>JASVEL010012455.1:600000-1120327 GCA_032618575.1 Nicotiana noctiflora | reverse complement strand
TTAATTAGGCTTTGTTTTAGTTTTACAAAATCAAAAAATACAAAAAAGAGAGAGTACAAAATGAGGCACAAAATTAAAATAAATAAAAATATAGAAACGAGGTGAATAAAAGAAAAAGAGAAGAAAGAAAATATGCTTAAAAGATTGGGCTAAATACCATAGCCCAAATAATAAAACACCCGCCCCTAGGCCCAAATCACCCCATTACCCGGTCTAGTCTCTCTACTCTTAAACGACGTCATTTTAGAGATTAAAGGCCAATTAAATCACAGCCTTTCATTTCCACGGATCCAACGGTTACCATTATTGGATGCATTTTAATATAGGGTTTGGAAAAACAACATAACCCTAAGACAAACCCCCTTCCTCCTCGTACAATACACCCTCATGTACGTCAGTAATAGTTACCCTATCCCCACCCTAGCTTCGCCCCTTCACCACCGTCCTCTGCCATGTCGCCGCCGGCCGGAAATCGCCGCTGCC
This sequence comes from Nicotiana noctiflora, assembly GCA_032618575.1. Classification (NCBI taxonomy): domain Eukaryota; kingdom Viridiplantae; phylum Streptophyta; class Magnoliopsida; order Solanales; family Solanaceae; genus Nicotiana; species Nicotiana noctiflora. The sequence goes on along the minus strand of JASVEL010012455.1, from coordinate 1,119,844 downwards.
GGTGGAAGAGCTCCAAATGAGCCCACATTTACACCACCAAACCACCTTTCCCTCCTCTTTCTATTTCCATATGTGGTTTTCCTCGAATCACAGTCAAACCGTTCGGATTTTGGCTCTAAGTTTTTCGGCGAAGACTCCAACTCGCCTAAATGTTCCCAAACTCACACCATAGGATCTTTTCATCGTCCCCTCTTCGTAGCTCACCTCAAATCCCCTTAAACAACCTTCAATTTTCTTGAATTTCAAAGCACAAAGGTAGAACCCTAAGAAGTCCGAAATTTTGGATTTCTGCCTAAATTTGAAGGATGAGTCAACTGTGTGTGCTTGTCTCTGTTCAAAGAACATGTGCTCAAGTCGAAGTTCAACAAGTTTGATGCCATAGGTGATTTTTATAGTTTTTGGTTTTCTTCCTCTTTTAGTATTTTAATTTTGCTTGTACTCATCTTTGATTCTACTAGTTATAATTAGTTAAGCCTTATGAACGCTCTGAAAATTGGTTTCTGCATAAATGGGTTTTCTTTCATAATTAATTGATAACATATGTTGTTTATCAATTTCCATATTAATGCATTAGTTTAAGTGATGTGAGAAAAGTTTAGTTGACCATTCCATTTTAAAATTGATTCTGTAATGTCTAGAATGAAATTCTATTTTTTGACATCTACCTCGATTAGTAGTAGGGTTTCTGATTATTTGTTCCCAATTAGACTTAAGTTCTGATTTTAATCTGATCTCATTTAAGTTGGTATAGTTTGATCTAGTTACATCACTGGTTGCTATGAATAATGCTTAGTTGCCTAGTTTAATTAGTTATCATTGGTTATGGCTGATAATGATTTGGGTAAATTGGAACCCAAAATCACAGGGGTCAAGGTTGAGATTTGGTTGGTAATTCTAAGTGTAAAGTGAGGGAACTTTGGTATATCATAATAAGTTGATAGTAATTTCAGGGAAACTCGGGGGTAATTTGGGCATAGGAAAAGGGTAGTTTAATCAAAATTGGTAATTTTATAATGCAAGTAGGGGTATAAAGAAATAGAACCTTCTAGAGTGAACTTTAATGTAGGTTTTACATAAATAATTGCACTTACTTGTGCAACAAGTTAGAAATTAGAGGTTTAAAAAGAAATAAAGAGGGACTAATGAGAAAAAATAAAAATCCGAAATGGTACCCTAGAATTTTCTATAAATAGGCATTCATTTGCCTTGAATCACAAGTTTGAACCCTAGTAAAATTCCCCCAAAAACTTATTTGTCCAGTTCCAGATTTGAAATTAACACAATCTTCTCTTTAAAATCTGAATTCATGTCAAAATCCAAAAATAATCAGAAAATCAGTAGAAAACCAACAAAAATTACTGTTGCATTAGTTTGATTTCTAATTTTAGTGATCTAAGTTCATCTCCAAGTTCAATCTGTTGTAGCCAAGGTCCAGAAGCATTTTGTCACGACCCGGATTTTCCCCCATGGTCGGGATCGTGATGGCGCCTACTCGTGGTAGCTAGGCAAGCCATTGTATTCATATTATCATGTTTTTAACACAATTTTAATTAAATAAATGCGGAATACTTTATCGAAATGGAAATAACAAAACACAAGGTGAAAATCATACTGAAATCCTCTACCCAAGACGTGGAGTCACCAACTCACAAACTACTATGGAATACTACACATAAAAGTCTGAAGAAATGTAACACAATTCTGTTTGTCTCGAAACAAAGAGACTCCAGCTAATAATATAAATAAAGAGAGAAACGCCGGGCCTGCGGACGCCTGCAAGCTACCTCGGTCTCAAATATGATCAAATCCCACGCAATCTACTTACTGCTGCTGCTGCTCCTGATCGTAACCTGGACCTGTGCAAAAACGCACAGAAATGTAGCATCAGCACAACCGACCCCATGTGCTGGTAAGTGCCTGGCCTATCCCGGCGAAGTAGTGACAAGCCTAGGACCAGACACTCACATAAACCTGTGCAATTCAATATATATATATATATATATATATAAATATATATATGTGTACCACAAAATAACAAGAAATAATCAAGTATTAACACAATAAGGAATATCTTAAAGAATTCAACAATTAACCAGAGTTAATAATTTCACAAGGAAAAACAAAGTATAATGTAAACACAAGTAATATCACTTCAAGAAATAGCAAGCGGTTGCACGGCATCACCCTTCGTGCTTTTACTCTCATCCTCACCAAATAAACAAATAAAGTACACGGCATCACCCTTCGTGCTTTTACTCTCATCCTCACATCCATAGTACGGCATGATCCTTCGTACATGGTTCAATAACAGGGCACGGCATGATCCTTCGTGCATAATCAATAAATAAACATGGCACGGCATTAACCTTCGTGCACAAATAAATAAACATGGCACGGCATCACCCTTCATGCATTATCACTCTTCCTCACCCAAATAACAATCACAGTTAAGGGCAAAGAAAGAAACAGTAATTCATAAACCGTCCCATCAAGGGCAATCAATAATTTTCTTCACAACAAGTCCCAACAAGGGATAACAATAACAATTCATCTGTAATATATCTCAAATAATCATTTTCCAAAACCTCACGGTCATACTAGACGCCGGTGTATGGATGCTCGTCACCACAGCCCATACACCGCACTCGATCACATAACACATAACACATAATCCTATTCCCTCAAGCTAGGATAGAACAAACACTTACCTCGAATGTTTATGAACAATTCAATCCGTGGAAATGTCTTATTCTTTCAAATTTGGCTCCAATCCAATCGTATCTATACACAATTAATTTAATATCATCAATACTACTCAACAAACTAGTTCATATTGCTAAATATGATTTTTACAATATTCTGCCCGGAATAGTAAAAATCGACCCCGGACCCACATAATCGAAACTCAAGTTTCGAACCAAAATAAGTTCACCCAATCTTCCATGAGTTCAAATATACAATTTGTTCTTAAGTTCGACTCCAAAACGAAGTCTAAATCGCAAATTCTTTGAAAGCCCTAACTATACCCATTTCTCAAATTTTAAACCAATTTACACATGTTTAAGCCTAAGGATTTGATTGATGTTGATGAAAAATGAAGAAGACGAGTTAACAATACTTACCCAATGAACTTTGATGAAGAAATGCCTCAAAAATCGCCTAAGAGTTGTGGAGAAGAAAGGATTTTGCGAAAATGGGATAAAATCCCGTAAGTGTTCTGTTTTGGGGTATTAAATCACTGGGCGGAAATTTGTTCTACGCGATCGCGTGAATTGGGCCGCGATCGCGGAAGGCAAATATTCAACACTACGCGATCGCGTGGACAATGCTGCGATCGCGTAGAAGAATTTCGCTGGGTGGCTCATTTGTACTACGCGATCGCGTGAAAAGGGTCGCGATCGCGTTGAAGGAAAACGGAAAGCTACGCGATCGCGTGCGGACGGCTGCGATCGCGTTGAAGAAGGACGGAAAGCTTCGCGATTGCGTGCAGACAGCTGCGATCGCGTTGAGTAATGTGACAAGGCAGTGCGATCGCGTGTACAAGGCCGCGATCGCGTAGAGTAAAATGTCTGTGTAAAAATTGCAGAAAATCTGCCAGTTTTCTAAGTCCAAAAACACCCCGAACCACCTCCGAAACACTTCCGAGCCCTCGGGGCTCCAAACCAAATATGTACACTAACTCAAAAGCATCATACGAACTTGCTCGCACGATCAAATCGCTAAAATAACATCAAAATCAATGAATTGAGCCTTAAAACTCAAGAATTCTTTAAAATTCCATAATTTCCAAACTTTCCAATTTAAGGCCGAAACACGTCAAACGACGTCCGTTTTCAACCAAACTTTACAGGAAGCGCTTAACCAATATATATGACCTGTACCGGGCGTCGGAACCAAAATACGAGCCCGCTACTAGTACTTTTTAATCAAAATTCAGTTTCATTTTCCTTAAACATTTTCAGAAAACAATTTAACAGAAAAATTCTTTTACTGGGGTTCTAGACCTCGGATTTCAATTCCGGGCATACGCCCAAGTTCCATATTTTTCTACGGATTTTCTGAAGCAGTCAAATCACGGATCCGGGTCCGTTTACCAAAAATTTTGACCAAAGTCAACCATATCAATATTAATATCAAAATTCTTCAACTTTTTCACATATTTCACATATTTCAACATAACTATTTTCCAGATTTGTGCCCGGACTGTGCACGCAAGTCGAGGCAACTATAAATGAGGTTTTCAAGACCTCAAAAGCTCGAAATGATTAATTAAATAAGTGATGACCCTTTGGGTCGTCACACATTTCTAATTAGTTTTCGAAGTAGTTTTGAATTAAATCAGAACAATTTTGGATCAAATTAGATGTTGTGGTGCTAGATGAGTTTCTAGGTTAGATTTGAAGGTTATTTGGATGAATTCAAATCAGTTTTTTTTTATCTATTGAATTTGTTTATCTGAAAACATTTTGAACTATTCTTGGGTTGATAATTATATTTCTGGGCTGGAATTGAGTCGATCATTGTTATTTGAACTCATCTATGTGGTTGCTGTTGATCTACTGTATGTACTGCTGCTGATCTACCTCCTCTCTTCCATTTTCTTGTCATTTCAGGTACACTTTTACCCCTGGCAATATGAAGTGTCAATTACTGTACTTACACCATTGTGAAATCAAGTTTGATGAAGCCTTTTGATACAATAGACTGCCTTTTATTTTTATTTGCTATTTGTAGTATTGTAGTGACAGATTCATCTTAACTGAATTTGCATTAATGTTAGATAGGATTGTTCAAATTCAACTTGTAATTATACAGAACTGATGAGCTTTTACCTCTTAGGTATATGTGAGTTTAAAGGACAATGTTATATTAAGTAAGTAGGGCATCGAATGGTTGGCCTATTTGAGCTCTGTCATACTTGCTCCATATGGCCATTAAGTAGTTGTAATATGATTGTTTAGCGCTGAATCCTAACAAAAGGAAATATCATTTGCTCAAATTTTTATGATTAATGTACTTCCAATAGGTAATATAAATGAGTCCAATGTTATATTTCAATTTTCAGCAATTACGAAAGAGTTCATGTAGACCAATTTAGTTAATGGTTGACTAATTAGAGCTGGTACTAATATCCTTGTCTGGTGTTAGATAAGAGTTGTTAATATTTTCACGCTTTAGGTAATTTTAAAAATAAGCAATCTGTTTGTTTTTTTTTATAAAGTGATTTGAAACTAATATCAGCAAATTATTTGGACATTTGACTTGGAAATTGTTTTTGTGCATTTTAATGTGCTAATTGAAAAATAATGTTTGGTCCTTTTGGCTCCTTTGGGCTCAATCGTTAATGCCATTCTGGTGTTTATGCCCAAAAGGACCCACCATGAGTCTAAAATGAAGGCAAGTGGGTCTCCTTTAGGGTTTGGGCTTCATAAGCCCAGGTTGTCAAGCCTACTCACAAGAGGTTCATTCCAAAAAATTAGTCGTGGGCTTATCTTTAAAGGTTTTGATTCAAGTTTTATTGGATATTTGAAATTCGGGTTTTGAGTAATGTTGTGGGTTCAATCTAAAAGGGTCGCCTTTTTGTTTGGAACCGGGCTTGAACTTAAGGCCGGGATTTTAACATTAATCAACTAGGATTTTCTCTTTCATTTTTTTAAAAAAAAAAGGAAAAACAAATGTAAAATATAGTTGCTTTTAGGTATACCTTTAAAATAAAAATGTGACAAGCCTCGCCAAATCAAAATACACAATTGTGGGGCCCTCAATAATTGCTTACAAAAAATACTAGAAATTGGGAGGGCCGTTTGGCGAATTTCACGGTCTTCTCCAAAGATAATAAACACGTAGCGCGTATGTTAATAATATTACCTTCCCAAATACAGGTGCACATTTATGTGACCTAAATCCAAATCTCAACGAAGTCGAAATGTGTTAATAGCCACAGGCGTACTGGTACGGCGTGGTTCGAGATACAGTTTCACGGTGTTGTAATTCTTGTAAAATAAATAATAAATACAATAAAAGCGGGTTATTAATAAAAGACACATAAAAAATGGAACATGTATTGAAATCAGATAAAATCAAATACAACAGTTGAGAGACCGTGCTAGAACCACGGAATTCGGGAATGCCTAACACCTTCTCCCGGGTTAACAGAATTCCTTATCCTGATTTCTAGTTCGCGGACTGTTAACAGAGTCATATTTTCCTAGGACCGGGATTCAACTGGTAACTTGGGACACCATTAATCTCCCAAGTGGCGACTCTAAATAAATAATAATAAATCTCGTTCCGATTGTCCTTTAATTGGAAAAACTCCTTAAACGTAAAAAGGAGGTGTGACAGTTACTATCTTATATCACCCAGGTAAGGCAAATGTGGTGGCCGATGCATTGAGTAGAAAGTCTGTCAGCATGGGTAGTCTCGCTTATATTCCGGTCAGCCAGAGACCGTTTGCTCTAGATGTTCAGGCCTTAGCCAATCGATTTGTGAGATTAGATATCTTCGAGCCTAGCGGAGTGTTGGCTTGCATGGTTGCTCGTTCTTCTTTACTGGAGCGCATCTGTGAGCGGCAGTTCGATGATCCTCATTTGTGTGTCTTGAGTGACACGGTGCAGCAGGGAGGTACTACGAAGGTAACCTTAGGTGATGACGGGGTGTTGAGATTGCATGGGCGAGTTTGTGTGCCCAATGTTGGTAGGATTCTAGAGTTGATCTTAGCGGAGGCCCATAGTTCTCGGTATTCTATTCACCCAGGCGCTGCGAAGATGTATCAGGACTTGCGGCAACATTATTGGTGGTGTAGGATGAAAAAGGACATTGATGCATATATCGGTCAATGTTTAAATTGTCAGCAGGTCAAATAAGAGCACCAAAGGCCTGGTGGTGTGTTTTAGAGAATTGAGATTCCAGAGTGGAAGTGGGAGAGGATTACAATGGATTTCATTATTGGACTCCCATTGACCCAGAAGAAGTTTGATGCTATTTGGGTCATTGTTGATAGGCTGACCAAGTCAGCACATTTCATTCTAGTAGCAATCTCCTATTTATCTGAGAGGTTAGCGGAGATTTATATCCGGGGGATTATTCGCCTTCATAGGGTACCGGTATTTTTTATCTCAGATCGGGGTACGTAGTTTACTTCGCGTTTCTAGAGAGAGGTTCAGCAGGAGTTAGGCACCCAGGTTCAGTTGAGCATTACATTCCATCCTCAGACGGACGGTCAGTCTAAGCAAACCATTCAAATTTTGGAGGATATGCTTTGAGCTTGCGTCATTGACTTTGGAGGCTCGTGGGACCAGTTTTTTCCTTTAGCAGAGTTCACTTACAACAATAGCTACCAGTCTAGCATTCAGATGGCTCCATATGAGGCGTTGTAGGGTAGGCGATATCGGTCTCCAGTCGGATGGTTTGATCCGGGAGAGGCTCGGTTGTTGGGTACTGACTTAGATCAGGAGGCCTTAGATAAGGTCAAGACTATTCGGGAGAGGCTGCATTCACCTCAGTCTAGGCAGAAGAGTTTTGCAGACCGAAAAGTCCGAGATGTATATTTCATGGTTGGTGGACGGGTATTGCTCCGGGTGTCGCCTATGAAAGGGTGATGAGGTTCAAAAAGAAGGGAAAGCTTAGCCCTAGGTACATTGGTCCATTTGAGATTCTTGATCGAGTGGGAGAGGTGGCTTATAGACTTGCGTTTCCACCTAGCTTATCAACCGTGCATCCATTTTTCCACGTATCTATGCTTCAAAGGTATCACGTCGATCCTACGCATGTGTTAGACTTCAGCAATGTCCAGTTGGATAAGGATTTATCTTACGAGGAGGAGCCGGTAGCTATTCTAGACCGGAAGGTTCGACAGTCAAGGTCGAAGAGCTTTCCTTCAGTGCATGTTCAGTGGAGAGGTCAGTTGATCGTCGCAGACTCAACCTTTAGGAAAAGTGGACGCTAACAACTTTTACCCGATAGTGGTTTTCGGGGTTAATTTCCTCAGGGAGATAGATATTGGAGTCAAGTATTTGTGAAGACTAATAAAGTGTTGTAGCTCCTAATTTGACTTCTAACATTTTGATTTTCTTGTTTATCAACTAAATATATTAACTACAATTATGAACTAGATTATGCTAAATTGTAATTCTAAGGTGTATGCAATAAGGAGAAGACACTAGGATCGTAGCACTCGCCTAGGTGAATAATTAACGAGTATATAATACTAATGCAAGGATGATAGTTAAGGAAAAATTGGATAACCGTTGCACTTTAGTACTCACTCACTCACCTCTCGGTAAGAGAATGATTTTGCCCAATTGACTCTATTGAGACCAATTGGGTAGGCTAATTTGCCCAAGAAACTTTAAGGTTCAAGTTGGGTAATTACTCTCTCGAGGTTTAACCCGTTACTCGGGACTACCATTCTCATGGGTCCATCCCAAATTCTTGTTGGGTTGATTGAGAGGTCATAGACTCTCTTTCTCAAGAAGAGTAAAACCCACTAAGCTAGAGTTAGTGTTTGCAACCACAAAATCTAAATGAAAACATACAATCAACCCAAAACCAATCACCCAATATCATCCAAACATTAAGCAAAAACACTCATTAATTACCCACACTAGGGTTGAGCCAGAATCCTAGCTAATGGGTTTATCTAGACATGGAAATAGTAGAAAAAGAAGAAGTAATAGAAGAAATTGACATAATAATGAACTACAAATTTAATACACTTAAATCCACGTTCAGAACTAAGGAAAATAGCCCAAAATAGGCAAAAAAAAGTTGCCTCGTGCTCAACTTCTTGTACAGTGTAAAAGAACTTAACCTAAAAAAGTAAAATATTCTATTTATACTACACATGAAAAACTAGACAAAAATTCCCCTGAGGGTCTATCGCGGACCATATGGAAATGTCATGCAGCCGCATAGGGTAAAAGGCCGTCAATATTTGAGCTACTAGATCTTGGAACGCGGACCGCCTAGAAATTCCACGCGGTCGCATAAGTTGAGTCATGCGGACCGCGTGGAAATGATGCGCGGCCGCACAGTTGATTGTTCTCCAATGTTGACTCTCTGTTCATTCACTCACGCGAACCTCACTGTTTTGGTGTACGACCGCATGGGATTATGCCTTTTAATCTGAGCTTCTGTTTCTTCATCATTGTGGACCGCGTAGAAATGGATGCGGTCTGCATGGAATTATGTCCAATCTTGCAAGTTATCTGATCATTACCTGTGCGCACGCATGGCAAAACAGTGTGGTCCGCACAGGTTTCTTGAACTTGGTTATTTGCAGGATCCTTTTGTGCGGCTGCATGACAAAAGGTTGCGGTCCGCACATGTCATTTAACTCACACTTTTGCTCATCTCTTGACGCTTGGCAGATTTCACTCCTTTATGAGCCGATTTGTGATCTTTATCATCTAGTCGCTCAAACCTGCAATCAAATGCAACTTGTAAGCAATTCGGGACTAATCTTTATCAATTTATGCACAAAGATTAGGTAAGAAGGGGTATAAATCATGTAAAAATCACAGTTATCAACTCCCCCAAACTTAAACCTTTGCTTTTCCTCAAACAAACAAGATAAGACCTACCCCTCAATGAAAAACATCCAAGAAATTCTTGTTTTGTCCTAGAGTAACCTCAACAGCATCAATTAGGACTAACAATTTTCCCTCAATACAAATGCATCATCAACACATTTAAATATTTGAAAACTTGTGGATCAAGTGTGACACAAGAGCCTCAAGAGTTGACACATTTCATCAAGGAACCTTTCTCAAGTACTTTGGTCATTGTGGAACCCAAATTCACACATCCTCGACTCTCCCTGAGTGAACCTCACCATTTAAAGTATTTGCACACAAATTGAGGTGGAAGGATTTCTCGCTCATCTCTCACAAAGAAGAGACCCTAAGTCCGACTCTAAGTACCATATGCTTGCCCTTCATGTAAGTATCCACTAATGAAGGCTTCCCTCAACTCAAGGTCATATAGGGCTTTTAAGGAGTCATTGTGAAGGCTTTTGGGTAAAGGTAGGATATGCTTTCGTTTACATTGGTTCAATCTTCCCTTAAGCACTTCTTTTGGTTCATTTTGGCATACTTTCTTGACTCATTTGAGTATTTCTTCTTTCAAGGGGTTAGAGGGACACCATGTCACTCTTTCTTTTGCAGTTCAAAACCTTTTTCCTTTTTGTTCACCTTTTTCGCATCTTTTTCACTTGTTTGTTGACTTTGGATCCCCTTTTTGGATTTTATTCACCTTTGTCTTTCTTTTGCTTATTCTCTTTTTCATTGCCTTCTTTTTTGCTTTTTTTTTCTTTTATGCCTTTTTACCACATTGGCGCCTTTCTTGCCTCTCCCCCAAACTTAGATTTTGCCATTACTTAAGGGAAGATTTGGGTGCCAAGAGAGGGTTTCATTAAAACGGGTGTAGGCTTGTAACTTTTAGTTAATGAAAGAAGAAGGTTTAAGGCTCAAACGGTGTGGACTAGGGATCATTATATTGGTAGGTCATGAAAAGTATCAAGATAGTATTGTTGGATCAAGGAAAACCTACAATCACTTCTCAAGTCAAGTTCCATCTATGATTTCACCTCAACAAACATTTGGGGCAAGTTCTAGACCATTGGCACGATACTTGGGCTCACAAATCAAGTTCTCACCACACATACACTCAAGGATTGCCAAAGATGGAGTCGAGGGCCCACAACAACCTTGAATACAATTCAAGCGCACAATGGTTCAACATAACCATATGATGATTGTTTGGTCAACACAAGAGTCTCAAGGCCACGACTTTCACCATCCTAAATACAACTTAATGTCTTTGACCATGAGATCAAAGGCAAATGTGCTAGGCCCAAGTGAAGCTTTTCTTCAGGTAGCCTTAACTACCAAAACACTCGAGTCAAAAAAGAAAAAACGAAAACTGACTCAACCCTTAAGAAAGTTATCACACTATCTATCATAGGGAAGAGCCACCCGGTTCATGCAACACTCTACCCTTCGAAAGAACCATGGCATAAAGAAAACCAAGGGTTTATTGCAATACCCAAAAAAAAACCAAAACAAGGTCACGAGCCTAACCTTGCAACTATCACAAAAACTTTAACGAAAATAATGAAACTAAAGAGAAAACATCAACCGATAACCAAACGAATATGTACACCAAGAGAGTAGAATATACAACTAATGGGATTCAGAATTAAAGTTTATATATAATATAACTATGTCTACGAATGTACTGAAAAGAGAGAAAAATATATACAATAATCCAGTTAAACAAAAAGTAGGGCCACACCCCAACGAATAAGAGCTAGCATTGTCCCCAATGCTAACTACCATATATAACATCAAAAAGAAGGAGCAAAGGATATAGAAAATGGCCCCTCAAGCCTCATCCGCTGGCCTATGCTTATCGGTGGATCCCATGTCCTGTGTACTGGCAGGGACCTCAGACTGGCCCCCAGCCTGCTGATGCTGCTGTGCTACTGGGATAGGCGCCTGCTGTTGGATGCATTAGCTGAATGGGCACTGGAAGGATCCTCATGCTCTGTGGCTACTGCAACCACAACTCCTCAGTGTTGGGGAGTTTCCTCATCTTCCTTGGCCTATGCTCCTCAACTGGTGGCTGATCGATATGGGTCTCTATGGCTGGCTCCTTAAATAACAAGTCTAGTGCCAGCTGATCCGCCACTTTCTTGTCAACCTGTACCTTCAGTGCTGCTACTGACTCCCTTGAGGCTTTTATTTTCCTCAACTTCCTATGCTTCTTATCTAGGCTCTTCAGTGCCTTGCTATGGTCACCAACTGCCTTCTCAAACAAGTCCTGCTTTGCCATCGTCTGTTCCTGGTTGGCCAGGATCTTCTTCGAGGTCTCCTCAATAGACACAGGTACCTCAACAGTCACTGGTACTCTCTCTGCCTGTACAGTTGTTGTCAAAGTGGACAACTTGGATGTTGCTGCCGACATCCAGTTGTTCACACTGGATAGTGAATGACTAAGCTGGTTGGCGGTGAATCTGTTAGACTTGGACACCGGAATCACTGACTCAGCTGAAGTAGAAAGTGGTGCTGTAGAAGGCCTTGAGGGAAATGAGTTGGGATCAATGGAGACTGCTGATAACTGTGATTTTACATGATTTATACCCCTCGTTGCCTAAGCTTTGTGAATAAATTAATGTAAATAAGTCCTTAATTGCTTACAAATTGTGCTTGATTGCAGGTTTGAGCAATTAGATGTCAAAGATCACAAATCGGCTCAGAAAGGAGTGAAATCCGCCAAGCATCAAGAGAGGAACTGAAATGTGAGCTAGAAGACCATTGCGGACCGCAACATTTTGTCATGCGGCCGCACAAGAAGATCATGTAAATTATCCAAGTCAATAACCATGTACAGTCCGCATTGATTTGCCATGCGGACGCACATGTGAGAATCAGAAAAGCTGAAAATGGGATACAATCTCACGCGGACCGCATCTATTTGTACGCGGTCCGCAATGCTGGAGACAATGAAAAATATTCTAAGGCAGAAATCCCACGAGGCCGCACTCCAAAATAGTGCGTTCCGTGTGGGAGCAAGATCAGAGAACCAGCATAGAAGGGCAAGCAGCAGTGCGGCCACGCAGCATTTCCATGCGGTCCGCATCATTCAACAGTGCAGCCGCACAACATCTTTGTGTGGTCCGCGTGACTTAACCCACGCGGCCGCGTGACATTTTCAGGCGGTCCGCATTCAAGGTTCAGAAGCCCAACTTTGGCAGGCCTTTTACCCTACGCGGCCGCATGTCATTTTCATGCGGTCCGCGACAGACCCTCAGGGGTATTTTTGTCCAGATTTTCCTAGGTAGTACAAATAGAATATTTTACTATTTTAGGTAAAGTTTTGATACACTGTACGAGTAGATGAGCATGAGGCAACATATTTGTGCCTATTTTAGGATGTTTTAACTGGTTTTGAACGTGCAATTAATTGTAGTTAATTTATAATTCAATATTATGTCATTCTCTACCATTATTTCTTTTTTTTTTCTATTGATTCTATGAGTAGCTAAACCCATTAGCTAGGGTTGTGGCTCAACCCTAGTGTAGGTAATTAATGGGTGTTGTTGATTAATGTTTGGATGGTATTTGGGTTGTTTGTATGTTTTCACTAAGATTTGGTGGTTGCAAACACTAAGTCTAGCTTAGTGGGTTGAGACTTTGCTTGAGAAAGAGAGTCTAAGTCCTCTCAATCAACCCAACAGGGATTTGGGATGGACTCATGAGAATGGTAGTCCCAAGTAACGGGTTAAATCTCGAGAGAGTAATCACCCTACCTAAGCCATTAGTTGCTTAGGCTAATTAGCCTACTCGATTGGTCTTGAGAGAGTCAATTGGGCAAAATCACTCTCTCTACCGAGAGGTGTGAGAGTGAGAGTTAAGTGCAACGATTAGCCATGTATCCCATATTATCATCATTACATTGAGATTCATTACCCGTTAATTAGTCACCTAGGCAAGTGCTACGACCCTAGTGTTCTTTCCTTATTGCATACAACTTAGTGTTATCATTTAGCAAATCTAGTTATAATTGTAGTTAAAATCATTAGTTGTTAATTGAAGAAAACCCAAATATATTAGAAGCCAAATTAGGAGCTACAACGCTTAATTAGTCTCCACAAATACTTGACTCCAATATCAAGCTCTCTGAGGAATTGACCCCAAAAAATCACTATCGGGTAAAAGTTATTAGAGCCCACTCTTCCTAAGAGTTGAGTTTGCAACGATCACTTTTTGGCATCGTTTCCAGGGAGCTTACGGTTTTTAACTATTTGTGTAGCTAGTTTAGTGTTTAGCTTCTATTTCCTTCTTTATACTAACTTTATTAGTGTCAATCCAACAGGTACAAATGGCTTTGAACGGGAATATCCCTCTTGACAATGTGGTCGCGGGGGAGGAGGTTGATGAGGTAGAATAAGATGAACTCCAGGTACCACAAATACCAAGGAGAGGTAGAAATGCAAATGATGAAGCAATCCCAGACCCTCCTCCGCCTCCACCAAGAGTTGCTCCAAGGGTTCTTCCCAACCAAGGTTATGCAAATGCAATAGTTCCTCCTCGAATCCGGGTGGGGAACTTCCAAATTACAAATGTGATGTTGACTCTTCTTGAACAACGGGGGTATTTCACGGGTTCCTCCAATCAAAATGCATATAACCACTTGAAGGGATTCATGGATACTTGTTGGGGAAGTAAGCAAACCAATGTCTCCGAAGATGCTCTAAGGTTGTGGCTTTTCCCGTTCTCTCTTCGGGGTAAAGCTCTTGATTGGTTGGAGAGGTTGTCAAATAATTGAATTACTACATGGGACGAATTGGCGGATAAGTTCATTACCAAGTTCTTCTCTCTGATTCATATGGCGGCACTCTGCGATGACATTATGGCCTTCAAACAAGAACCGACGGAGCCATTGCATGAAATATGGGAGAGGTTTAGAAAATGGTAACGACATGAATAATGTTATGATCTAACAAACGTTCTATAGAGGTATCAATACAACAAACCAATGCATTGTTAACCAATTGGCTGGAGGAAATTTCATGAAGCTCCCGTATAATGAAGAAGGTGACGTGCTTGATGAGATGGCTGATACTTCATCGGCATGGCAAAGTCGGGCGAATGTTCCTCAAGGTGATCCAAATGTTATACACATGCACAAAGAGTTACATGACCACGGCCAAGCCATAGCCGAACTTACTACCACCATGAATCAATTGGCAAAAGCACAATTGCAACAAGTGCAAAACCCAAGACAATGAATGAGGCTCAAAGGAATTATACGTTCACCGAGAAGGAATTGCTAGCTATTATTTTTTCCATGGAGAAGTTTCACCCATACCTTATGGGAGCTAAGGTGATTATTCATACCGATCATGCAGACCTTAGGTACTTGATGACAAAGAAAGACTCAAAATCGAGGTTGATGAGATGGGTGTTACTATTGCAAGAATTTGATCTTGAGATTATTGATAGAAAAGGAAGAGAAAATCAAGTCGCGGATCACTTGTCCCGGCTAGAGGAAGAAGGAAGACCAAGCAATGGAGTTGAGATTTTTCCGGATGAACAACTCCTTGCAGTGTCCATACATGATATGGCATGGTTTGCATATGTAGCCAATTATCTTGTGACCGGCATCATCCCGTATGAGCTCTCTTCTAACCAAAGGAAGAAGATCAAGCGGGATAGTTTGGATTTCTATTGGGACGAGCCATATTTGTTCAAAATTTGCACCGATGGGGTGATTTATCGTTGTGTCCCAGAAGAAGAACAATTGAGCATATTGGAAGTGTGCCACTCTTCCCCTTATGGTGGTCATCATGGGGGGTGAGAACGGCATCTAAAGTTCTAAGTTGCAGTTTCTATTGGCCCACCTTGTTTCAAGATGCAAGTGATTTATTAAAAAGGTGTGATGCATGTCAACGAGCCGGCGGTATTTCTAAAAAGGATGAGATGCCTCTTAACACCATTTTGGAGGTGGATATTTTTGATGTTTGGGGCATTGACTTCATGGGCCCATTTGTTAGCTCTTGTGGGAACACGTACATTCTTGTGGCAGAAGATTATGTCTCTAAATGGGTGGAAGTTGTGACTCTACCCTACAAAGAAGCCCGGAGTGTTGTGGCATTCTTGAAGAAGCAGATTTTTACTAGATTTGGAACCCCTCGTGCTATCATTAGTGATGGGGGTCCCATTTTTGTAATATGGCATTCGACTCTTTGCTCACCCAATATGGAGTTAACCACAATGTGACTACTCCATACCATCCCCAAACAAGTGGTCAAGTGGAGGTTTCTAACAGGGAGATCAAGAGTATTTTGTCCAAAACAGTAAATGCAAATAGGACCGATTGGTCAAAGAAGTTGGATGATGCTCTTTGGGCCTATAGGACGGCTTACAAAACTCCAATTGGTATGTCTCCATATCGGTTGGTATTTGGTAAGGCTTGTCATCTTCCGGTGGAGCTAGAGCACAAGGCGATGTGGGCTTTAAAGAAGTTGAATTTGGAATGGGATGTTGTAGCCAACCTCCGAGTGGACTGCTTACTCCAGCTCATCCTTGTACAAGGACAAGATGAAGTACTTACATGATAAATATGCTAGAGGCAAGGAATTCAAGATTGGTGACATGGTCTTTCTTTTCAACTCAAGGCTAAGGTTATTCCTAGGAAAACTCAAGTCCAAATGGAGTGGGCCCTTTGAAGTGGTTTGTGTAACTCCTTTCGGTGCCCTTGATCTCAAGAACAAAAATGGTGAAATATTATGGGTTAACGGGAATCGAGTTAAGCCTTACCTGGGAAAAGCTGATGATAGCCACGTGGTGGTACTCATTCACTTGAAGTAGAGATGATGGTAACCCGCGTCGTTCCGCGATGTTAAATCAGGCGCTTCTTGGGAGGAAACCCATGTCTTTTATATTTCTTCATTTTTTCATTGTAGAGTAGAATTTTTGAACTGATGTGTTGTGAAGTGTTGCAGGGATGATGTTGAAACAATGCAGGGTTGAATAAAATGTTTTTGAACAGTATCTCACCAGTTGCCACGTGGCCGCATGACCATTTTGTATGGTCCACGTGAGTTTGGACTCACCAGCAGGTGCTCTGATGTTTGTCCACGTGGCCGCACACCAAAATAGTGCGGTCCGCGTGGAATTGTGGAATGACTACTTCTCTGAAGCTTCCCACGCGGCCGCATACCAAAATAGTGCGGTCCGCATGGAAAATAATGGAAAGGAGCAATCCTCTGAAGTTTCCCACGTGGTCGCACACCAAATCAGTGCGGTCCGCATGTGCTGCCTTATGAAACAAAAGGAGGAAAATCCTGCGCGGTCCGCGTGCCATTTGTGTGCGGCCACGTAGGTGGGTAAGTAACGTGCCCCATGGTTCTCTATAAATAGAGACCTAGGGCCAACTTTAATCCTTTTCGCTCATTTTACACTGAAAGCAAAATTGTTATTGTTCATTTACAGAGCTGCACACACATCAAATAGTCTTCATTCTTGGTAACATTTCACCCCTAATGCATCTGTTAATTCACATTATTTTTATTTTAGTTAATTCTTGATAGAATAACTTCTTAATTTCTTAATTTCTTTTATTTTCAATTGACTGGCATATAGAGATTGATTTCTGAGTGTTAGGGCTTAAGCTTCTTGATAAAATTACTGAGTAGGGACAATTAGGTTGACAAAAATTGAACATAACAGTGATAATAATGAAAAAATTTGAACTGCTCAGGGATATTTTCGCTACGCGGCCGCACAACATTTTTGTGCGGTCCACGTGATTTTTCTCATAAAATTGTATATTCTCATCGCGGACCGCGTGACATGTTTGTGCGGTCCGCGTGGTTTCAATGCGGCCGTGGTCCAAAATAGTGCGGACCGTATGGCCAATCTTTAGAGAATTCATCCTCCTGAACCAGAATCAATGCGAACGCATACCAAAAATGTGCGGTCTACGTTGGCTCAACGCGGCCGTGTGACAGATGTGTGCGGTTCGCGTAGGTCATTCACACAGACTGTCTTACCAATCATTGGCCTGTGTGGACCGTGTGGCATTTTTGTGCGGTCCGCATGGTATCAAACTAACAACTGTGTGATTTCACTGTTTCATTGCCCACTTCTACCTTGCTTTTACTAACACTCTTAGACTTGTAATTTTGCCGAAAATGGTAAAACATCATGGAGGTGGGAAATCTCAACGTGGGGCAAAGATAAACAACCCGGGAGAGGTGGTTCCTCCCGAGGAGGAAAAGGAAAAAGGGTGCATAAAATCACTCCTGAGGCAAGAGAAAACATCAAGAAAACCCGGAAGATAATATGGGTTGCTGATAAGGCTACCTCTAACTCTACAGGGAGTGAGTATGCACCCTCCAAGAGTGAAACCTCAGAGCCTGCCCCCACAAACATGACGGTATCAAGAGGCCTTCATGACCCCTATCTCCATATCAAGACACAGCTGCCACCTCCAAGCAGGCAATGAATGTGGTATCTTCGGACTCATCTGATGGGTCCGGATCCAAGAAGGGCAGCGATGACAAATACTCCACATCTCCCACAACTTCACTATCAGGGGAGAGTGGAGAAAAATCAGGAGATAGCGAAGAGCAGGCTGAGGGAGGTGAGCCTCAAGTAGGGGATATTGAACGTTCTAGAAAGACACAAATGTGGGAAGATAGATTCGTCAGTGAGATTTCTTTCCACCGATTTAGGGAATGGCGGCCTAAAAGAAAACTCATCTTGGAAAGGTGATTTATTGATGCAGACCTACTCCCTCACAACCCTCATGTACAAGCTCAATTCTGTACGAGGGCGGGTTGGTGCTTCTTCAAGGAATGGGTGGATATGGCTAATGAGCATATGGTAAAGGAATTCTGCACCAATATCTACCATGTCGTTTGGGGGTCTACAGCTACTAAAGTGAGGGATAAGGTGGTACTCTTTGACGGAAAATCTCTGAATGAATTTTTGGGGTTCGTGGATGAAGACGAGTCACAATACCTGGAGAAGTTGGCACTAAACGAAGAAGCTCGCCCATGGTTAGCTAAAATTTTAGCACCTCCAGGTACAGTACCAGTGTGGCTCAGGGCTCAAGAGAAGATATATAGGCACACCCTTAGTTTTGAAGCAAAAGGGTGGTTGACATTAGTGTGCAACCGGCTTGATCCGACCACACATGACCATTCTATTCCCGTTGATCGTGTTGTCCTAGTTGCTTCTGTCATGGCGGGGTTCCCATTGAATGTGGGAAACATCATGTAGAGCGTGATCTCAATCGTAGGAAATGAGACCAAAACCAACTACCACTTCCCAAACACATTGACTATGTATTTCCAAGAGTTGGGGTACAAAAGAAAATTTTGATGTGAAGGTCCATCCGGTGAGCCCCTACTCTTGGTATGATCAAAAGGGCCCTGACAGCCCGAAGAGTATAAAGAAAGTTCAAGCCACCACTTCCTCCATAGTTGGCCAGTCTGAAGAGCCAACTATTTTGGTGCAGCCCATTGATACTAGTTTGGTGCCCCCGGGGTCTTCTACAGCACCACCTTCTTCTTTAGCCGAGCTAGTAGTTCCAGTTTTCAAGACTCACAGGTTCACGGCCAACCAGATCACTCATTCACTAGCCAGTTTGAACAACTGGATGTCGGCAGCGACATCCAAGTTGTCCACCTTGACAGCAGCTGTTCAGGCCGAGAGAGCACCAGTGATGGTTGAGGTACCTGCTTCAATTGAAGATACCTTGAAGAAAATCCTAGAAAACCAGGAAGCAATGATGAAGAAGCAGGATTCCTTAGCAAAGTCAGTTGGCGAGCACAACAAGGCATTGAAGAGCTTGGCAAAGGAACACAGGAAGTTCCGGAAAACAAAAGCCTCAAATGAGGAGGTAGCAACATTGAGGACACAAGTGGACAAGCTAGTGGCGGATCAGCTGCCACTAGACTTGTTATTTGAGGAGCCTGCTATTGAGATCCCCACCGAGCAGCCACCAGCTGAGGAGCTTAGGCCTAGGAAGAAGAGGAAACTCTTCAACGCTGAGGGAGTTGTGATTACTTTAGCCACCGAGCGTGAGGATCCTCCTACTACACAGTCAGATGAGCCTCATGCACAATCAGATGAGCCTCCAGCACCTGTCCCAGTAGCACAGCAGTAGGCTGGGGACCAATCTGAGGTCCCTGCCGACAAACAGGACATGGGAGCCACCGAGCAGCATAGCCAGGCAGATGAGGCTTGAGGGGCCATTTTCTATATCCTTCGCTTTTTTTCTTTTTGATGTTATATTTGGTTGTTAGCATTGGGGACAATGCTAGCTCTTATTCGTGGGGGTGTGGCCCTACTTTTTGTTATAACTGGATGATTGTATATATTTTTCTCTCTTTCTTTCTTTTCAGTACATTCGTAGATATAGTTGGATTGTATATAAACTTTAATTCTGAATCCCTTTAGTTGTATATTCTACTATCTTGGTGTACATATTCGTTTAGTTATCAGTTGATGGTTTTTCTTTGGTTTTGTTATTTTCGTTAGATTTTTTGTGATAGTTGCAAGGTTAGGCTAGTGGCCTTGTTTTGGTTTTGCGTTGGATATTGAAATAAGCACTTGGTTTTCTTTATGCCACGATTCTTTCCAAGGTTAGAGTGTTGTGTGAACCGGGTGGCTCTTCCCAATGATAGATAGCATGACAACTTTCTTAAGGGTCGAGTCAGTTTTTTTTTGTTTTCTTTCTTTTTAAGTTTTTGGTAGTTAAAGGTACCTTAAGAAAAGCTTCACTTGGACCTAGCACATTTGCCCTTGATCTCATGGTTAAGGACATTGAGCTGTGTTTAGGAAGGTGAAAGTCGTGGCCTTGAGACTCTTGCGTTGACCAAACAATCATCATATGGCAATATTGAACCATTGTGCGCTTGAATTATACTAAAGGTTATTGTGGGCCCTCGACTCCATCCTTGGCAATCTTTGAGTGTATGTGTGGTGAGGACTTAATTTGTGAGCCCAAGTACTGTGCCAATGGTCTAGAACTTGCCCCGAATGTTTGTTGAGGCGAAATCATGGGTGAAACTTGACTCGTGAAGTGATTGTAGGCTATCCTTGATCCAACAATATCATATTGATCCTTTTTCACGAGCCACCAATATAATCATCCCTAGTTCACCCCTTTTGAGCCTTGAACGTTTTCTTTCATGAACCAAAAGTTACAAGCCTATACCCATTTTTATGAAACCCTCTCTTGGCACCCGAGTCTTCCCTTAAGTCATGGCAAATATCTAAGTTTGTGGGGAAAGGCAAGAAAGGCACCAATGTGATAAAAAGGCATACAAGCAAAAAGAAAAGGGCAATGACAAATAGAATAAGCAAAAGAAAGAAAAAAGTGAATGAAACCCAAAATGGGGGCCCAAAGTCATCAAGCAAATGACAAAGATGTGAAAAAGGTGAACAAAAAGGAGAAAATGTCTTGAAGTGCACAAGAAAGAGTGATATGGTGTCACTCTAACCCCTTTCAAGAAGAAATACTCAAATGAGTCAAGAAGGTATGCCAAAGCGCACCAAAAGAAGTGCTTAAGGGAAGAGTGAACCCATGTAAACTAAGCATATCCCACCATTACCGACAAGCCTTCACAATGACTCCTTAAAAGCCCTATATGATCTTGAGTTAAGGGAAGCCCTCATTAGTAGATACTTACATGAAGGGCACACATATGGTACCTAGAGTCGGACTTAGGGTATCTTCTTTGTGAGAGATGAGGGAGAAATCCTTCCACCTCAAATTGTGTGCAAATCTTCTAAATGGTGAGGTTCACTTTGGGAGAGTCGGGGATGTGTGAGTTTCGGTTCCACAATGACCATAGTACTTGCAAAAGGTTCTGTGATGAAATGTGTCAACTCTTGAGGTTCATGTGTCACACTTGATCCACAATGTTTTCAAAGATTCAAATGTGTTGATGATTCATTTGCATTGAAGGCAATTGTTAGTCCCAATTGGTGCAATTGAGGTCACCCTAGGACAAAACATGAATTTCTTGGACGTTTTTCATTGAAGGTTAGGTCTTATCTTGTTTGCTTGAGGACAAGCAAGGGTTTAAGTTTGGGGGAGTTGATAACTGTGATTTTTACATGATTTATACCCCTCTTTGCCTAAGCTTTGTGAATAAATTAACGTAAATCAGTCCTCAATTGCTTAGAAATTGCGCTTGATTGCAGGTTTGAGCAATTAGATGCAAAAGATCACAAATCAACTCAGAAAGGAGTGAAATCTACCATGCATCAAGAGAGGAACTGAAATGTGAGCTAGAAGACCATTGCGGACCGCAAAATTTTGTCATACGGCCGCACAAGAAGATCATGAAAATTACCCAAGTCAAGAACCATGTGCGGTCCGCACTGATTTTCCATGGGGACGCACAGGTGAGAATCAGAGAAGCTGAAAATGGGATACCATCTCACGTGGACCGAATTCATTTCTACGCAGCCACAATGCTGAAGACAATGAAAAATATTCTAAGGCAGAAATCCCATGCGGCTGCACTCCAAAACAGTGCGGTCTGCGTGGGAGCAGGATCAGAGAACCAGCATAGAAGGGCAAGCAGCAGTGCGGCCGCGCAGCATTTCCATGCGGTCCGCATCATTCAATAGTGCGGCTGCACAACATCTTTGTACGGTCCGCGTGACTTAACCCATGCGGCCGCGTGATATTTTCAGGCGGTCCGCATTCAAGGTTTAGAAGCCTAACTTTGGCAGACCTTTTACCCTACGCGGCCGCATATCATTTTCATGTGGTCCACGACACACCCTCAGGGGTATTTTTGTCCAGATTTTACTAGGTAGTATAAATAAAATATTTTACTTATTTAGGTTAAGTTTTGATACACTGTACGAGCAGCTGAGCACGAGGCAACATATTTGTGCCTATTTTAGGCTATTTTAACTGGTTTTGAACGTGGAATTAATTGTAGTTGATTTATAATTCAATATTATGTCATTCTTTACCATTATTTCTTCTTTTTGTATTGATTCTATAAGTAGTTAAACCCATTAGCTAGGGTTGTGGCTCAACCCTAGTGTGGGTAATTAATGTGTGTTGTTGATTAATGTTTAGATGGTATTGGGTGTATGGTATTTGGGTTGTTTGTATGTTTTCACTAAGATTTGGTAGTTCCAAACACTAAGTCTTGCTTAGTGGGTTGAGACTTTGCTTAAGAAAGAGAGTCTAAGTCCTCTCAATCAACCCAACAGGGATTTGGGATGGACCTATGAGAGTGGTAGTCCCAAGTAACGGGTAAAATCTTGAGAGAGTAATCATCCTACCTGAGCCATTAGTTGCTTGGGCTAATTAGCCTACTCGATTGGTCTCGAGTGTCAATTGGGAAAAATCACTCTCTCTACATAGAGGTGTGATAGTGAGAGTTAAGTGCAACGGTTAGCCATGTATCCCATATATCATCCTTACATTGAGATTCATTACCCGTTAATTAGTCACCTAGGAAAGTGTTACGACCCTAGTGTTCTTTCCTTATTGCATACAACTTAGTGTTATCATTTAGCAAATCTAGTTAATTGTAGTTAAAATCATTAGTTGTTAGTTGAAGACAACCCAAAAATGTTAGAAGCCAAATTAAGAGCTACAACACTTAATTAGTCTCCACAAATACTTGACTCCAATATCAAGCTCTCTGAGGAATTGACCCCGAAAAATCACTATCGGGTAAAAGTTATTAGAGCCCACTCTTCCTAAGGGTTGAGTTTGCAACGATCAACTGCTCAGTGGCAGCTGGCTCATGAGATTGGCCAACTGCGGAAGAAGTGGAAGCCTGACCCTTCTTAGCATTCTTCGGGTTGTCAGGACCCTTCTGATCATACCATGAATAAAGGCTCACCGGATATACCTTCACATCATATTTCTTCTTTTTTACCTCTAACTCTCGGAAATACATAGTCAATGTGTTGGGGAAAGGGTAGTTGGTCTTAGTTTCATTGCCCACTGTGGACAGATAATATTTCCCACATTCAATGGGAACCCAGCCATGATAGAAGCAATTAAGACAGCACGGTCAATAGGGACGGAGTGATCATGTGCGGTAGGATCAAGCCGATTTCACACAAATGTCAACCACCCTTTTGCTTCGAAGCTGAGGGTGTTCCTAAATATTTTCTCCTGAGCCTTGAGCCACACCGGCACTATACCTGGAGCTACTAAAATTTCAGCTAACCATGGGCGAGCTTCTTCCTTCAGGGCCAACTTCTCCATGTATTGTGACTCATCTTTATCTACGAACCCCAAAGAGTCATTGAGGGACTTCCCGTCAAAGAGCACCACCTTATCCCTCACTTTAGTAGTTGTGGATCCCCCGAACGACATGGTAGACATTGGTGTAAAACTCTTTGACCATATGCTCATTTGCCGTATCCACTCGTTCCTTGAAGAAGCCCCAACCCACCCTCATACGAAATTGTGCTTGTACGTGAGGGTTATGAGGAAGTAGATCTGCATCAATAAACCGTCTCTCCGAGATGATTTTTCTCTTAGGCCACCATTCCCTAAACCAGTGGAAGGCAATTTGACTAACAAACCTGTCCTCCCACACTTTCGGCTTCCTAGTCCGCTCTACACGCCCTCACCTCCCTCAGCTTTCTCTTCACTGTCCCTTGATTGTTCTCCATTCTCCCTTGATAGTGAAGCTGTGGGAGAAGTGGAATATTTATCATCACTGCTCTTTTTAGATCCGGACCCATCAGACGAGTCTGAAGACACCACATTCATTGCCTTCTTGGAAGTGGCTGCAGTGCCTTGATCTAGAGATGGGGAGTCAAGGAGGCCAACTAACACAAACATATTTGTAGGGGCAGACTCTGAAGTTGCACTTCTAGAGGGTGAATACTCACTCCCTGTTGAGTGGGAGGCAGCCTTGTCATCTGTCCGGATTATTTTCCGGGTTTTCTTTATGTTGGCTCTAGCCTCGGGAGTGAGTTTGACCACCCTTTTTCCTTTTCACCTTCGGGAGGAACCACCTCTCCCGGGTTGCTTATCTTTGCCCCCATGTTGTGATTGTCCACCTCCATGATGTTTTACCATTTTATGCAAGAGATACAAGTCTAGAAGTGTTAGTGAAAGCATATCAAAAGTAAGCAATGTAACAGTGAAATCCTATGTGCAGACAGTGTTGCAGTCAGTGGTCATGCGGACCGCACAAAAATGTCATGCGGTCCGCACAAACAAAACAATTAATAAACAAACTCTCTGTAAATGACCTACACGGACCGCACAAAAATGTCATGCGGTCGTGTGGGACCAACGCGGACTGCACAGAAATGGTATGCGGCCGCGCAAGTCCAAGTTTAGAAAAGTACCACTCTTTGATGATAGGCCACGCGGTCCGCACTGTTTTGGACCGCGGCGTGCTGAAGTCATGCAGACTGTACAAAAAGGTCACGCAGACCGCGCAGAACAATTGTATATCATTCTAATCAAACTCACGCAGATCGCACATAAATGTTGTGCGGCCGCGTAGGTCAAACTTTTACTGGGTAGGGTATTTTTGTTCTTTTTGGTCTAATTTAAATTAACCTAAATGTCCCTACTCAGTGTTTTTGACAAGAAGATTTTTCCCAATTTTGACATGAATTTACCAACCCTATTCTAACAGTCAATGAAAATAAAAAATAAAAATAGCAAGAAATTAAGAAGTTATTCTATTAGAAATCAAATAAAATGAACAAATTAAATTAAAAGATGATGTGTAAGTGAAATGTTACCAAGGATTAATGGAAATGCAGATATGTGGCCAAATCGTGGATGAACAGTGAAAATGTGGCTTCAGATGAAAAAGAGCGAAAAAGATTAAAGGAGGCCCTAGGTCCCTATTTATAGAGAATCGTGTGGCCCATGATTTACCCACCTGCGCGGCCGCACAGAAATGGCACGCGGACCGTGCAGGGTATTCCACTTTTTATTGCTAAGGGCAGCCCACGCGGACCGTATTGTTTTGGTGCGCGGCCGCGTGGGAAAACTTTAGAAAGCTGTTAATTCCACAATTTCCATGCGGACCACACTGTTTTGGAGTGCGGCCGCATTGGACAACTTCAGAGAGATACTGCCCACTTTTATTTTGTCCTGCACGGTTTCAACATCATCCCTGCAACACTTCAAATCATAAGCTCAAAAATCCTACTCTACAATGGAAAAACAAATAAATATAAAAGACATGGGTTGCCTCCTAAGAAGCGCCTGATTTAATGGTTCACGTCCAAACAACGGCCGTAGTCAATATAATCCGGTCAATTAAGTCCAGAGTCGATCCCACAGGGAATTAACCTATCAACTGCAACTTTCACAACCCAAGAATACTCCTGAAGCAGCTTCCCAAACTTTTGAATATATTTTTATGGATGTTTTCTACTAACTAACTTTTGCAAGAATTAAATAATTGAAAGAAAGAATTGAATAAGATGTAAAGAATGAAGAGAAAGACTAAGGTATTGATTTCCCCTATTGATGGAATCCCTTCTGTTTATGCTCATACAAATTGTCAATATTATTCTATCAATCATGAATTCTATTTTTTACCGTAATTCTCTCCCGAGCAACTACAATAATTTACTAGTGCACTCTCCCGAGCTACCCTAGCTAGCTTTAATTTGAATAGTTCAATTTAGATTGCACCCAAGGTTTCGTTATACCTAATCCCACCTTTACGCCTAAAATTATAGATTCCTCCAATAATCTAGATGTGGTGTTTTTCAACAATATACCTAAATATACACTCTTTTCCAAGTTATGCACACTTAATAGGCACAGCTAATTGAGAGCTCTATCAATTAACTACAACAAGAACGAAGTTGAACAAATAGAAATCTAGCTAACATTTTGTAATCACATAACCTAGAAGTTCATCACTCAATAGGTTCCATCAAAATCTTAGATAAAGAATTAGCTACTCATAATCAAAGAAACAAGAATAATAATTGAATTCATAACCAAAGATTCAATGTAAAAGAAAGAAAGAAGTTGAGAGAGTTCTCTCTTACTAATTTACTTGCAAAAGTAATGAATAATACAATACTTGCCTCTCTTGGGCGAATCCTATCATTATATAGAGGGTTTAGGTTACAAAAATTGCATCTTGACAAGTTTGACCCTAAAAATTCCGGCCTCGCCCGCGGTCCGTCCGCGTTCGCGGATGGACCGCGGAAAATCCACTTCTCTGAACTTCAAAATCTTTCGCAGGCCTCTTCTGCCGCGGTTCCACCGGTCGCGGTAAAACCTCAGTATTTCACCCTGTTTTGTTTGGAATTTGGAAACACTCAAAACATGAAAGTTGTATCCCTCTGAGTTAGCTTTCCAACTATATATTATGGAGCCAAAACGGAGTTCTGAGAAAAGCTTTATATCCAATTTACTAGACAGTGCGCAATATGCCTCATCGAGTCTTCGTTTGTACTAAACTGTCAAATTTGACCCCCGAACACGATCCCAGCTTAATTACTTGAGCTTTTACTCAGACTTCAAAGCTCCAAATCACTTAAATTCATTCCATAACATCTATATAGCTCGGAATCACACCTTCCCGGCTATTTTCAGCATAGTTCCTTGACTTGTACCACACTTTGGCCTTTTTCACCATCTTTTTACTCCAAAACTTGCTCTTTTAGTCTTCATTAGCTCATGTGTACCTATAACACACTAAAAACACTAATAAAATCATTTTTTCATCATAAAAAATATCGAAACAACAATAAAGTGTGATTATTTAGGGCATAAATATAGTCAAATTCACCTATTATCAATACCCCACACTTAAACCTTTGCTCATCCTCGAGCAACCTTAATCACACTTTAGGCCAATTTTATTAATTCCTCCCCCAAAATATGTCACAAAAGCTATCTTTCATGATTAACCTAAGACATGCACAATACTTACCTAATCGTAAACTCCAATGTCAGCACATTATTGCTTACTCTAGTTATTATCACATACTTCCAAATTTACCTTCTTCTTCCTGAGTTACATGCCCTCACACAATTTATTGAGAGAAGTTCCCACACATAAACAATTTAGAACATGGAACTTATAGATATAGGAAAAAATTCACTCACTCTCAACAAAGAACATTCATATGTATACAGATACACCACAGGCTTTCCCCTAGTGTAATACTCCACTAATCGAGTTATTCAATCACAGATCAAGAGGTCTTTAAGGATTGTAATGTTGGCTATGGGACGGGTAGGATACTTTTGGTTATAGTGGCTAACCTCTCTAAGCACTTTCTTTTTCACAATTTCCCTTCAAACTTTTTCATTATGCTTCCCCTAAACATTCCATCACCTTTTATTCACTTTTAATCCCCGATTTTCTGTTGGTGTAACTGGCATTTCTATTTTACAAATATACATTGATATTTTCTTTTCATCATTGCTTTGTAACGGATTTACATTATTTTGCCAGTTCACCATTTTCTACCATTCATTCTTGATTTTCCCTTTTCAACTTCCCTTCTCCCCACACTTAGACTTTTGCATATTCGTTACAAAACAAATGCTTTTAGGAGGTAAAGTAGAACAATACAAGATTTCGATTTTTATGAACATTCAAGGGTTATCAAAGAATAGGATTTAGGCTCAAAGGGGTTAACTAGGATACTATGTACAGGTCAATTCACAGTTTATTGATTTAAGGGGTTACACAAAGAAATGCCTCTATCATCTCTATAACCAAACAACTTCTATTTCGTTTTGCAAACACACAGGGAAAGTTCTAGGTATCATGTAAAGCATATAATGTAGGTAAAAGCTCACACACACTTAGCATGCAACTCATTTAGAATCAGGTTCATCTAGAAAGTCCTATCAATGTTCAAGCAAGCTGTATTGTGCAATTTAAGGCATATCCTAGAATCTACAGTCAAGCTTAGATCATACATTCTCAAGTTCATTTTAGTTTTGCTAATGTGCATACTTAGGGTTACATGTTAACCTTTTCCCTCTAATCTTAAAAGAAAAAAATCTACCTAACCCGGTTCAATAAAAACCCTTGGAAAAGAACCGTGGTCAAAAGAAAAACCAAGGGGAAAGTGATACACTACCTAAAAAAAGAATATAAAAGAAAGAAAAATTCCTACGTGGACTACTTCCCTCAAGAGTACTTGTCCAAATAGTCTGTCATCAGGAAGAGTCCTCTACTCATATTTTTGGATTTTTCAATTTTTTGATTTTTTGTGTTTTTATTCCTACTTAGACCCTTAAGAAATCCGTCGCCAAGTGTCCATCATCGGGCCAAGCCAACTAATATGATTTAACTACAACTACTATGTACAACATATACAAGATAAGTTTCCCACCCCACACTTAAGATCATGCCATGTCCTCATGGCATAATAATCAATGTACATCACAGAAGGGTGAGAAAACTTACCTGGGACCTACCCCGTGTCTAGCAACTTTATCACTTTCTTTTTCACCATATCCTTCATATTCGGGTTCAACCTTCTTTGGCATTTCCTGGAGGGTTTGTGTCCCTCTTCCTGGAGAATCTTGTGCATGCAGTATGCGGGGCTGATCCCTTTTGTGTTTGCCATGGTCCAACCAATGGCAGTTTTACATTCCTTGAGTACCTGTATAAGCCTTTGATCCTGCACATCTAGAAAACCAGATGAAGAATTAACAGGTAAAGTGGAGTTAGGTCCTAGAGATTCATACCTGAGATGAACTGGTAATGGCTTAAGATCCAGCTTTGGTGGCTCCTCAATGGATGGTTTTTCTGGAGTGGTCTCTCTCTTTTGTAAGTGTGTTCAAACTCCAACTCTCTATCCAAAACCCCTTACCTTCCAGAGATAGCACCCACTCTGCTAGGCTTTCACCATTTACCTTTTCTAAGTTCATCAGGCATGCCTGAAGTGGATCTTCAGCTTTCAATTCTACATCATCTGTCTCCACTATCACATCTACTACATCAATGAGAGAGCAATTCGCGAACTCACTAGCGCGCCTCACGGATTTTTGCACATTGAATATGATCTCCTCATCATTTAGCCTCATCTTGGGCTCCCCAATCTCACTGTCACACCTCCTTTTTACGCTTACCCGCGAGAGCGCGTGGGAGTTTTTCCAATTAAAGGACAATCGGAACGGGATTTATTTATTTAGTTCACAGTCGCCACTTGGAAAAATAATGGTGTTCCAAGTCACCGGTTTTAATCCCGAACCAAGGAAATTTATGACTTTGTGTTACAGTCTGCGAAATTAGAAACCTGGATAAGGAATTCTGTTAACCCGGAAGAAGGTGTTAGGCACTCCCGGATTCCATGGTTTTATCACGGTCGCTCAACTGCAATTTTTGTTTCTATCCGATTTCTTTATATTTTTTATTTATGTGCTCTTATATTCCGCTTTTCAATTTTGGAAGAATTGCAACATCACGAAAATACATTTCGAGTCACATCGCAACCAGTAAGCCTGCGACTTTAGTATATTTCAGTTTCGCCGAGAGTAAGATTTGGGTCACATAAATGCGCACCCGTATTTAGGAAAGTATTTTGTTAAAGTCTTGCCTAAAGAGTCTATCGTGTTGTTTAACTTTGGGGGAAAGGACCGTGAAATTCACTAAACGGTCCTTCCGAGTCTAAGGTTTTCATTATAATTAATTGAGGGCTCCATGATTTATACGTTATTTAGCGGGGCTCGTCTTATTTTTTTTTTAAAAGAAAATCCTATGATGACTACATTTTCTCCGTTTAAATTTATCTCTAAAAATAAAGTAAAAAAAAATCTTAATTAATTATATACTAAAAAAAATCATTCATTAGTTACCAACTTAAGACCCTTGTTATCGAAAAGAATACTACTGAGATTGAAATTATAAATAAAATACAGAATTGATGGGTAGTATTTTTAAAGAGAAGCTAATTATCTTATAACTAACTTGAACCCATATCGTTAGAAGAATAAACCGTCGGAATTAATTAATTGCAACTATTGAAAACTAATTACCTTAATTACTAATACTTATTCGAAAGTTCACTAAACTTTGACGTGAACTCAACTAGCATGTTTCAAACCTATTGGATTAATATTCTTGACCTTATTATATTGATTCACACTTCGAATATGTTAAACCTATCGATTCCAACTTACATGAGTTCGAAGCTAGATTTCAATAATCCTTCTAAATGTTGCTAAAGATGACTTCAAGATGACAATTGACAGTAGTCGTTTCTTAATAATAGGATATCAATTCAAGTAATCTAGACTAAACTTAGCATTAGGGATTGAAATATAAATTTCTATGATTATGAGCCAAGATGGGAGACTAATTCGCGACATATCTTGTTTATTGTTAACACTAGCTAACCGTTGAAATATGCCAATAATAAAGACTAATCAATAAGGAAAGATCAAATTAAGTTCTTACTGTAATTCATAATCCCCTAGTTCGAATAATAAATTAACATTCGATTACATAAGATAATCCAAGGAGTAACAGAAAATAACTCATACAAGAATACTTAGTTAAGAGAAATCTTTAGTTCAATTACAGTACAATTATAACAAATCTATATAATGAAATGTATAAGCTTTTAACATAGTATAACATCAACTAAAAAAACAGCTCCCATTTTGATTCATATCTTTAGCAAGGGTTGATACATCAACATAAGTTCGAAATATGTACCCGGCAATTGTAATGAGGAGGAGTTAGTTGCAGCAGCAATAAGACACAACAACAACAACAGCAACAGGACCACAACAACAACAGCCACAGAACAACAACAACAGAACAGAACAACAACAACAACAACAACAACAACAGGACAGCAGACAACAGAAGAACAGCGCAGAACAACAGCAATAACAGGAGCAACAGAAGAGCAACACCCAGCAACAGAACAACAAACTACTGCACCATTTCAGCAGACCAAAACCTTAATAAAATTTAACTCAATCACACCCCCAAACTATTCAAAATCAAACCAGAAACAACTCTCAAACAATGGACAGTAACCCACTCAAATATTGGTTTATCAAAGGTTTGTCTTAAACTCTCAGCTAAGATGCCTCTCCAAGATAATTTTCAAAAGCCACTTGATGATTTAAACTAAAGTTCTTTTGAAAGTTCAATGGAACAGTAGTTTTTACAGTTCATATCCCAGCATCTATCAGAATATCTCTATGTGTTTTCTCGGTATTCTCAATGTTCTCTTCTCTGTTTTGATCCCTCTTCTTATAGCCTTCCAACTCAATACCAACCTCTTTTTTTTATTTGTTTCAAATCTATCTAAACCCCTGTTATTCACCTTTTTAGTTGTCTAAGTATGATTTCAACTATTTAAAACTCTAAAGTGCAGAAAAATGTAGAAAATCCTGTTGTCCAGCAAGTCCTAACACTCTTCCATGTGCATTGCATATTAAACTAAGACTAATCCCTGGCCTTCACTACTTTGTGTCCCTGATATAACATAATTCAACATGCCCTAATGATTCATATATGTTCAAAGTGACATTCCATTAATTCTGAAATTCTATAACTAAATTTAATTCATCTTAAGCCTCTAACAGCTATATCCAATCTCACAGCTCACTCAGAATCTAAAATCAAACAACCAACTGATCCCACAAAAATAGAAATCCTCAAGTCAATTTTATTCTAACAGTAATGACCCAATGACCCACTGCCCGGGATTTCAAACAACAACTTCGCGAATTTATACGACGACGTTCGTTAAATCGACCACAACATGTACAATCTATAACTAATCGATCAGTCATGTTCAAACATATCTCGGCCAATGTCGGACAAATATGAAGCTATCTATTCGACGACGCTAATCGACGCGAATACGTAATCTATAACTAACATATTCAAACAAACAAATCAGAAATAACAATGACCAAATAAAAGGTCGGAATCGAGAAAGAGAAAGAAAAAATTAAAATTAAACACACACGGAACAAATGAACGAATAAACCAAATTATGAACACGACAATGAAAAATAGAAAAAGGAAAAATACCTCGGACAGTGGCAAAAGGAAACAACTTGTACTACTTCGGATTTGAACTCGGATTTTTTGAAGTCGAATGGACTTTAATTGAAATGTTTTCAAATGAAAACATAGCAATTAAAGTCTATTGACTTCAATTCCTTTTAATTTGGACAAAATCCCCAATTATCAAGGCTAGGGTTCTTGGGCTCGGATTTGGGGTTTGCGTGGTTCGGGCTTGATTTGAATGAAACCAACGCTTGTTTGGCTATGAGGGAGGTCTAGGGATGACATGGGGTGAGTTTGGAGTTGAGTGGTGTAAAATGGTTTTGGGTTCGATTCTTAGATCTTATATTCGAATCGTTCTAGTGTTGTTCGAAGGGATATGGGTGTGGATTTGAACTCAGGGTAGTTAAATGGTCCTAGGGTGTGAATTTGGTGGCCGGTTGTGGCGTCGCCGCCGGGTTTTGGGCGGTGGGATAGGTTGGCGGCTACTAGGGTTCCGTTCGAGAGGTGGAAAGAGATGGGTG
This sequence comes from Nicotiana noctiflora, assembly GCA_032618575.1. Lineage (NCBI taxonomy): Eukaryota > Viridiplantae > Streptophyta > Magnoliopsida > Solanales > Solanaceae > Nicotiana > Nicotiana noctiflora. Next base: position 1,086,814 of record JASVEL010012455.1, on the reverse strand, counting down.
AAAAATGAAGAAGAAAAATGGGTTTGGGGGTATTTTTTGTTTTGGTATATTAAAATATAAGATTGAATTTTAGCCGTTGGATCACGAGAATCCAACGGTCCAGATCAACGGGGGTCGTTTGGGATTGGGGCGGATTAGCTGGGTCGGGCATGTTTAGAGTGTTTTGGGCTGGGGCATTTTGGGCCGGTGGGATTTCGTTGGGGCTGAAGAATGGCTGAGGGTGTTTGGCCCAAATCTTCTTATTCAATTCTTTCCCCCTTTATTATGTATTACTATTTTTTGTATTTTAATTCTAACTTGTATTTTTGGTATTTATTCTTTTTTTTGTATTTTATTCTACTTTGTAATTATTTGAAACTTATTAAAAATTAAACTAATTACCTATTTTTGACAATTTTCAATTTAGAAGCTAACTAATTTTTTTTTTAATTTTTCTTTAATTTGTTAGAAAAAGAATTAATTTCCTAAATATGCAAATTTCGGTATTTTTATTTATCACACGCAAATAACATGCAAAACAACTAACACCAAATTCACACAAAATTTAGAATAAATAAGGATAAATCATTTATTTTGAATTTTATAGGAATAACTCGTTTGTAGGGTAAAAATCACGTGCTCACAACTGCCCCTCTTTGCTCGGGGACACAAAGAGTTTCCGTGCAAAGATAAGTGAGCAACTATGAACGATTTTTACCAGTTCGAGTATTCCATTGCGAAGCATTTTGAAAAGCTTTGACCGTACCCTGCTTTAGAGGTTGCCTACATATCCTGGGCTAAACAGGAATCAGGTCAGTGTAGTTCGGGAAGTTTTGGTAGCTGGGACTATCATGACTGCTGTGATCTTGCTATTACTGTTGTTGCTGCTGATGCCACTGCTTAACTGATCTCCTTATTACACCGTGATAAAAATAAAAATAAGAAGCTAGACTAAGTTACAGCATTGCAAATTCCTGTCTATGTTTCTTTGCCATCCTGCCGACTTTGCTGTTTCTTCTTTTCTGACAATTGTTATTTCGGCCTATCTTGATTGCCGAACTCCGACCATTGGTCCTTTCCTTATGATCTTCGAACTATTCTCCTTCGAAGTCTGACTCTATCTTTCTGATCCTTGTTGCCTTCCTTCCGATTATGAACTTGGATTCATGATGGGGATTTCCGTTACACTCTGTCATTTTCCGATTCTTCACCATCCTTATCAAATCTTGAAAACTGAGACGTCGTTCTGCTTTTCCGGTGAGCTTATGCCTTTATCGACAAATTCTAATCATAAATCGCCATTCTTTTCTTCAGACGGGTACCTGACTTCTATTACAACTTTCGAAAAATCAATGGCCACTCCATTCTTCAGGCGGGCTTCCTAACTTCAACTACAACTTCAAAATAAATCGCCACTCCATTCTTCAGGCGGGCTCCCTGACTTCAACTTACAACTTCAAAACTAAATCACCACTCCATTCTTCAGGCGGGCTCCCTGATTTCGATCACAACTTCAAAATAAATCGCCACTCCATTTTTTAGGCGGGCTCCCTGACTTCAATTACAACTTTCGAAATAAATCGCCACTCCATTCTTCAGGCGGGCTCCCTGACTTCTATTACAACTTTCGAAATAAATCGCCACTCCATTCTTCAGGCGGGCTCCCTGACTTCAACTACAACTTCAAAATAAATCGCCACTCCATTCTTCAGGCGGGCTCCCTGACTTCAACTTACAAGTTCAAAACTAAATCGCCACTCCATTCTTCAGGCGGGCTCCCTGACTTCGATCACAACTTCAAAATAAATCGCCACTCCATTTTTTAGGCGGGCTCCCTGACTTCAATTACAACTTCAAAACTAAATCGCCACTCCATTCTTCAGGCGGGCTCCCTGACTTCTGTTACAACTTTCGAAATAAATCGCCACTCTATTCTTCAGGCGGGCTCCCTGACTACAACTTCAAAATAAATCGCCACTCCATTCTTCAGGCGGGCTCCCTGACTTCAACTATAATTTCAAAACTAAATTGCCACTCCATTCTTCAGGCGGGCTCCCTAACTTCAACTACAATTTCAAAATAAAATCGCCACTCCATTCTTCAGGCGGGCTCCCTGATTTCAACTACAACTTTAAAATACATCGCCACTCCATTCTACAGGCGGGCTCCCTGACTTCCACTACAACTTCAAACTAGGTTTTATGCACAAAAATTTTACAGGGCCTTACACTTCAACTACAACTCCAGAATAAAATCGCCACTCCATTCTTCAAGCGGGCTCCCCGACTTCAACTATAACTTCAAAATAAAATCGCCACTCCATTCTTCAGGCGGGCTCTCTGACTTCAACTACAACTTTAAAAATGAAATCGCCACTCCATTCTTCAGGCGGGCTCCCTGACTTCAACTACAACTTTAAAATAATCGCCACTCCATTCTTCAGGGCGGGCTCCCTGACTTCAACTATAACTTCAAAATAAAATCGCCACTCCATTCTTCGGGCGGGCTCCCCGACTTCAACTACAACTTCAAAATAAATCGCCACTCCATTCTTCAGGCGGGCTCCCTGACTTCAACTTACAACTTCAAAACTAAATCGCCACTCCATTCTTCAGGCGGGCTCCCTGACTTCGATCACAACTTCAAAATAAATTGCCACTCCATTTTTTTAGGCGGGCTCCCTGACTTCAATTACAACTTCAAAACTAAATCGCCACTCCATTCTTCAGGCGGGCTCCTTGACTTCTATTACAACTTTCAAAATAAATCGCCACTCCATTCTTCAGGCGGGCTCCCTGACTACAACTTCAAAATAAATCGCCACTCCATTCTTCAGGCGGGTTCCCTGACTTCAACTATGATTTCAAAACTAAATTGCCACTCCATTCTTCAGGCGGGCTCCCTGACTTCAACTACAATTTCAAAATAAAATCGCCACTCCATTCTTCAGGCGGGCTCCCTGACTTCAACTACGACTCACTAATTTCATTCCATCCTTTATCGCTTTCCTTTGTTTTCCTGTACCATTTTCTTCTTCCTGCATCGTCTCTTGGGCCACCCTTTCATCTGAATTACCTCGTCTTGGAATTGCTTTCCCACTGGGTCGTGTTACTTTTCCTTTGGCTGCTGGAGATATCTTCGGAATTGTTTACTCACCTGCTGGTGATGATGCTGCTGGGGAAGTATTCTTTATTTCCTTCACCCCTCATTCTCTCTCGGACTCGCCGGGGGTTGAAATATCATTAACTGAGGATTACCCTGGCGGGGGACCCCTTTTCCTCTTCCTTCTTCCCAGACCTCCTTCGGGGCTCGCGCTTTGCTCCCTTGAAAACTTGTAGGATATAATGCTGCTGGGGAAATCTTGAAGTCAGTGTTTCGTTTCTCCAACAACTGCTGGGGATGATACCGGCTCAAAGATCACTTCCTCGCATTGTCGGGCCTCTTTCAAAACTATTATGCTCGAAACTGGTATTTCCCAAAATCGTGTGTTGCTTTCTATCCTTATCCACTGGGTATTTGCTTTCAAGAAAATTTTTGCAACAGGAGAATATTTTCTGCCCCAGTTTGATAAACTTCTAGGTGGCATGCTTTTCCGCCGACGAACCCTCTTTTCCTGCTTTAAATCAAAGAAAAATTGTTAGTTTCAAAACGCAGTGAGTGGTCGTGCCACTCTTTCAGCTGCTTGGCTTCCCTCGAACTTTTGGGGACGACGTTGTCACTTGCTGGGGATGCTGCTCTTTCCGCAGATGGTCCCTCATTTCTCCTTTTATTCCAGCTTTCGGTTTGGTCCGACCCTTTTAGTCGATGATCTGTTGTGAGAAATGGTCTTCTGGATGTGTAATATGTGTCCATCGTACTCCATAATTCCCGTGAACCTTTCAATCAACCTGTCGTTCCATCCTTAATATCGGATCGACCTTTGCCTTATTGCCTCGTTCCACGCCTATTCATCTTCATTGTACCGCTTTGGGAGACTTGGTAATAAGCTTTGAAAAGTCAATTTTCGAAAACAAACGAAAAGAAAAATGATAGATAAAGAATGCTGACCGCGAATGACAAAAGAAAGGGAAAACTTTTCTGAGCTCAAAACTGGGAAAAACTTATCTGAATGTGTAACTGATCCAATGGTTATGCCGCGCCTTTGAGATTAATCTACCCAGTCTATTTATGTCAATCACTTTCTAATGGCCGCGTTTTGCTAGAAGCAAACGAATGTCCTAACCTTGTCTCATGTAGACACCTTGTAACCATCTCGCCTTGTCACCTCATAGTGCCCTTCAAAGGGTTTTCACTAATGAGATTCTCTCATTTCTCTCGACCTCCCGTCGCCTTAGGGTGCCTTGTAAAGGTTTTCACCGTAAGACTCTCTCATTCTATTTCTCTCAGCTTTCTTCGCCCCAACGTGCCCGCGAGCGTTTTCAGCGTTAAGGCTCTCTCATTTTTCTTTCTTTCCAGGCTGGGGTATCGTCCACGAGATTCCCTCTAAAGCATTATCCCTTTTCGGCTTGTGCATCCTGGATTCAATCGAGGATCGGAGTGTCACTTTTGGCTTTCATTCGCATGACTTGGCATTTCTCAAATACTGATCGAGAGGTCATTTTCGGTCATTAATGTGGCTTTCGTGCGTGAGGCTAAAGAAAAGAGGTTTCACCTCAATGGTTAGCTCATTACAACTTTCGGAATCCATACCATCTTTTCAAACGAAACAATGACTTCTGCCCCAGTTTTGTTGCTTGGGGAATCTTTGATTTTTATTTTATTATGACCGAGCCGTGTGGCGCCTACGTATCCTTCTTGAGGAATCAGGTCGAACGTAGTTCACTTTTTCTTGTGTCTTTTCTTCGTTTCTTTTCTATTTTGTTACACATCTTCCTTGATGATTCCGAAAGAGGGTATATGAAAGAATAATTAAGGCTCAAAGGGGAAAACAAGGGTGAAGTGTTTGGGTAGTAGAAAAATTGCCTCTGTCATTTCATTCTCCGAGAAATGCCAAATACACACAAACGAACCCAAACGTTGACAAATACATTAAAGAATTACACGTAATATCTTTTGACTGCATCGGAATTGATAGCCATATCGGTGCACCTTCCTTCGATATCGGTTAGACATAGAGCGCCGTTGGATAATACTCTAGTCACAACAAATGGTCCCTGCCAATTTGGAGCGAACTTGCCTTTCGCTTCGGCCTGATGTGGTAGAACTCTCTTCAGCACATGTTGTCCCACTTCAAATTTCCTGGGACGTACCTTCTTGTTATATGATCTTGCCATTCTCTTTTGATACAATTGGCCATGACATACTGCTGTCAATCTCTTTTCATCGATCAAGCTTAATTGCTCTAATCGGGTTTTGACCCACTCATCATCGTCAATATCAGCTTCAGCGACAATTCGGAGGGATGGAATTTCAATTTCTGCGGGTATTACTGCTTCAGTCCCGTACACCAACAAGTAAGGAGTTGCACCTACCGAATTCCGGACGGTAGTGCGATAACCCAACAGTGCAAATGGTAACTTTTCATGCCATTGCCTAGACCCTTTTACCATCTTCCTCAATATCTTCTTTATATTTTTGTTTGCTGCTTCAACCGCACCATTTGCTTTGGGACGATATGGTGTGGAATTTCGGTGTGTAATCTTGAACTGTTGGCAAACCTCTTTCATTAATCCGCTGTTAAGATTGGCACAGTTATCTGTGATGATTATCTTTGGAATTCCTAACCTGCAGATGATGTGGGAATGTACGAAGTCTACCACCGCCTTCTTGGTCACTGATTTGAAGGTTTTGGCCTCCACCCACTTGGTAAAATAATCGATCGTTACCAGAATGAACCTATGACCATTGGAAGCCGTAGGTTCTATAGGTCCGATAACATCCATACCCCACGCAACAAACGGCCATGGTGCCGACATTGTATGCAATTCGGTCGGTGGAGAATGAATCAAATCTCCGTGTATCTGACACCGATGGCATCTTCGCACGAAACTTATACAATCACGCTCCATAGTGAGCCAATAATATCCTGCTCGAAGAATCTTCTTTGCTAATACATACCCGCTCATGTGTGGTCCAAAAACTCCGGAGTGTATATCTGTCATCACTGTTGTGGCTTGACTTGCATCTATATATCTCAACAATCCCAAATCTGGGGTTCTTTTGTACAGTACCCCTCCACTAAGGAAAAATCCGTTTGCCAACCACCGAATAGCTCTCTTTTGATCCCCAGTTGCCTGCTCTGGGTATATTCCTAACCTGAGGTACTCTTTGACATCATGAAACCATGGCTCACCATCCATCTCTTCTTCTATCATATTACAATAAGCATGTTGATTCCGGATCTGAATATGTAACGGATCAACATGAATCTTGTCCGGGTGATGTAACATTGATGCCAACGTAGCCAAAGCATCGACAACTTCATTATGCATCCTTGGGATATGCCTGAATTCTACTGATCGGAAACGCTTGGTCAGATCATGCAAACATTGACGATACGGGATAAGCTTCAAATCTCTGGTTTCCCATTCTCCCTGAATCTGATGTACTAGAAGGTCCGAGTCTCCCAAGACCAAGACGTCCCGTACATCCATGTCCACCGCTAATCGCAACCCCAAGATACATGCCTCGTACTCAGCCATGTTATTGGTACAGTGAAAACGCAGTTGAGCAGTAACAGGATAATGATGTCCTGTTTCAGATATGAGCACAGCCCCTACTCCGACTCCTTTTGCGTTCGCCGCTCCATCGAAGAAAAGCTTCCACCCCGGAACCTCGGTTAACTCCAACCCATCAATTTGCAATACTTCTTCGTCTGGAAAATACGTCCTCAAAGGTTCGTATCCGTCATCAACAGGATTCTCGGCTAAGTGATCGGCTAGGGCTTGAGCTTTCATAGCCGTCCTTGTCACGTATATGATGTCGAACTCGTAAGTAATATTTGCCATTTTGCTAACCTCCCTGTAGTCATAGGTTTCTGGAAAATATACTTCAACGGATCCAAGCGTGAAATGAGGTAAGTGGTGTAAGAAGACAAATAATGTTTTAGCTTTTGGGCTACCCAAGTCAAAGCGCAACATGTATTTTCCAGATGAGTGTACTTGACCTCGTGGACCGTGAATTTCTTACCGAGGTAGTAAATGGCACGTTCCTTCCTGCCAGTAAGATCGTGCTGCCCCAGCACGCAGCCAAACGAATTCTCCAAGACCGTTAGATAGAGAATCGGGGGTCTACCCGGTTCAGGCGGAACTAGTACGGGTGGGTTTGACAGATACCCTTTGATTTGGTCAAACGCTTCCTGACATTCTGTCGTCCATTCTATCGCAGCGTCTTTCTTCAACGGACGGAATATGGGCTCACAGGTTGCTGTAAGCTGAGCAATAAACCTACTGATGTAATTTAACCTTCCCAACAAACTCATTACCTCTGTTTTATTCCTTCGGCGGGGGTAGCTCCTGAATGAACTTGATTTTGGATGGGTCCAACTCAATGCCCCGTCGGCTGACGATGAATCCTATCAACTTTCCTGATGGAACTCCGAATGCGCATTTGGCCGGGTTGAGCTTGATATCATATCTTCGAAGCCTTTGAAAGAATTTCTTGAGGTCTGCAACGTGGTCTTCTTGACGTCTAGATTTTATGATCACGTCATCCACGTACACTTTAATTTCCTTGTGTATCATGTCATGGAATACCGTAGTCATCGCCCTCATGTATGTTGCCCTTGCGTTCTTCAAACCGAACGGCATCACCCGGTAGCAATAAGTCCCCCATGGTGTGATAAAAGCCGTCTTTTCCGCGTCCTCTTCATCCATTAAGATCTGATGATATCCCGCATAACAGTCCACAAAGGATCCGATTTCACGTCCGGCGCAATTATCAATCAGGATATGGATATTGGGAAGCGGGAAATTATCCTTAGGACTCGCCTTGTTGAGATTGCGGTAGTCCACGCATACTCTGATCTTTCCGTCTTTCTTTGGCATCGGTACTATGTTAGCCAACCATTCAGGGTATCGAGTGACACGAATGACTTTCGCCTGCAACTGCTTGGTTACTTCCTCCTTAATCTTCACACTCATCTCCGTCTTGAATTTCCGCAGCTTTTGCTTGACGGGAGGATATGCCGGATCAGTGGGTAATCTATGAACCACTAGATCAGTGCTGAGTCCTGGCATGTCGTCGTACGACCATGCGAAAATGTCTTTAAACTCCATGAGTGTTTTGATCAACTCTTCTCTCAGGTTGGGTTCAATATGGACACTTATTCTGGTTTCTTTGACGTCATCCGTGTCCCCCAGATTAACAGCCTCAGTATCATTTAAATTTGGTTTGGGTTTTACCTTGAAGTGACTTAATTCTTCACCGATTTCTTCTACGGCTTCATCATCGCCGTATTCCGATTCACTCTCGTCACTTCTTATTTCATGCGTTATTATTTCCAAACCCGATTGACTTTCTAGACTGGTTTGATTAATCTTTAACCACGCCATATCATTAAGATCAGTTGAAAGAAAGTTGTTCAGAAAAAGTAAAAAGAAGGAAAATAAACAAAATTAGACACGAAGGGAACAAAATTTCATTAATGGGAATAGTACAAGGAAAAACAAGCTTGCAAACTCAAATCAAAATGAACTAAAACAAACGGATTTTACTCCGGGGACAACCCCAACACAAAATTTCAAAAGAAAACAATCCAAAACAAACTACCAAGACTCCTTCCGGACAGGGAGAAGAGTAGCCTTCCAATTATTCAATTTTGCTTTTGATCCCACAAACTGTATCTCGGCATGGCTGGATCCTTCGCCATCCTCGAGCATGCATACATCTGCGAATAGGTCCTCGAACTTTCTTAAGAACTCTTCGTCCGGCCTAACCATAGGATTGGGAACCTTTGTCGTCAGATGTCCTCTTACTCCGGACTTGACAAAAGATTGGGAAAGGCGTGGAACCGGCTTCGGGAGCACCCATGTCTTCTGCTTATTCCTTTTGGCTCGCTGGATATCCTCTGATGTTGGCTTGAATCCCAAGCCGAAGGTTCCCACGTTTTCGACCACAGATACCGGTTGTATGATTCCTTGCAGAGATGCACCTAAACCTTTGCCGGGTATGAAACCGTTTCTTAACATTTCATGAGCCACCATGACGTCTGCAGTAATTATTCTGTCATTGGGAATGCATTCCCCTTCTGGAACTCGGTTGGCGGATACCGCATCGCAGATCTGGTACACCCATGGCCCAACATCTTCTTCTGTCTCAACAAAGGGGATGATGGTGCCTGGCTGTAGATCATTCTCTCTATGGACTACGATCTCCTGTTGGTCCCACTCAAACTTGACTAGTTGGTGCAGGCTGGATGGAACTGCTTTCGCGGCATGGATCCATGGTCGTCCTATCAGAAGGATATACGAAACTACCATGTCCAGCACCTGGAATTCCATGGAGAACTCCACTGGTCCGATTGTCAAGATTAACACTATGTCCCCGACCGATGCTTTGCCTCCTCCATCAAACCCTCGGACACATATGCTGTTCTTGCGTATCCTGTCGATGTCCACTTTCAATTTGTTTAGTGTGGAGAGAGGACAGATGTTAGCACTGGACCTGTTATCGATAAGGACTTTGGTAACCACCGCCTCCTCACACTTTACCATAAGATATAAAGCCTTGTTGTGCTTGGTGCCTTCCTCAGGCAATTCATCATCGGTGAAAGTGATCTGATTCGCTTCGAAGATCCTATTGGTGATCTTCTCCAAATGACTCACCGAGATTTTATCGAGTACGTGGGCCTCATTCAGAACTTTTATCAAAGTTTGCCGATGTTCTTCAGAATGTATCAGCAAGGACAGCAATGAGATTTGCGCAAGAGTCTTCTTCAGCTGTTCTAGGACAGAATAATCATGCATCTTCATCTTTTTCAGGAATTCTTCTGCCTCTTCGTCAGTTACCGGCTTTTTCGGTGTTGCCGGAGTGGTCTTCCTCAATTCCGTAGGGGCAAAACATCTCCCTGAGCGGGTCAACCCTTGCGCTTCGCAGACTTCCTCTTTAACTTCTTTTCCTTTGTAGGTCATCGTGACCCGATCATAATTCCATGGGATGGCTTTGCTATCAACTATTGGCAACTGTATTGCTGGCTTGATGATGAAAGGATCCACTCGAACACCTGCTACCGTCAAGACGGGTTTGGTTGCTACCCCTGGTACAGTTATTTTTACTTCCCCCGACTTCACCGGCACTTTGTTCACGCTTCCCTTTTCTGCTTCCGACCCCTCTTGTACGTCCTTCTTGCAAATGAGTGACTTATCAAGGCTTGACCCCCTTTTTATTCCTATCCCGCTAGACTTGATCATTATTACAGTCTGAGAGGTTTTCTCCTTTCCCTTCTCTACCCGTACCAACTCGATCATGTTGGTCTCATGATGAGTTGGAAGTGGATTTTGGTTGATGTTGGGCTCCGCTGGAGTCCGGACCTCAATTCGGCGAGTGTCGATGAGTTCCTGGATGGCTGTTTTCAATCGCCAACATTTTTCTGTGTCGTGCCCCGGACATCCTGAGCAGTATGCACAATTTATTGAATGATCCAAATTCTTTGGAAGAGGATTTGGTAGCTTAGCCTCGACCGGATTTAGCAACCCTACTTGCTTCAAACGGTGGAACAGATTGGTGTAAGACTCCCCCAAGGGAGTGAAAGTCTTTGGCCTTGGCGCCCTGTCGCTTTTGAATGCTTGGTTCGGACGAAAGCCCGCACCCGTGGGATTTCTATAGGCTCTTGGGGGTGGGTAATTATTGTGTGGATTTGGCGCATGCCATGGTGCCTAGACGGGAGGTGTGGCATATGGCTGTGCGTGATGGACAGTAAAATGGGGATCGGGTGCTGGATAGTAGTGTTGCGGGTGGTTATATGGATTGTGGAAGCAATTTTGGTGGTGAGGTTGTGGTGGGTTATACTGGGGTGCGGGGCCTCTGTTTCTGAACCACGTTCCGGACTCGACTGCCGTGACTTCTTTTTTCCTCTTTTTCCCAAGCACTCCTCCGGTACCACTTTGGATAGCTTGAGTGGTGGCTTTCAAAGCTGAATAGCTCATGATCTTGTTGGCTTTCAAGCCTTCCTCGATCATAGCCCCCATCTTTATCACCTCGGTGAATGATTTACCGACGAAAGTCACCAGATGTCCGAAATAGGTTGGCTCTAGAGTCTGCAGGAAGTAATCCACCATCTCGTTCTCTCTCATAGGCAGATCTACCCTTGCTGCCTGTTCCCTCCAGCGGAAACCAAATTCTCTGAAACTTTCGGCGGGTTTCTTTTCTAACTTTAGCAATGATAAGCGGTCCGGGACTATTTCAAGATTGTACTAGGAACTGGCCAATGAATGCTTGAGCCAAATCATCCCATGTAAACCATCTGCTTGGATCCTGCCTAGTGTACCACTCTAGTGCGGATCCCCCAAACTCTGACCTAAGTAAGCTATCAGAATCTCGTCTCGTCCTCCGGCTCCTCGCAATTTACTACAAAACCCTCGAAGCTGGGCTACTGGATCACCATGCCCCTCGTATAGGTCAAACTTGGGCATTTTGAACCCGGCCAGCAACTGGACATCTGGGAATGGACACAGATCCTTGTAAGCGACACTGACCTGGTTGCCCAAACCGTGCATATTCCTGAAGGACTGCTCCGGGCTTTTAACTTTTCTAATAACTTCCTCATGTTCCAAACTTTGGAGGTGCTTTTCCGGTTCTGCCGGGTTATCCCAATGAGGGGTGTGTGGATGCGGTTCAAGAGCCCTAAAGGTAGGCTCGGGAGGATAGTAAGAATTGTCATGGATTTGAACATGCGGCTCACCGGACGACTTTTGTAGAGTAGCAGGTGGGGGTGCCACAAAACAGGGGTGACCGGAGGAGGATTTTGTTTGGCTGGTGGAACTTGGGTGGCATAAGGGTTTTCCCCTTGATAGTATGGATAGAGTGGGGCGCTTGTCGAAGGATCAAGGGGTGGATGTTCTGGAGCGGATGCGAGAGTAGGGAGGTTTGGTGAAGACTGTCCCCTAGCCCAGGCTAGGTGCATCTCTGTTATCTGCCGTTTCAACCGATCTACCTCTTCTTTCATGATCTGTATCTCTGATTTCTCTTCTTCGAGACTTTTACCGGAACTAGACATGCTTGCTGGAATTGGCCCTTTAGATCTAGTACGGTAATGGTGGCTGGCCAGTATATTCTGTCAAACCAACTACTAAACTTTTCTGGAATGCAACAAACTTTGTTAGCTTACTGAATTTAACAGGCATGTTATCGCACGTTGGGATGCAATGCACCTAATTAATTAACCCTTTCTATATGTTCTCATCACATGCGTCATTCCAGCTTCTTTTCTTTTCTTTTTCTCTTTTTTTTTCTTTTTCCTTTTTCAATTATCCTTGAAAGCCTTATTGTTATTAATCTTCGTGTTCTTTTCCTTTCTTTCTAGTGGTGGTCGAATCTTATGTGGATTGCCTACGTATCACGTCTCCGCGTGAATCAGACCGAGCGTAGTTCTGGTCACAAGATTGTGGCAAAATTCGGTAATTTTCATATATAAAAAAAAACTTTAAAGTTACAAAACATGTCTTACAATAATCAACGAAATAAGAGAAATGCTTGACTCAAAATTTCAAAAAATACATTTTTAATCAAAAGTCTAATGCTCTTAAATTCCTAGGGGCCCGCGAGGCATTATTCGGCCTTGCCGCGGGACTTGGTGTGAGGTCCTTGTGTAGTCCCCTTAACTCTCTCATGATCTGATGAACATAGCCCATAACTGAAGCAAAAAGGGCGGTGCGGGGCATTTGTTCACAAGCCAAGCACTTCATGGTGACATAATGCCCGATTTCTCCAATTCTGTCCTTGATCATGTCCCTTTCTCCGAGTAGCCGTTCTATCTGTTGGTTTTTCGCCCCCAATCTTCGAGCATTGTTGGTGGCTTGGTCTAAGAGCCTATCCACTTGTTCTTGCAATCGGGCCATCAAATCGTGGCAACGGTCGAGGTCTGCTCTGGCATCTCGGGCTTGCTTGAAAACCCGCTCCCCGAGGATAACATTTGCTTCCCTTAGACTAGTGATGATCTCAGTGTAATCTTCTTCCACCCGTTGTAGGTGAAGTGCCTGTTGATGTGCCTCCTTTCTCCAGCTAGCACGGATCCTCATCGTTTGGGTCTTTGACTCTTCCAATTATCTTTGGACATCAGCAACTTGGTTCTTCAAACCCTTTATCAATTTTTCGTCTGCTCGACTCCTCAACTTTCTATCAGCATCCCTTTTCATTTGCTGGATTTGAGCTCTCAAAAAGTCATTTTCTTGTGCCAACTTCTTTTTATCTCCTTCGTCAGCGGCAGCTTGCATATCCTTTTCAAATTGGAGATCTTGGACCCGTTGCTCTATTTTGCCAATCTTTGTTCTGTAAACCTCTTCCTTAGCTAACTAGTCCCATTGTTCTTGTGACGCTTCAGCAAATTCCCTGAGGTGAGGTCTTTTGGATGGTCTTTCACCCGATGTTTCTCCTTTGTACCAAGTAAGATATCTGGGTACAACCTCTCCTCTAGCTCGATCCTGCACACAAGTGTTTGCCTCCGGATATTGGCATTTGCTCCAGATCTGGCGGACCCTTGCTTCTGGGAATTGACCATCGGGACCAATTTAAATAACCTGGGAACTCAGGTCTTCGTCTTTGGGTACTATCTGGCACCTCCCAAGCTGTCTCAGAACCCGATGGGGCGCATAAGGTTGAATGCTCATAAGTCCCATTAAGAGAAAGTGAGACCTAGCCTCTGGCATGTACACGATTTTGTTTATCTGTAACCAACCCAACGTCCATTGTATTTGACTTGCGCTGAGAGCCTGAAAGTATGCCCTCCATGCCAAGGTTCCTTCAGGAAAGACGGTCCTATCAATCCTTGTATAGAATTCGCTTATGCAAGTTTCCTCAACCAACCCATATCTCAAGAATTGGGTGCGGCGACACGGGTGCTCGATCATCCACATCTATAGCAGTAAGTTACAGCCTTCGAAAAAATCTCCTCCGGCTTTGCAGGCTGTGAGAGCTCGATATATGTCTGATAGTATCATGGGAGAAAGAGTACTTTCGCTTTGGTCAAGCAAGGTACTGACGACTCCGGCTACCTTTATATCAATATTTCCGTCTTTTCTCGGGAATACCACGAGTCCTAAGAAGGCTATCATGAAGGCAATTCGTCTGTGCTCCTCCCATTTCTGGCGATTACCCTTGCTGCATAATTTATCTCCGGCTTGTCAAAACCTCCCACATGACCGTACCTTTGATAGATGAAGCTTAAAGTACAAAACCCTTGTGCTAGATCTGGGTTACGTACCGTTCTGGCTGTCTTCAATGAGTCTAAAAACTGGTGTATGGCGACAACCCTGGGGGCGATTAGATATTGATGCCCCAATGGTATATCAGTGTTTCCAATGTATCCTGTCATCTCCTCCACAGTTGGGGTGAGCTCGAAGTCCGAGAAGTGAAAGACATTGTGCGCGGAGTCCCAATATGTGTCCAATGCTCTTATGATGTCCCCTCGAGGCTTTCTTTCAAGCAGACCTGTGAGACCTTTCAAATATTTCTTAACCTCATCCTGCCCTTCTTCGCCTAGATCATCCCACCATAGTCGTAATTGTACCGGGATTTTAGTCATGAGTGAAAAGGGTTCATTTTGAATCGTGCTCATCCTGCACATTTATTTAAAGAAGAAGATCATTTTGGCTGGCAACGCTTGGACTACTTTTTCAAAATTTTAAAATTTTGGTATATTTTTTGAAAAAGGGCAAGTTGGACCCGACGGGGGTTGCCTACGTATCTCACATCCGGTGAGAATCAAACCCGCGTAGTTCGGTCCGTCAAAACAAACTATTTTTCTTTTATTGACCGACAAAGAAAACACATTTGTTAAGAAAACCATTTTGTTGGCAAGAGTCAACCTTCCGTCGTCTTTTATTAGCAAACTAAATTATTGATTTGTTGGGTAAAACGCATTTTGTATTTTCTGACAAATATCTATTTCTCCATACTGTTTCCTTTTGTTTTTCGTTTTTCTTCAGTATTTAAAATCTGGTCAGCATGCAAGTTCAAATAAATGCTTAAAACAAACATGGCATGGCAAGATGGTCTTTTATCTCAGGTTGCCCGTCCTAGACGGACCCAAACCCTGTGTTGAGTCCCCTAAGTCAAATGCAACGTGATGCAAATAAGCGTTTCCTACTAGGGATCCGGTATGCAGTTATGTTATTCTAAGTTCAAAACCTCGGTACATGATCTAGACCGTGTACCCAAGCGGACAACTCGGGCTGAGGAAGGAGCTCCTTTCCGGGAACCAAAAGGCCAACCGACTTAGAAACTTTCCGAGCCTCTTTATTATTTTGGCCAACAGAATAAGGAGTCTCAACCAGTGAGCACATCCCCGGGGGTAAGAAGAGAAGGGTTTTCGGCACAGTTTTATATACATTTCACACAATATCAAAGCGGTAAACATATAGCAGTTTGTATGTACAGTGCAACTAGTATCAAAGCGGTAGACATGTAGCACATTAATTAAACATATAATAAAATCAGATATAGACAAAAACAACAATTTAACTGAGCTCGAATTCTTAAACCCTTAACCGAAGTTCTGGGTCTTTTGTCCCCAGCAGAGTCGCCAGAGCTGTCACACCTCCTTTTTACGCTTACCCGCGAGAGCGCGTGGGAGTTTTTCCAATTAAAGGACAATCGGAACGGGATTTATTTATTTAGTTCAGAGTCGCCACTTGGAAAAATAATGGTGTTCCAAGTCACCGGTTTTAATCCCGAACCGAGGAAATTTATGACTTTGTGTTACAGTCTGCGAAATTAGAAACCTGGATAAGGAATTCTGTTAACCCGGGAGAAGGTGTTAGGCACTCCCGGATTCCATGGTTTTATCACGGTCGCTCAACTGCAATTTTTGTTTCTATCTGATTTCTTTATATTTTTTATTTATGTGCTCTTATATTCCGCTTTTCAATTTTGGAAGAATTGCAACGTCACGAAAATACATTTCGAGTCACACCGCAACCAGTACGCCTGCGACTTTAGTATATTTCAGTTTCGCCGAGAGTAAGATTTGGGTCACATAAATGCGCACCCGTATTTAGGAAAGTATTTTGTTAAAGTCGTGCCTAAAGAGTCTATCGTGTTGTTTAACTTTGGGGGAAAGGACCGTGAAATTCACTAAACGGTCCTTCCTAGTCTAAGGTTTTCATTATAATTAATTGAGGGCTCCATGATTTATACGTTATTTAGCGGGGCTCGTCTTATTTTTTTTTTAAAAGAAAATCCTATGATGACTACATTTTCTCCGTTTAAATTTATCTCTAAAAATAAAGTAAAAAAAAATCTTAATTAATTATATACTAAAAAAATCATTCATTAGTTACCAACTTAAGACCCTTGTTATCGAAAAGAATACTACTGAGATTGAAATTATAAATAAAATACAGAATTGATGGGTAGTATTTTTAAAGAGAAGCTAATTATCTTATAACTAACTTGAACCCATATCGTTAGAAGAATAAACCGTCGGAATTAATTAATTGCAACTATTGAAAACTAAAGCTTACCTTAATTACTAATACTTATTCGAAAGTTCACTAAACTTTGACGTGAACTCAACTAGCATGTTTCAAACCTATTGGATTAATATTCTTGACCTTATTATATTGATTCGCACTTCGAATATGTTAAACCTATCGATTCCAACTTACATGAGTTCGAAGCTAGATTTCAATAATCCTTCTAAATGTTGCTAAAGATGACTTCAAGATGACAGTTGACAGTAGTCGTTTCTTAATGATAGGATATCAATTCAAGTAATCTAGACTAAACTTAGCATTAGGGATTGAAATATAAATTTCTGTGATTATGAGCCAAGATGGGAGACTAATTCGCGACATATCTTGTTTATTGTTAACACTAGCTAACCGTTGAAATATGCCAATAATAAAGACTAATCAATAAGGAAAGATCAAATTAAGTTCTTACTGTAATTCATAATCCCCTAGTTCGAATAATAAATTAACATTCGATTATATAAGATAATCCAAGGAGTAACAGAAAATAACTCATACAAGAATACTTAGTTAAGAGAAATCTTTAGTTCAATTACAGTACAATTATAACAAATCTATATAATGAAATGTATAAGCTTTTAACATAGTATAACATCAACTAAAAAAACAGCTCCCATTTTGATTCATATCTTTAGCAAGGGTTGATACATCAACATAAGTTCGAAATATGTACCTGGCAATTGTAATGAGGAGGAGTTAGTTGCAGCAGCAATAAGACACAACAACAACAACAGCAACAGGACCACAACAATAACAGCCACAGAACAACAGCAACAGAACAGAACAACAACAACAACAACAATAGGACAGCAGACAACAGAAGAATAGCGTAGAACAACAGCAACAACAGGAGCAACAGAAGAGCAACACCCAGCAACAGAACAACAAACTACTGCACCATTTCAGCAGACCAAAACCTCAATAAAATTTAACTCAATCACACCCCAAACTATTCAAAATCAAACCAGAAACAACTCTCAAACAATGGACAGTAACCCACTCAAATATTGGTTTATCAAAGGTTTGTCTTAAACTCTCAGCTAAGATGCCTCTCCAAGATAATTTTCAAAAGCCACTTGATGATTTAAACTAAAGTTCTTTTGAAAGTTCAATGGAACAGTAGTTTTTACAGTTCATATCCCAGTATCTATCAGAATATCTCTATGTGTTTTCTCGGTATTCTCAATGTTCTCTTCTCTGTTTTGATCCCTCTTCTTATAGCCTTCCAACTCAATACCAACCTCTTTTTTTTATTTGTTTCAGATCTATCTAAACCCCTGTTATTCCCCTTTTTAGTTGTCTAAGTATGATTTCAACTATTTAAAACTCTAAAGTGCAGAAAAATATAGAAAATCCTGCTGTCCAGCAAGTCCTAACACTCTTCCATATGCATTGCATATTAAACTAAGACTAATCCCTGGCCTTCACTACTTTGTGTCCCTGATATAACATAATTCAACATGCCCTAATGATTCATATATGTTCAAAGTGACATTCCATTAATTCTGAAATTCTATAACTAAATTTAATTCATCTTAAGCCTCTAACAGCTATATCCAATCTCACAGCTCACTCAGAATCTAAAATCAAACAACCAACTGATCCCACAAAAATAGAAATCCTCAAGTCAATTTTATTCTAACAGTAATGACCCAATGACCCACTGCCCGGGATTTCAAACAACAACTTCGCAAATTTATACGACGGCGTTCGTTAAATCGACCACAACATGTACAATCTATAACTAATCGATCAGTCATGTTCAAACATATCTCGGCCAATGTCGGACAAATATGAAGCTATCTATTCGACGACGCTAATCGACGCGAATACGTATTCTATAACTAACATATTCAAACAAACAAATCAAAAATAACAATGACCAAATAAAAGGTCGGAATCGAGAAAGAGAAAGAAAAAATTAAAATTAAACACACACGGAATGAACACGACAATGAAAAATAGAAAAAGGAAAAATACCTCGGACAGTGGCAAAAGGAAACAACTTGGACTACTTCGGATTTGAACTCGGATTTTTTGAAGTCGAATGGACTTTAATTTAAATGTTTTCAAACGAAAACATAGCAATTAAAGTCTATTGACTTCAATTCCTTTTAATTTGGTCAAAATCCCCAATTATCAAGGCTAGGGTTCTTGGGCTCGGGTTTGGCGTTTGCGTGGTTCGGGCTTGATTTGAATGAAACCAATGCTTGTTTGGCTATGAGGGAGGTCTAGGGATGACATGGGGTGAGTTTGGAGTTGAGTGGTGTAAAATGGTTTTGGGTTCGATTCTTAGATCTTATATTCGAATCGTTCTAGTGTTGTTCGAAGGGATATGGGTGTGGATTTGGACTCAGGATAGTTAAATGGTCCTAGGGTGTGAATTTGGTGGCCGGTTGTGGCGTCGCCGCCGGGTTTTGGGCGGTGGGATAGGTCGGCGGCTACTAGGGTTCCGTTCGAGAGGTGGAAAGAGATGGGTGAAAAATGAAGAAGAAAAATGGGTTTGGGGGTATTTTTTGTTTTGGTATATTAAAATATAAGATTGAATTTTAGCCGTTGGATCACGAGAATCCAACAGTCCAGATTAAAGGGGGTCGTTTGGGATTGGGGCGGATTAGCTGGGTCGGGCATGTTTAGAGTGTTTTGGGCTAGGGCATTTTGGGCCGGTGGGATTTCGTTGGGGCTGAAGAATGGCTGAGGGTGTTTGGCCCAAATCTCCTTATTCAATTCTTTCCCCCTTTATTATGTATTACTATTTTTTGTATTTTAATTCTAACTTGTATTTTTGGTATTTATTCTTTTTTTTGTATTTTATTCTACTTTGTAATTATTTGAAACTTATTAAAAATTAAACTAATTACCTATTTTTGACAATTTTCAATTTAGAAGCTAACTAATTTTTTTTTAATTTTTCTTTAATTTGTTAGAAAAAGAATTAATTTCCTAAAGATGCAAATTTCGGTATTTTTATTTATCACACGCAAATAACATGCAAAACAACTAACACCAAATTCACACAAAATTTAGAATAAATAAGGAAAAATCATTTATTTTGAATTTTATAGGAATAACTCGTTTGTAGGGTAAAAATCACGTGCTCACACTCACAATCAATTAATGCTCTCCTTGTGGCTAGGAATGGTCTCCCTAAAATTATAGGAATCTCCTCGCCCACCTTGCAATCCAGAATCACAAAATCGGTGGGAAACACAAACTTCCCCACCTGAATGAGCACATCATCCACTATATCGATTGGATGCTTAACTGTCCTGTCAGCAAGTTGTAATAACATAGAAGTAGGCCTGGCTCTCCCGATGCCCAGCCTATTATAGATCACCGAGGGCATAAGATTTATGCTTGCCCCCAAATCACATAAAACCTTAGTAAAGGCAAAGTTTCCTATAGTGCATGGAATGGTGAAGCTACCTGGGTCGGATAGCTTCTCAGCTATGGGTCTAGAGACCACTGCACTACAAGTCTGTGTAAGAGTTACGGTGGCCAAGTCATGGAAATCAAATTTCTGCGACATCAAATCTTTCATCATCTTAGCATACCCAGGCATTTCTTTCAAAGGCTTCAATTAAGGGAATATTTACCTGGATTTGCTTGAGCATATCAAAGAACCTTTTGTATTGCTCCTCTTTCTGGTGCTTGGCCAACCTTTGGGGGAATGGGGTTGGCCCATCTGTACTTCAATATTCTTGATAACTTCATCATGTGCATCTATCCTCTCATTGGTTTTAGCATGTGACCCAATTACCTGCTGCATTATAGCTTTCAACTCTGCGATCCATCGTCATGTCTACCCCCATGATGTGGTAGGGGTGGATGATACCCCTGTTGCTGATTGTTGAAATTCTGAGGTCTAGGATATGGAGCCATGTTGTTTGGTGGCCTTATACCTACTGCATTATACTGTGGCTGAAAAGGCATGTACTGTTGTGGAGCCTGCTGACCCCAACTCTGGTTACCCTGTCGTTGCCCTCCATAATTAGCCACATAGTTCATGTCTTCATACTGGTGATGATGTTCTTGGTCTGCAGCCCATGGATTAACTATGGATTGGCTAAAGCAAGATGTGCATAAACCACAATTGGTAGTATATACAATGTGAACCTGCTGCTTGACCCCTGATTCTTCCACATTTTTCGTCAGGATGCTCATTTGTGTCAATAAAGTAGCCACGTTCTCCTCCAGAGTGTTGGAAGGATTCAGAGGTACAGAGTGTACCACTGAAGTGATAGGAGCATTCCTGGTCGTCCACCCGGAGTTTTGAGCCATCTTGTCAAGCAAATTTTGGCATTCTCTCCAAGTCTTGCTCAGAAAAGCCCCACCTGCTGAGGCATCTACTATATTCTTCATACTGTCTGAAAGCCCCATGTAGAATATTTGACCCAACATCTACTCAGGAACCCCATGGTGAGGACACATAACAAGCATACCTTTGAATCTGCCCCAAGTTTCATGTAATGTCTCCATTGGTTTCTGCTTGAAGCTCACAATCTCATCAATTTGCTGAGCTGTCTTGTTAGGTGGATGAAACTTGTTATGGAATTGCTTGACTAACTCATCCCATGTTGCAAATAGAGTTTATGGGGAGTGAGTTTAGCCATACCTGCGCAGCCCCTATAATTGAGAATGTAAATAGTAATAATCTGATGGCTTCCAGTGTCACGTTTGGTTGCCTGCATATTGAGAGAAAGTTCTTCAGGTGCTGTTGTTGATCTTCAACCTGAGTCCCACAGAATAATCCCTTGTTTTGCAATAAGTGTAGCATGTTGTTGGTAATCTGGAAAGACTCAGCTTGAATCGCTGGCACAATAATGGCAGTTGCCAAATTATCCGTTGTTGGTTGTGCCTAGTCAAATAATGCACCTTCATGCGCCTCATGTGCCTCCTTTCCGTTTAACCCAGCTTGCTGGATTAGGTCATTCACATCTCCCATGTCGAAATCTAGTTTAATTGGTTGCTGAGATTGCTGAAGTTGTTTGATTGGCCTGTTGCGTGCCCGGAAAGTTTGCTCTGGGTCTGAGAGTCCTTCAATTAGTTCTCCAGTCCTTGCAGATTTTCTAGGCATGCACCTGAGTACCCAATTCAACAACAGTCAAAAATTTTAATGTAAAGTGTGTAGAAAGAACCTGACTACACAAGAATCTTGTAGTTCTGTCAATGGCAATTGATAATTCCGTTAATTCCCCGGCAACGGCGCCAAAATTGCTTCACGTCCAAACAATGGTCGTAGTCAATATAATCCGGTCAATTAAGTCCAGAGTCGATCCCACAAGTAATTAACCTATCAACTGCAACTTTCACAACCCAATAATACTCCTGAAGCATCTTCCCAAACTTTGGAATATATTTTTATGGATGTTTTCTACTAACTAACTTTTGCAAGAATTAAAGACTTGAAAGAAAGAATTGAATAAGATGTAAAGAATGAAGAGAAAGACTAAGGTATTGATTTCCCCTATTGATGGAATCCCTTCTATTTATGCTCATACAAATTGTCAATATTATTCTTTCAATCATGAACGCTATTTTTTACCGTAATTCTCTCCCGAGCAGCTACAATAATTTACTAGTGCACTCTCCCGAGCTACCCTAGCTAGCTTTAATTTGAATAGTTCACTTTAGATTGCACCCAAGGTTTCGTTATTCCTAATCCCACCTTTACGCCTAAAATTATAGATTCCTCCAATAATCTAGGTGTGGTGTTGTTCAACAATATACCTAAATATGCAGTCTTTTCCAAGTTATGCACACTAAATAGATACAACTAATTGAGAGCTCTATCAATTAACTACAACAAGAACGAAGTTGAACAAATAGAAATCTAGCTAACAATTTGTAATCACATAACCTAGAAGTTCATCACTCAATAGGTTCCATCAAAACCTTAGATAAAGAATTAGCTACTCATAATCAAAGAAACAAGAATAATAATTGAATTCATAATAAAAGATTCAATGTAAAAGAAAGAAAGAAGTTGAGAGAGTTCTCTCTTCGTAATTTACTTGCAAAAGTAATGAATAATACAATACTTGCCTCTCTTGGGCGAATCCTATCATTATATAGAGGGTTTAGGTTACAAAAATTGCATCTTGACAAGTTTGACCCTAAATATTCAGGCCTCTCCCGCGGTCTGTCTGCGTTCGCGGATGGACCGCAGAAAATCCACTTCTCTGAACTTCAAAATCTTCCGCAGGCCTCTTCTGCCGCGGTTCCACTGCGGTCGCGGTGAAACCGCGATATTTCATCCTATTCCGTTTAGAATTTGGAAAAACTCAAAACATGACAAGTTCCCTTTGCGTTATCTTTCCAACCATATATTATGGAGCCAAAACGGAGTTCTGAGAAAAAGGTTGTGTCCAATTTACTAGACAGTGCGCAATATGCCTCATCGAGTCTTTGTTTGTACTAAACTATCAAATTTGTCCCTCGAACACGTTCCCGGCTTAATTCCTTGAGCTTTTACTCAGACTTCAAAGCTCCAAATCACATAAATTTATTCCATAACATCTGTATAGCTTGGAATCACAACCTCCCAACTATTGTCAGCATAATTCCTTGACTTGTACCACACTTTGGCCTTTTTCACCATCGTTTGACTCCAAAACTTGCTCTTTTAGTCTTCATTAGCTCATGTGTACCTATAACACACTAAAAACACTAATAAAAGCATTTTTTCATCATAAGCAATATCAAAACAACAATAAAGTGTGATTATTTAGGGCATAAATATAGTCAAATTCACCTATTATCATTTAACTTCGGGCATGACGCGGGTTACCATCATCTTTACTTCAAGTGAATAAGCACCACCACGTGGCTATCATCAACCTTGCCCAAGTAATGCTTGACTCGATTCCTATTAAAGCGGAATACTTCACCATTATTGTTCTTGAGATCAAGGGCACGGAAAGAAGTTACAAAAACCACTTCAAAAGGCCCATTCTATTTGGATTTGAGCTTCCCCAGAAATAACCTTAGTCTTGAGTTGAAAAGAAGGACCATATCACCAACCTTGGATTCTTTACCCCGGGCATGTTTATCATGTAGGTACTTCATCTTGTCTTTGTACAAGGATGAGCTAGAGTAAGCATGAAAGCGAAATTCATCAAACTCATTCAGTTGGTCTACTCGGAGGTTGGCTGCAACATCCCATTCCAAATTCAACCTTTTTAAAGCCCACGTCGCCTTGTGCTCTAGTTCCACCGGGAGATGACAAGCCTTACCAAACACCAATCGATATAGAGACATACCAATCGGAGTCTTGTATGCCGTCCTATAAGCCCAAAGAGCATCGTCCAACTTCTTTGACCAATCGATCCTATTTGCATTCACTGTTTTGGACAAAATGCTCTTAATTTCCCTGTTAGAAACCTCCACTTGGCCACTTGCTTACGGATGGTATAAGTTAGTCACCTTGTGGTTAACTCCATATTTGGTGAGCAAAGAGTCAAATGCCTTGTTACAAAAATGGGACACCCCCATCACTAATGATAGCACGAGGGGTTCCAAACCTAGTGAAAATATGCTTCTTCAAGAATGCCACGACACTCTGGGCTTCATTGTTGGGTAGAGCCACAGCTTTCACCCACTTGGAGACATAATCTACCGCCACGAGAATGTACGTGTTCCCACAAGAGCTAACAAACGGGCCCATGAAGTCAATGCCCCACAAATAAAAAATATCAACCTCTAAAATGGTGTTAAGAGGCATCTCATCTTTTTTAGAAATCTTGAAACAAGGTTAGACAATAGAAACCACAACTCAGAACCTTTGATGTTGTTCTCACCCCCCCCCCCCATGATGACCACCATAAAGGCAAGAGTGGCAAGCTTCCAATATGCTTAATTGTTCTTCTTCTGGGACACAATGACGAATCACACCATCAGTGCAAATTTTGAACAAATAAGGCTCGTCCCAATAGTAATCCAAACTATCCTGCTTGAGCTTCTTCCTTTTGTTAGAAGAGAGCTCATACGGGATGATGCCGGTCACAAGATAATTGGCTATATCGGCAAACCACAACATATCATGCATAGACACCACAAGGAGTTGTTCATCCGAAAAAACATCAGTAATCTCAACACCATTGCTTGGTCTTCCTTCCTCCTCTAGCCGTGACAAGTGATCCACTACTCGATTTTCTCTTCCTTTTCTATCAATAATCTCAAGATCAAATTCTTGCAAGAGTAACACCCATCTCATCAATCTCACCTTTGAGTCTTTCTTTGCCATCAAGTACCTAAGGGCCGCATGATCCGTATGAATAATCACCTTGGCTCCCATAAGGTATGGGCAAAAATTTTCCATGGCAAACACAATAGCTAGCAACTCCTTCTCGGTGACTGTATAATTCTTTTGAGCCTCATTCATTATCTTGCTTGTATAGTACATTGGATGGGACATCTTGTTAATTATTTGACCAAGCACCGCACCAACCGCTACATCACTTGCGTCACACATTAACTCAAATGGCAAATCCCAATTTGGTGCGGTGATAAGACTGGTAGTCAACTTATGTTTCAACAATTCAAAATATTCCATACACTTCTCATCAAACACAAACTTCACATACTTCTCCAATAGCTTGCACAATGGGTTCACAACCTTTGAGAAATCCTTTATGAAACGCAGGTAGAATCCGGCATAACCTAAGAAAATCCTCACCCCCTTGATAGAGGTGGGGGAGGAAGCCTCGAGATAACCTCTATCTTCTCTTTGTCATCTTTAATGCCATTCTTTAAAATCTTATGCCCCAAAACAATTCCTTCTTGCATCAAGAAGTGGCATTTCTCCCAGTTTAGCACAAGATTGGTCTCCTCGCATCTCTTCAACACTCTATCCATGTTCCCTAAGCATTCATCAAAGGAGTCCTCCACCACGCTGAAATCATCCATGAACACCTTCAGAATGTCCTCTACCATGTCGGTGAAGATTGCCATCATGCATTTTTGAAAGGTTGTCGGAGCATTACAAAGTCCAAGCGACATCCTTGAGAAAGCGAATGTGCCATATGGACAAGTAAATATGGTATTTCTTGATCCTACGGGGCAATGAGAATTTGGTTATACTCTGAATAGCCATCAAGGAAGCAATAATAAGCCCGACCCGCTAAACGAGCAAGCATTCGGTCCAAAAATGGTAGAGGGAAATGATCCTTCCTAGTGACCTTGTCGAGCTTTCTATAATCCATGCACACTCTCCAAGCCGTGACCGTGTAGGTCAGAATCAATTCATTCTTTGCATTTGGGACCACCGTGATGCCACCCTTATTTGGAACACATTGGACTGGGGAGGTCCATGAACTATCCGATATTGGGTAGACTACACCGGTATCCAACCACTTGATAACCTCTTTCTTGACCACCTCTTGCATAGCTTCATTTAATCCTCTTTGGTGTTCAAGTGACGTCCTTTCATCATCCTCCAAATAGATCTTGTGCATGCAAAAGGTGGGGCTTATGCCCCGAATATCCGCCAAGGTCCATCCAATTTCCCACTTGCGCTTTTGTAAAATTGCCAAAGTGGTGTCCACCTGCAAGTTAGTTAAGCAAGACGAAAGAATAACAGGCAAAGTGAAATTGGGACCCAAGTACTCATACCTAAGGTGAGGAGGAAGTGGTTTCAACTCCAACACCGGCGGCTCCTCAATAGATGGCTTTGTTGGAGGGGTCTTGCGATTCTCAGGGTCCAATGATAACTTCTCGGCTCATAAGAGTACAAGCCCATACCATGCAAAGCATTTACACATTAAATTCTTCTAACATCATCATTAGCTTCCATGTTCAAAAGAACTGTTTCAAGTGGATCTTCAACATTGATCATTGCTCTTGTGTCATCCACTATCACCGCTATGACAATGTTGACAAACGAACAAACTTCGATACTATTAGGTTGCCTCATTGATTTGCATACATAGAAAACTACTTTTTCATCACCAACCCGAAAAGTCAACTCTCCCGCCTCAATGTCAACCAAATCTTTCCCAGTTGCTAAGAAAGGCCTTCCAAGAATTATTGGGACTTCAAGTCCACCTCACAATCAAGAATCACGAAGTCGGCCAGCAAAATAAACTTATCAACTCGAACAAGCACGTCGTCGATGATACCCAAATGCCGCTTCATAGACCTATCCGCCATTTGTAGACGCATTGATGTAGGGAGAGGTTGCCCAATCCCCAAGGTTTTGAACACTAAATATGGCATTAGATTGATGCTTGCCCCCACATCACATAGGGCTTTTGCAAAATCGGTGCTTCCAATAGTGCATGGGATGGTGAATGCTCCGGGATCCTCAAGCTTTGGAGCCATGGAGTGTACTATTGCACTCACTTGATGTGTCATTTTTATCATTTCACACTCCATCGATCTCTTCTTCGTGACTAAATCCTTCATGAATTTCGCATACCCGGGCATTTGCTCTAATGCCTCCACCAAAGGCACATTTATGGTCAAGATTTTCATCATGTCAATAATTTTTTTAAACTGGTTATCACTCTTTTGTTTCGCAAAACATTGAGGGTACGGCGGAGGAGGCCTAGGCAAGGGTGCCTTGGGCTTTTGCACTTCCGGCTCAGGCATATCTATAACATGTTCCCTAGATGGATTCACGTTCTCTTGAGTCTCTTCCTCAATTTCTTGAATGTCAATTCTCACCTCATCTCTTGCACTTGTCTCCACAACATCATCAACCCCGCATAGGCATGTCAAAACTAGGCAACTCATCTTCCTCCACTATAGCTTGATTCTTTCTTGAAGCATTCACTTCACCACCTCGTCCACTCTTTGTGGTCACCGCCATTACGTGGTTGTTTTGTCCACCCTTAGGATTCACCACCGTGTCACTAGGTAGTGCACCCTTTGGGCGAGTATTTAGGGATTGCGAAATTTGTCTAAGTTGTACTTCCAAGTTGCGGATGGAAGTATTATATGAAGCTAATTGCGCATCCAAATCTTGATTCCTTTTCATCATTTGTTCAAACATCACTTCGATCCTACTCATTACCTGAAGAACTCCGCCCTTGTGATTGATAAGGTGGTGGGTTGTTTGGATGTTGAAACATCGGGGGCCTTTGAAACCCTTGCTCCCGAGCCTCCATTGTTATTGTTCCAGTTGTTGTTGTTCCAATTATTGTTATTTCCACTCCAATTGCCACTATTATTGCCTTGATCGCTCCAATTGCTTTGATTGCCCCCATTCCAATTTCCGTCGCCTTGGGGTTGATTATTATTGTTCCATTTGCCTCCACCTTGTTGATTATTCCAATTCCCTTGAGATCACCATTGTTGGTTGCCTTGTTTTCCTCTATTCCCTTTAAATTTGTTCACATATTGGCAATCTTCATCTTGCTCATCATAACATTCATTTGAATACCCACTACCATCATCATAATTTTCACAAGCTCCTTGTTGTTGTGGCCCCCTTTGCCTTCTCTTCATCATGTTTACCCCTTCCATAGCATTGACTTGTCTTGGATTTTGAACTTGTTGCAATTGTACCTTTGCTAATTGATTCATGGTTGTTGTAAGTTCGGCAATGGCTTGGCTGTGGTCATGTAACTCTTTGTGCAAGTGTATAACATTTGGATCGCCTTGAGGAACATTCGCCCGACTTTGCCATGCCGATGAAGTATCGGCCATCTCATCTAGAACGTCACGTGCTTCATTATACGGGAGCTTCATAAAGTTGCCTCCCGCCAATTAGTTAACAATGCATTGGTTTGTTTTGTTCATTCCTCTATAGAACGTCTGTTGGATCATGACATCATTCATGTCGTTGTTCGGACACTCCTTTACCATGGTTATAAACCTCTCCCATATTTCATGCAAAGGCTCCGTTGGTTATTATTTGAAGGCTAAAATCTCATCACGGAGCGCCGCCATATGACTCGGGGAGAAGAACTTGGCAATGAATTTATCCGCCAATTCGTCCTATGTAGTAATCGAATGATTCGGTAACCTCTCCAACCAATCGAGCGCTTTACCCCGAAGAGAGAACGAGAAAAGCCTCAACCTTAGAGCATCTTCGTAAACATTGGTTTGCTTACTTCCCCAACAAGTATCCACGTATCCCTTCAAGTGATTGTATGCATTTTGATCAGAGGCACCCGTGAAATACCCTGTTGTTCAATAAGCGTCAACATCACATTTGTAATTTGGAAGTTCCCCGTCCGAATTCGGGGAGGAACTATTGCATTTGTGTAACCTTGGTTGGGAAGAACCCTTGGAGAAACTCTTGGTGGAGGCGGAGGAGGTTCTGGAATTGCATCATTTGGATTAGCATTTGCGTTTTTACCTCTCCTTGGTATTTGTGGTACCTGGAGTTCCTATTGTTCTACATCATCAACCTACTCCCCCGCGACCACATTGTCAAGAGGGATATTCCCATTCAAAGCCATTTGTACCTGTTGATTTGACACTAATAAAGTTAGTAAAAAGAAGGAAATAGAAGCTAAACACTAAACTAGCAACACAAATAGTCGGAAATCGTAAGCTCCCCGGCAATGGCGCCAAAAAGTGATCGTCGTGGACTCAACCCTTAGGAAGAGTGGGCACTAACAACTTTTACCCGATAGTGGTTTTGGGGGTCAATTTACTCAGGGAGCTCGATATTGAAGTCAAGTATTTGTGAAGACTAATAAAGTGTTGTAGCTCCTAATTTGAAATTCTAACATTTTTTATTTTCTTGTTTATCAACTAAATACATTAACTACAATTATGAACTAGATTATGCTAAATTGTAATTGTAAGGTGTATGCAATAAGGAGAAGCACTAGGATCGTAGCACTCGCCTAGGTGAATAATTAACGGGTATATAATGCTAATGCAAGGATGATAGTTAAGGGAAAATTGGATAACCTCTTTTTCGTATTCACTCTCTCACCTCTAGAGAGAATGATTTTTCCCAATTGACTCTCTCGAGACCAATTGGGTTGGCTAATTTGCCCAGGCAACTTTAAGGTTCAAGTTGGGTAATTACTCTCTCGAGGTTTAACCCGTTACTCGGGACTACCATTCTCATGGGTACATCCTTAATTCTTGTTGGGTTGATTGAGAGGTAATAGACTTTCTTTCTCAAGAAGAGTCAAAACCCACTAAGCTAGACTTAGTGTTTGCAACCACAAAATCTGAATGAAAACATACAATCAACCCAAAACAAATCACCCAATATCATCCAAACATTAAGCAAAAATGCTCATTAATTACCTACACTAGGGTTGAGCCACAACCCTAGCTAATGGGTTTAGCTAGACATGGAAATAGTAGAAAAAGAAGAAGTAATAGAAGAAATTGATATAATAATGAACTACAAATTTAATACACTTAAATCCACGTTCAGAACTAAGGACAATAGCCCAAAATAAGCAAATAAATGTTTCCTCGTGCTCAGCTGCTCGTACAGTGTAAAAGAACTTAACCTAAAAAAGTAAAATATTCTATTATACTACACAGGAAAAACTGGACAAAAATGCCCCTGAGGGTCTGTCGCGCACCACATGGAAATGATATGCGGCCCCATAGGGTAAAAGGCCTTCAATATTTGAGCTACTGAATCTTGGAATGCGGACCACCTAGAAATGTCACGCGGTCGCGTAGGTTGAGTCATGCGGACCGCGTGGAAATGATGCGCAGCCGCACACTTGATTGTTCTCCAGTGTTGACTCTCTGATCATTCGCTCACACGGACTGCACTATTTTGGTGTGCGGACGCGTGGGATTATGCCTTTTAATCTGAGCTTCTGTTTCTTTATCATTGCAGACCGCATAAAATGGATGCAGTCCACATGGAATTATGTCCAATCTTGCAGGTTCTTTGATCATTACCTGTGTGTCCGCGTGGCAAAACAGTGCGGTGACATGACAAAGGTTTCTTGAACGTGGTTATTTGCAGGATCCTCTTGTGCGGCCATATGACAAAAGGTTGTGGTCCGCACAGGTCATTTAACTCACACTTTAGCTCATCTCTTGACGCTTGGTAGATTTCACTCCTTTCTAAGCAGATTTGTGATCTTTATCATCTAGTCGCTCAAACCTTCAATCACGCGCAACTTGTAAGCAATTCAGGACTAATCTTTATCAATTTATGCACAAAGCTTAGGTAAGAAGGGGTATAAATCATGTAAATATCACAGTTATCATCAGCCTCCTGAGGCATCGACCTGGGAGTCCGAGTCTGATATGCGGAGCCATTATCCACATTTGTTCCCCGATTCAGGTACTTCTTTCTCTTATCTGTTCGAGGACGAACGGTTGTTTTAGAGGTGGAGGATGTGACGACCCAAAGGGTCATCACCTGTTTTTCTCATCTATTCCGTGCTTCCGAGGCCTTGAAAACCTCATTTTGTATTGCCCCGATTTGCGTGTGTAGTCCGGGTGCGTAGCTAAAAAATTTTTAAATTGAAATATGTGAATTGTGTGAAACATTTGAAGAATTTTGATATTAATATGATTATAGTTGACTTTGATCAATATTTTTAGTAAACGGACCCATACCCGAGTTTGGACTGTCCCGGAAGGTCCGTAGAAAAATATGGGACTCGGGCATGTGCCCAGAGTCGAAATCCGAGGTCTAGAACCTGAATAAAAGAATTTTTCTGTTAAATTATTTTTCTGAAATTATTAAGGAAAATGAAAATGAAAATGGATTAAAAGAATATGGTATCTGGATTGTATCTTGGTTTCGACGCCCGGTACAAGTCTTATATATTGTTTAAGCGCTTCCTGCAAAGTTTGATCGAAATTGGACGTCGTTTGACGTGTTTTGGACTATAAGTTCCAAGTTTGAAAGTTTGTGAAGTTTCAACGGAGAATCTTGAGTTTTGAGGCTTGATTCCATGTAAACGATGTTATTTTGGCGATTTGATCGTGCGATCAAGACCGTAGGATGTTTTTGAGGTTGTGTGCATGTTTGATTTTGGAGCCCCGAGGGCTCGGGTGAGTTTTGGATAGGTCACGAGAGCATTTTTGAGGTTTACCCACAGGTGGTATTTTTCCCCAATTGGTTTCTTCGCAATTGTAAAGAAATGTTTCGCAAATGCAACTTCGCAGTTGCGAAGTCTCCATCGCAAATGCGAAGCAGGGGAAGGCCGGACAGGCATAGGATCGCAAATGCGATGAATCACTTTGAAAATGCGAAGCGTGGAAAAGTGGGCAGTGGTCGCAAATACGACGTTAAAGGTCACAAATGTGTTATTACCCAAATCGCAAATGCGATCTTCACTTCGCAAATGCGAAGATTGGGCCAGGCTTGTCATGTTCGCAGTTGCGAACCTAAGTTCGCAAATCCCATATCTGCACACGTGCACTTTTATACTTATACAAATTTAAACCCACTTTTCACTATTTTTTCAAAACCCAAACCCCATAGGCGATTTTTCAAGAGCAACTTCATCTCAAATCACTTGTAAGTCGATTTTCACTCAATTCTTTCAACTTTTAACAACATTAAATATGTTTTCCATTTGAAATCAAGGATTTTCATGGGTGAAATTGGGTTTATAGGTAGAACCTAGGTTTTCTATAAATTGAGGAGTTGGACCTCGATTTGATGTCCGATTTCATAACAAATTATATATTTGAACTCGTGAGGGAATGGGTAACAGGATTTTGGTTCGAACCCTGAGTTTCGACCAAGTGGGCCCGGGGGCTTCTTGGAAATTTTTTAGTAGAACTTTGGGAAAACTATTTTTATGCATTCAAACCAATTCATATAGTGTTTATTAAAGTAATTGAAAAAATTGTGATTAGATTCGGGCAAGTTGGAGGTTAAATTACGAGGCAAAGCAATTGTTGAAGGTTAAGCGGACTTCAAGGCTTTAAGGTAAGTGTTTGGTCTAATCCTAGCTTGAGGGAATTGCTACGTGATCGAGTACAATGTATAGGCATGGTGACGAGTATCTATAGATTGGTGTCTAGCATGACCATGAGTCCTTATGATATGAATTTCATGTTATTGAAGAATATTTATACACTGTTAATTGTGCTCCCTTGCCGGGATGATTGAACTATTAATTGTGCTCCCTTGCCGGGATGATTGAACTATTAATTGTGCTCCCTTGACGAAATGATTGGACTAGTAATGTGCTCCCTTTCCGGGGTGATTGAGCTATTAATTGTACTCCCTTATCGGGATATTCGCTGCATAATTTTCTACTGTGTATCCGTTGTTTTTTTACTGTTTCTTGGGGATTTCGACTGGTTAAATGATGTTGAGGATAGGGTTTCACGCCTCAACGATGATAAATGATAAATAATATGAATCGGGTTGCACGCCGCAACTGTGATATGTGGATCGGGTTGCACGTTGCAACGATGGTAATTGTGGAACGGGATGGTAATTATGGAACGGGTTGTACGCCGCAACGGTTGTTGATATCGGTGGTTATGTTTAAATATTTATTCTTGTTTCACTGTGGAATTAAGTTGTTTTGGTTGTTACTATGGATTAAATGTTTAATTTTATTTTCCCTGCAGCATGTTCCCCCTCCCGATGTTGATTTTCTTAGTATTCGATATCCCGCTGTATATTTTATAACTGCACAGGTTTATGTGGTGTCCAGTCTAGCCTCGTCACTACTTCGCCGGGGTTAGGCTAGGCACTTACCAGCACATGGGGTCGGTTGTGCTGATACTATACTTTTGTGCATTTTTGCACAGGTCCAGGTTTTGAGGAGCAGCAGCAGTAGTTCGATAGCAGGATTTCACTACTCCGAGACTGAGGTAGCTTGCAGGCGTCCGCAGGCCTGGCATCTCTTCTTATGCTTTTCATTATACTGTAGTCTCATTGTTTCGAGACAGGCGATTGTTATATTTCTTTCAGACCATTATATGTAATTTATTCTTAGTGGTTCATAAGTTTGTGACACCAAATCTTGGGTAGAGGATATTGTTGAGCAGTTCATTATTATTTCAGACTTATAAAATTAGACTTCTGCAGCTATTGTTATTATTATTATTATTCATGCTATTAAATTGACAACATGATGGTTTGTTTATGAAAACGGGTAAGTAAATTGGCTTGCCTAGCTCCACGAGTAGGCGCCATCACGATCCCAATGGTGGAAAATCCGGGTTGTGACACGAAATCATCTAACGGAGCTAACGGAACCATCAGATTTCTATTACGATGCCATTTTTACTATGTTCCGAATACGGCCTTTTTTCCAACTTTTAGGCTCATATTTAGGGACTAAATGTCCCAAAACATTCAGAATCCTAATATCGAACGTCCCGGCAAATCCAAAATAGAAGAAATGAACTTAGAGAAAGCAGTTAATGGAGAGCCGGGGCATAAATTCCAAAAATAACCGATCGGGTCGTTACAGTTGGTTGGAGTTCTAATGATCCCTGCTATTTTCAAATAGTGTTCAACTGAATATGTAATAATCAGTGACCTTGCAAGGAAGAAACTAAATACAACATGACAGATATTTTAGTTTCAGAAATAAAAACAAGAGTAGTAAAGAGTCACACCTCATATAAAATAGTTAAAGACCAAATGCAGAATCAATCAAAGCTCCGTCAAGTCTGGTTGCAAGTTTGTTGAATATGTGGCAACAACTATGGCTGACTAATTGTATGTGGTTGAGAGTTTATTACGAGATATGCATTAAACTGTGCAAACTAACAAAACAGTAAAGTGCCGTCAAACTCGCATTGAATCCAACTTTTTAGGACGCGAACAAAAGATATTGAAGTTACCTATCATTACATTCAGTTAAGCTGAACAAACGTTCATACAGATAATCAAATAAAGATAATTAAAAGGCTCTAGTATAACATCCTTATAATATCTTTAAGTCCTTAATCCTTTTATTTATATATATATATATATATATATATATATATATATATATATATATATATATATATATATATATATATATATATATACTTCCTCTTGACTCTTTTCACATTATGTACTCCTCACTTGAGACACAATGTTATCGATGTGGAATTTATTTGGACATCACTAGAAAATTACATTTTTTATTGTTGGAAAAGTTACAAGGGGGGCCAGTGTTTGATGTTGAGGTCTTTGCGGAGACATATAAGAAAAAGAAAAAAGACGGTTCAAGAGAAGGATGGGTTGAGACACGTGGATCGTAACAATATGTAAGATCATAACTTTAAGACTATTTTAACTTTGATATTGATTTATTTATATAATCCTTATTACCTTTATTTCAGGATGGATATCATAGAAGCTTGGATGAATGGTGTCAGACCTAGCCTACTTCTGATGATGGTACCACAATCCAACCGTCACCCGATGTTGTAACTTTAATATGGACGGATGTAGTAGGTGATGTATCCAAAGGAAGAGTTTACGGGCTTGGAGTACAACAACCTTCCTCTTTTTCCATCGCCATTAGTTTCGGATGCTACTACTGCGCAAAATCAGGAAGAAATTGGAGAAATGCAAAAGAAAATTGAGTTGTTGTCGAAAAGATGTGAGATGACCGAAGCTCACATTGCTAGAATCGATAAATACATAAAAACACATGCCCCACTCTTGTGATGATGAAGAGACTGATTCTGATGTGTAGTAGTGATTTAAGGTTGATTACAATTCTTGGATGTTTAAATTTTATATTTAAACTTTATGGTAGATTTGAATGATATGGTATATATGTGTTTAGACTTTATTATATTAATGTCGATATGTATTAGCTACTCAGACTTGATATTGAATATTTAGACGTTAAGTAATATTTGATTTGATATTATGTAATTTGAATGTTTGTTTGTTGATGTTGGAATCGTTGGTTTGAATATTAGATTGTTTAGTTGGAATTGGTTATGTAGTTGAAATTGATTGGTTGAGTTGGAATTGGCTTATTGAATTGGTTGTTTATAATATTTGTATTTGACAGGTAATGTATTGATAATAAAATGACAGCATTGTGTTAAATTTTAACTATATTTCTGACTACTGTAGTCGAAAAGTGTGCCCAGCATAATAATTTTTCGACTACAATAGTCGAAAAATGAGGCCAGAATAATACAGATTCTAACTATTGTAGTTGGAAAGTACAATAAAATAACTACACCAATAACTAATAATTATTTGTATAATATTCCCACTACAGTAGTTAGAAATATTTTTAAAATAAATAATATTTTTTTGCATTTTTTGACTACTTAGTCGGAAAATAGCTGCATTTTTTAATTTTTGGTGGAAAATATTTTTCGACTGCGGTAGTAAAACAATTTTGACTACAGCAGTCGAAAATATTTCCGACTTATCTTTTTCTGACTACTCTGAATCAGTCGGAATAGATACTTTCCCGATTATTTAAGTAGTCAGAAAATAGCGAATTTCTTGTAGTAGAAGAACTTATAAAGAGCAAGAAAAAGAAAGAACAGCCATAAAAAAGATGGAAAAAATAAAGAAAATATTAATTAGGGGGGCTATATAATGTTTGAGCTGCTTAAGTGGTATTTTTTATACACTCTCACATGGCAAAGGATGTTTGAAGCCACTTGCTATGCCATGTGGTACATCGAGCGCATTATTAAATTTATCTATTAAGTATATGGGTGTAATTAAGACTAGGTATAATTTAAGGAGGAAATTCATAATCGATGCTAAGTTTATAGGTGTTTTAAGATAGTCTTCCTTAAAAGAACTATGATATATATTAGATAGAAATGCCATGGGAGCTAGGAGGAGAAAGTGAAGAGAGAGAAAAGATGAACAAATGAGATTTAGCTTTAGACTATTATTTGCTTACATAGAAAAAAATACACATGTTAATATATTATTCATTCATTTGGCATGTAAGTGGCGTTTGGACCTCACGAACAAAGTCTGACATTCAGAGGTATTTAAAAATTATATTTTGAACGAATTCAAGTGTCTATCTAGTCACCTCGTAAGTTTATGTATTTATTTGACAAAACGTGCCAAGTTTTGGGGCTATCTAAGATTTTGGCCTTATTTATATATTGTCATATGAATTATTTCATTTTTATGTAATTTTTAAATAATTTAAATTATTAATTATTATAATTTTTAATAGTTTTTATAGTATATGAATAAATTTTATTTTGAAACATTAAAAGATAATATGTCCAAATACACGGCTAAAATTAAGAAATTTAAATTTCATAAAGCAAAAAATAACACATAAATTCGGGAAAATGTATAAGTACCCCCTGCTTTATACCCGGATTCCAACTATACACTTTATGTGACGACCAAAAGGGCCATCACCAGATATCTCACTTTTTCCGTGCTTCCAAGGCTTTGAAAACCTCACTGGTGATTGTCTCGATTTATGTGTGCAATCCGGGCGCATAGCCGGTAAATTTTATGTTGGAATATGTGAAATCTATGAAAAATTTGAAGAATTTGATATTAATATGGTTAAAGTTGACTTCGGTCAATATTTTTGGTAAACGGACCCGATTCATGATTTGACGGTCCCGGGGGGTTCGTAGAAAAATATGGGACTCGGACATGTGCGCGAAGTCGAAATTCGAAGTCTAAAACCCGAGTAAAAGAATTATTCTGTTAAATTATTTTTCTAAAATTATTAAGAAACATGGAAATGAAAATTGATTAAAAGACTATGGTATTGGGCCCCTATTTTGGTTCCGACACCCGTTACAAATCCTAAATATGTGTTAAGCTGTAACGACCCGGCCCGTCGTTACGGGAATTTCCACCCCGTTACCTTGCATTTACATATATTATGCTTTTAAAATAGTATTAGAGTATATCGGGTGAGTTAGGAGTGATTTGGATTGAAAATGAAACAAATAGCATGTTTGAAGAAAGCTTGAATATGAAAAGTCAACCAAGAGTTGACTATTGAGTTAGAGTGCTCGGAACCGGATTCGGATGATTCGACTAGTTCCGGGGGATCATTTATGACTTAGGAGAACAATCGGAATTGAATTCGGAGGTCCGGTGTAGTTTTAAGCTTGAATTGGCGAATGTTGAATTTTGGCGAAAACCGGATGGTAGGTGATATTTTGATCCGGGGGTCGGAATGGAATTCCGACAATTTCTGTAGCTTCGTTATGTGATTTTGGATGTGTCTGCAAATTTTCAGGTCATTCGGACATCATTTGACCGGGTTTTGGATTGAATGTTAGTTTGGAAAGTTTTGAAGAAACTTAGGCTTGAATCCGTGGATAATTGGTGATTTTGATGTTTAGTATGGTGTTTTTATGATTGGAACAAGTTCGTATCATGTTTTGGGGTACGTTGGTGGTTTTTGTTGGGGTCCCGGGGGCCTCGGGATGATTTCGGACCATCAACCGGGCATTTGGACTTGGCAAAAATCTGCAGAAAACTGCAGGTTCTGCCCAGGCCCTTAAGCCTTCGCGTTCGCGTGACAAGTGTCGCGTTCGCGAAGGCCAAGCCTTTTTGTGCATCACGTTCGCGGGAGGGGGAGTCGCGTTCGCGTAGGTCAGGGGTGTTAAGCATCGCGAACGCGTTGCTTGGGTCGCGTTCGCGTAGGGTCGTGGGTGTTGTGCTTCGCGTTCGCGGGAGGTGTATCGCGAACGCGTAGAAGAAATATGGGCGGCTGGGAGCTTGAACATCGCGAACGCGTGGGAGGCGTCGCGTTCGCGAAGGGTAACTGAAATTGAACATCGCGAACGCGTGGTAAGCGACGCGAACGCGAAGAGTAAGGAGGAACTGTTCTTCGCGAACGCGTGGGAGCTCACGCGAACGCGAAGAACAAAGGTCTCTGGCAGTGAATTAAATTGCAGAACAGAAGGGTTACGGGTTTACACCCCCAAAACACAAATTTGAGCCCTAGAGAGAAGAAAACTCGAGGAAATCACCGAGAAGTCATCGGGTATTCGTCGGAGGTAAGATTCTTGACTCAAAAACATCATTTTATGGTAGTATTAACATCAATCTTCATGAAATTGGGTTGAAATCTTGAAGAAATGTGACCCAAATATTGAAAACGGGATTTTGAGTTTTGGGAGGCCATTTGAACTCCGATTTCGATAAATTTTATATGCACGGACTCGTGGCGAGATAAGGATCGCGTTGGTACTAATTTCGGAATTTTTCGAGCAGTGGGGCCCGGGGTCGGGTTTTACCAACTTAGTGTAATTATGCGAATTTCATATAAATTGAAGTGGGTTATGATTCTTTGACCCGTATTTGATATAATTATTGTTATTTGACTAGATTCTACACACGAGGCAACGAAATTCAAAGGAAAAGGCATCGCGGACGAGTCTACGACCGGCTAGAGGTGAGTAGTTTGTGTATATAGTAGCCTGAGGGTTCGAAACCCCGGCTTAGCACATTGTGACGCTAATAGGGCGTGGCTCGCACACCGTGGCAGGTGCGGGATTGATTGTGACTAGGGATTGAGACTTGGTCCATCCCGGATGTGAATAATATGTTGTTAGTGTTGGAAATACACTGTATTTGATATAATTGTGGGATGTAAGCCTTGTTTGGGGCCTTGTGCCGATCCGTAGCGTCCTTAGAGGACAATATTTATGTGATAGCTATAATTGCTTAAATCACTGATCTCAGTCCTGGAAATTGAAATCACACTTTTGAAATGCTAAGTCACCGGCTTTTACAAATTTAATAAGGTCAAAGTATTTTTCATAAATTATGAATTGAGAACTGGAATTAAGGAAAATGAATTGTTTTGTGACTTATTTGCTTATTGTGGACTGAGCATGGGATCGGGCTGCACGCCGCAGTGGTTGATATGAGGATCGGGCTGCACGCCGCAGCAGTATTGCGCTTGGGCTGTAGGAGCCCCTCCGGAGTCTGTACACACCCCTGGTGAGCGCCGTCGACGTTAAATTGGATCGGGCTACACGCCGTAGTGGTTATGTGCATTGCATTGCATCTGTATTTGTTGAATTACTCTGTGGTAGCTGTATTGTATTGTTGTTGCTAGTTCGTAGGAGAATCGGACTGTAGTGTAGCTTCATATTGTGGTATTTTGTGGATTTCTTACTGTCAGGCTACATATATATATTTGTTACTCACTGAGTACTTAGTACTCACCCCTACTCCCTGCACCTTTTGTGTGCGGACTCAGGTACTCAGGAGCAGTAGACGGGCATCTCCAGCGTTTACATTGTCACATCGAGTTGCTGAGGTAGCTGCCTACGTTCGCAGAACCTAGCTTCTCCTCTCATTCCAGTTGTTATTTTATATTTTGTATTCAGACTTGAGTACTTCTATATTGTACCCTCTATTTCCTGTTGGATCTTGTTAGAGGCTCTAGACTTGTGACTCTGGATCTTTGGGAGTGTCAGTATTTTGTTCAATATTATTATTATTGGAGTTCTTAAACTCATATATTCTTCTTGGGTTATCCATTTGGGGACGAGTATTTTGTGATAATTTAATTGTTGGTCTGGCTGGCCTAGCTTAATTGTTGGGCGCCATCACGACCGGATTTGGGTCGTGACAAGTTGGTATCAGAGCTCTAGGTTATTAGGACTCACGAGTCATGAGCCGGTTTAGTAGGCTTTCGCGGATCGGTACGTAGACGTCCGTATCTATCCTCGGAGGGCTACAGAAACTTTAGGAAAAACCTCATTTTCTTGGATTCATATCGTGCGATTTGTGTTATCATGAAATTAAATCTTTCCATATTCTATTCTCTCGCGGATGGCGAGAACACGAGCTAACGGACGTGGCGGACGACCACCGTTGGCACCCGAGAGGCCGTGGTCGTGGTAGAGGAAGGGCGACGACACCGAGCACTCGCCGACCCACCGAGTGGCCCGGACTCGGGACCGGATTCCGGCGACAAACGCTCCGGCGGCTCGAGGTTCGAGGACACGGCGGTGCCTGATCGTGATACCGGGTCTTCGGGAGACCTTGGCTCGGATCTTATCGGTGTGCACGGGCTTGGCGCATGTAGTTGCGGCTACTGCTGCGGTATCTTCTTCACGGGCGGGGGAGGGAATCGGACCCCCGTAGCTCACACACCCGAGCCGGTTCGGCCAGTTGCACCCGTTGCACCGGCTCCTGCATATATGGTTCCGGTTATGCCCGACGATGAGCGGCGTCGTTTGGAGAGATTTGAGAGGCTACGGCCTCCGACATTCGGTGGAGCCGAGGGCGAGGATGCCCGGGGTTTTCTTGACAGATGTCGGCGCATGCTTCGCACCGCGGGTATTCTAGAGTCCAGCGGTGTTTCATTCACCACTTTTCAGTTCACGGGTGCAGCATTTCGGTGGTGGGAGGATTTCGAGAGGCGTAGGCCCGCTGGGGCAGCGCCTCTCACTTGGCAGCAGTTCTCCACGGTATTTTTGGAGAAGTACGTGCCTCAGTCTCAGAGAGAGGAGCTGCAACGTCAGTTCGAGTGGTTGAAGCAGGGAGATATGATGGTTAATCAATACGAGATGAGATTCACACAACTGGCCCGTCATGCCATGTGGATGGTTCCTACAGACTGAGAGAGGATTCGGAGATTTATTGATGGCCTTATTTATCCCATCTGTATTTTGATGACCAGGGAGAGAGTTTCGGCAGTTACCTTTGAGGAGGTGGTTGATGCTGCCCGCCATATTGAGACAGATCGCCGCAGAGAGCGGGAGGAGAGAGAGGCTAAGAGGCCTCGTGGTACTGGCAGTTACAGTGGTGCTCCGTCCAGGGGCCAATTTCAGCATAGCAGAGGTCGCTCTTTCAGGTCTCATCAGTCTGGACGTACAGAGTCCAGTGGGGTTTCATCTGATCGTGGTCGTCAAGGCCAGCAGGGTTATCAGGGTCAGCAGAGCCGCCAGCAGAGTCAGCCTGCACTGAGTGCTCTTCCAGCTCAGAGCTCTGCTCCTGTTTCCTCGGCACAGGATTCATCGGTAGCGAGGGGTCCTCAGCAGCCCCTTCTCCCATCTTCAGGCCGTTGTTTTGAGTGCGGTGATTTGGGCCATATCAGGAGAGAGTGTCCTCAGTGGCTTCGTAAGCGGTCTCAGCGGAGGGATCAGGCCTTCGTCTTCTACTCCTGTTTCTTCAGCGCCAGCACAGTCAGCTAGGACTGGTGGCCAGGTATCCAGAGGTCGCCCCAGGGGCGAGGATCGTACTGGTGGAGGTCAGGCTCGTTTCTATGCTCTTCCGGATAGGAAGGATGCTAGTGCTTCAGATGCGGTCATTTCAGGTATTATCTCAGTCTGCCACAGGGATGCTTCTGTCTTATTTGATCCCGGATCCACCTATTCTTATGTCTCTACTTATTTTGCACATCATTTGGGTATGACCCGTGGTATTCTTGATTTGCCCGTACATGTGTCTACCCCGGTGGGGGATACTGTTGTTGTGTATCAGGTATATCGATCCTGTGTTATTACTATTGGGGGTCTGGAGACCCGAGTTGATCTATTACTACTGGGCATGGTAGATTTCGATGTTATCCTAGGCATGGATTGGCTATCTCCTTACCATGCGATTCTGGACTGTCATGCCAAGACAGTCACACTAGCTATTCCAGGTAATCCGAGGATCGAGTGGCGTGGCTTGACTGATTATGTGTCCGACAGGGTGATTTCTTATATAAAGGTTCAACGAATGATTGGCAAGGGTTGTTTATCTTATTTGGCCTTCATTAGAAATGTTGAGGCCGAGACACCCAGTCTTGATTCGGTCCCCATTGTGAGGGAGTTTCCGGATGTATTTCCAGCAGACCTACCAGGCATGCCGCCTGACCGAGATATCGATTTTGGTATTGACTTGGTGCCGGGCACTCAGCCCATTTCTATTCCTCCTTATCGCATGGCACCAGCAGAGTTAAAAGAATTGAAAGAACAGCTTCGGGAACTCTTAGATAAGGGTTTCATTCGTCCAAGTGTGTCACCTTGGGGTGCACCGGTGTTGTTCGTGAAGAAGAAAGATGGCACAATGAGAATGTGCATTGATTACAGGCAGTTGAACAAGGTAACAGTGAAGAATAAGTACCCATTGCCTCGTATTGAGGACCTATTTGATCAGCTCCAGGGAGCTAGTGTATTTTCTAAGATTGATCTTCGATCGGGCTATCATCAGTTGAAGATCAGGGACTCAGACATTATGAAGACAGCGTTCGGGACGCGATATGGGCACTACGAGTTCCTGGTGATGTCTTTCGGGTTGACTAATGCCCCAGCTGCATTCATGCACTTGATGAATAGTGTATTTCGACCGTACCTTGATTCTTTTGTGATTGTGTTTATTGATGATATTCCGGTATATTCACGCAGCCAGGAGGAGCATGCACAGCATTTGAGGGTGGTATTGCAGAGATTGAGAGAAGAGAAGCTTTATGCAAAATTCACTAAGTGTGAGTTCTGGCTTGATACTGTGGGTTTTCTGGGACATATAATGTCCAGTGATAGTATTCGGGTTGATCCACAGAAGGTCGAGGCAGTACAGAGTTGGCCCAGACCTTCCTCAGCTACAGAGATTCGGAGTTTTCTTGGCTTGGCAGGCTATTATCGTCGGTTTGTTCAGGATTTCTCATCTATTGCTTCACCGTTGACTAAACTGACACAGAAGAATGCTCCATTTGTGTGGTCTGATGAATGTGAGGAGAGCTTTCAGAAGCTCAAGGAGGCTTTGACCACGGCTCCAGTACTTGTGTTACCATCGGCCTCGGGGTCATATACGGTGTATTGTGATGCTTCCAGAGTTGGACTCGGTTGTGTGTTGATGCAGGAGGGTAGAGTTATTGCATATGCTTCTCGTCAGCTAAAGCCCCACGAGAAGAACTACCCTGTTCATGATTTGGAGTTAGCTGCTATTGTTCATGCCTTGAAGATTTGGAGGCATTATCTATATGGTGTATCTTGTGATGTATATACGGACCACCGCAGCCTTCAGCATTTGTTTAAGCAAAAAGATCTAAATTTGAGGCAGCGGAGATGGCTTGAATTGCTTAAAGACTATGATATTACTATCTTGTACCATCCCGGGAAAGCCAATGTAGTGGCTGATGCATTGAGCCGGAAGGCTATTAGTATGGGCGGTTTGGCGTATATTCCAGTTGGGGAGAGACCCCTAGCAGTTGATGTTCAGGCGTTAGCTAATCAGATGGTAAGGCTGGATATTTCTGAGCCCAGTCGGGTGATGGCTTGTGTAGTAGCTCGTTCTTCTTTATATGATCGTATTCGAGAGCGCCGGTATGATGATCCACACTTACTTGTCCTTAAGGACAGAGTTCAGCATGATGATGCCAGAGATGTCACTATTGATAGTGATGGTGTATTGCGGATGCAGGGCCGGATATGCGTGCCCAATGTTGATGGCCTGCGTGAGTTGATATTGGAGGAGGCCCACGGTTCGCGGTATTCTATTCATCCAGGAGCCGCGAAGATGTATCAGGATTTGAAGCAGCATTACTGGTGGAGAAAGATGAAGAAAGATATTGTGAGCCATGTGGCTTGGTGTCTAAACTGTCAGCAGGTCAAGTATGAGCATCGGAGACCTGGTGGTGTATTCCAGCGAATTGATATTCCTGAGTGGAAGTGGGAAAGAATAACTATGGACTTTGTTAGTGGACTCCCTCGGACGGCGAGGAAGTTTGATTCAGTTTGGGTGGTGGTGGATAGGTTGACCAAGTCAGCTCACTTCATCCCAGTGTGTACTACCTATACCTCAGAGCGGTTGGCAGAGATATTCATCCGTGAGATAGTGAGATTGCATGGAGTTCC
Source organism: Nicotiana noctiflora (assembly GCA_032618575.1). Classification (NCBI taxonomy): domain Eukaryota; kingdom Viridiplantae; phylum Streptophyta; class Magnoliopsida; order Solanales; family Solanaceae; genus Nicotiana; species Nicotiana noctiflora. Next base: position 1,042,571 of record JASVEL010012455.1, on the reverse strand, counting down.
CATTTCCATTATATCGGACAGAGGTACCCAGTTCACATCTCAGTTCTGGAGGACATTTCAGGCGAGAGTTGGGTTCACAGGTAGAGTTGAGCACAGCATTTCATCCACAGACGGATGGGCAGTCTGAGCGTACTATTCGGATATTGGAGGACATGTTGCGTGCTTGTGTCATTGATTTTGGTGGTTCATGGGCTGATTATTTGCCTTTGGCGGAGTTTGCTTACAATAATAGCTATCAGTCCAGCATTCAGATGGCACCGTATGAAGCTTTATATGGGAGACGGTGTAGGTCTCCAAACGGTTGGTTCGAGCCCGGCGAGGCTAGGTTGTTAGGGACAGAGTTAGTCCAAGATGCCTTAGACAAGGTAAAGGTGATTCAGGAGAGACTTCGCACAGCTCAGTCGCGTCAGAAGAGTTATGCAGACCGGAAGGTCCGAGATGTGTCTTATTCAGTAGGTGAGAAGGTATTGCTGAAAGTTTCGCCTATGAAGGGTGTTATGAGGTTTGGAAAGAAAGGGAAGTTGAGCCCAAGGTTTATTGGACCTTTTGAGGTGCTTAGGAAAGTTGGGGAGGTGGCTTATATGCTTGCTTTGCCACCCGGTTTGTCGGGAGTTCACCCGGTGTTCCATGTATCTATGCTCCGGAAGTATGTCGGAGACCCGTCTCATGTGTTGGACTTTAGCACGATACAGCTAGATGAGGATTTGACTTATGATGTGGAACCAGTAGCCATTTTGGGTCGACAGGTTCGTAAGCTGAGATCTAAGGATATAGCTTCGGTGAAAGTGCAGTGGAGAGGTCGTCCTGTGGAGGAAGCAACTTGGGAGACCGAGCAGGAAATGCGGAGCAGATATCCACACTTATTTGATGCTCCAGGTATGTTTCTTAACCCGCTCGCGGACGAGCGTTTGTTTAAGTTGGGGAGAATGTAACGACCCGGCCCGTCGTTACGGGAATTTCCACCCCGTTACCTTGCATTTACATATATTATGCTTTTAAAACAGTATTATTAGAGTATAGCGGGTGAGTTAGGAGTGATTTGGATTGAAAATGAAACAAATAGCATGTTTGAAGAAAGCTTGAATATGAAAAGTCAACCAAGAGTTGACTATTAAGTTAGACTGCTCGGAACCGGATTCTGATGATTCGACTAGTTCCGGGGGATCATTTATGACTTAGGAGAACAATCGGAATTGAATTCGGAGGTCCAGTGTAGTTTTAAGCTTGAATTGGCGAATGTTGAATTTTGGCGAAAACCGGATGGTAGGTGATATTTTGATCCGGGGGTCGGAATGGAATTCCGACAATTTTTGTAGCTTCGTTATGTGATTTTGGATGTGTCTGCAAATTTTCAGGTCATTCGGACATCGTTTGACCGGGTTTTGGATTGAATGTTAGTTTGGAAAGTTTTGAAGAAACTTAGGCTTGAATCCGTGGATAATTGGTGATTTTGATGTTTAGTATGGTGTTTTTATGATTGGAACAAGTTCGTATCATGTTTTGGGGTACGTTGGTGGTTTTCGTTGGGGTCCCGGGGGCCTCGGGATGATTTCGGACCATCAACCGGGCATTTGGACTTGGCAAAAATCTGCAGAAAAACTGCAGGTTCTGCCCAGGCCCTTAAGCCTTCGCGTTCGCGTGACAAGTGTCGCATTCGCGAAGGCCAAGCCTTTTTGTGCATCGCGTTCGCGGGAGGGGGAGTCGCGTTCGCGTAGGTCAGGGGTGTTAAGCATCGCGAACGTGTTGCTTGGGTCGCGTTCGCGTAGGGTCGTGGGTGTTGTGCTTCGCATTCGCGGGAGGTGTATCGCGAACGCGTAGAAGAAATCTGGCGGCTGGGAGCTTGAACATCGCGAACGCGTGGGAGGCGTCGCGTTCGCGAAGGGTAACTGAAATTGAACATCGCGAACGCGTGGTAAGCGACGCGAACGCGAAGAGTAAGGAGGAACTGTTCTTCGCGAACGCGTGGGAGCTCACGCGAACGCGAAGAACAAAGGTCTCTGGCAGTGAATTAAATTGCAGAACAGAGGGGTTACGGGTTTACACCCCCAAAACACACAATTTTGAGCCCTAGAGAGAAGAAAACTCGAGGAAATCACCGAGAAGTCATCGGGTATTCGTCGGAGGTAAGATTCTTGACTCAAAAACATCATTTTATGGTAGTATTAACATCAATCTTCATGAAATTGGGTTGAAATCTTGAAGAAATGTGACCCAAATATTGAAAACAGGATTTTGAGTTTTGGGAGGCCATTTGAACTCCGATTTCGATAACTTTTATATGCACGGACTCGTGGCGAGATAAGGATCGCGTTGGTACTAATTTCGGAATTTTTCGAGCAGTGGGGCCCGGGGTCGGGTTTTACCAACTTAGTGTAATTATGCGAATTTCATATAAATTGAAGTGGGTTATGATTCTTTGACCCGTATTTGATATAATTATTGTTATTTGACTAGATTCTACACACGAGGCAACGAAATTCAAAGGAAAAGGCATCGCGGACGAGTCTACGACCTGCTAGAGGTGAGTAGTTTGTGTATATAGTAGCCTGAGGGTTCGAAACCCCGGCTTAGCACATTGTGACGCTAATAGGGCGTGGCTCGCACACCGTGGCAGGTGCGGGATTGATTGTGACTAGGGATTGAGACTTGGTCCATCCCGGATGTGAATAATATGTTGTTAGTGTTGGAAATACACTGTATTTGATATAATTGTGGGATGTAAGCCTTGTTTGGGGCCTTGTGCCGATCCGTAGCGTCCTTAGAGGACAATATTTATGTGATAGCTATAATTGCTTAAATCACTGATCTCAGTCCTGGAAATTGAAATCACACTTTTGAAATGCTAAGTCACCGGCTTTTACAAATTTAATAAGGTCAAAGTATTTTTCATAAATTATGAATTGAGAACTGGAATTAAGGAAAATGAACTGTTTTGTGACTTATTTGCTTATTGTGGACTGAGCATGGGATCGGGCTGCACGCCGCAGTGGTTGATATGAGGATCGGGCTGCACGCCGCAGTAGTATTGCGCTTGGGCTGTAGGAGCCCCTCCGGAGTCTGTACACACCCCCAGTGAGCGCCGTCGACGTTAAATTGGATCGGGCTACACGCCGTAGTGGTTATGTGCATTGCATTGTATCTGTATTTGTTGAATTACTCTGTGGTAGCTGTATTGTATTGTTGTTGCTAGTTCGTAGGAGAATCGGACCGTAGTGTAGCTTCATATTGTGGTATTTTGTGGATTTCTTACTGTCAGCTACATATATATATTTGTTACTCACTGAGTACTTAGTACTCACCCCTACTCCCTGCACCTTTTGTGTGCAGACTCAGGTACTCAGGAGCAGTAGACGGGCATCTCCGGCGTTTACATTGTCACATCGAGTTGCTGAGGTAGCTGCCTACGTTCGCAGAACCTAGCTTCTCCTCTCATTCCAGTTGTTATTTTATATTTTGTATTCAGGACTTGAGTACTTCTATATCGTACCCTCTATTTCCTGTTGGATCTTGTTAGAGGCTCTAGACTTGTGACTCCGGATCTTTGGGAGTGTCAGTATTTTGTTCAGTATTATTATTATTGGAGTTCTTAATCTCATATATTCTTCTTGGGTTGTCCATTTGGGGACGAGTATTTTGTGATAATTTAATTGTCGGTCTGGCTGGCCTAGCTTAATTGTTGGGCGCCATCACGACCGGATTTGGGTCGTGACATAAGCTATTTCTGTGAAGTTTTGTCGAAATCAGACGTCGTTTGACGTTTTTCGGACCTAACTATCTAAAGTTAGAAGTTTAAGAAGTTTGAAATGAAAATCATGAGTTTTGGGGTTTCATTTTTTTATGTTATTTTGGCGATATGATTGCTCGAACAAGTTCGTATGATATTCTTGAGTTAGTGTGTATATTTGGTTTGGAGCCCCAAGGGCTCGGGTGAGTTTCAAATAGGTATCGGGGTGCTTTTGGACTTAGGGAATTGTAGAAAATCTACAGTAGGTATTCCTTCTTCACGTTCGCGTCCCTCAGGTCGCGTTCGCAAAGGCTTCCCCTCCCCCTTCTACACGTTCGCGATCCATCCCTTGTGTTCGCGTACAACAAATCCCGGACCCCAGCCAGCTCCCACGTGCGCGGAGCCTAGCCTGCCTCTTCTACGCGTTCACGTAAGATACCACGCGTTCGCGTAGGCCAATTATGAAGCCTCCAGATTTTTATGTTCGCATTCATAGTGTCCCTTCGTGAACACAATGCCTGCCCGTTTTACTTCATCGTGATGCAATCAGGGTGTCGCGAATGCAACAAATTTTCTGCCCAGCTATATAAGTTCTAAAACAGAACAGTAGCGGGATTTAGCCATTATTTCACACGAGCTCTTCACTCCAACCTCCTATAGACGAATTTCAAGCCCTTTTTCCTCCATAGCTTGCTAGGTAAATGTTCTTAACTTTATTATCTCCTAATTTCTTCATCTAATCACTAATTTTCTACCCCTAAATTATGAATTCAAGGTAGGAATTAAGGCTTTGGGTAGAGTTAGGATTTTGGAAATTTTGGGTGATTCAACCTCAATTTGGGGTCGAATCTTGAAATAAATTACATATTTAAACTTGTGGGGTTATGGATGATTGGGTTTTGGTCCAAGCCTAATGTTTGGATCATGTGGGCCCGGTGTCGAATTATGGTATTTTTGGAAGAATGCTAAAAAAATCATTTCTTGGCTATGGGATTATGTTGTTGAGCCCTAATTGATATCATTGAATTAATTATGCCTAGATATCATTGTTTCAGAGTCGGGTTTTAGAGGAAAGGCGGCATTGGAGAGTTGATTGCTATCTTTTGAATAGATGTAAGTGTTTGATCTAACTTTTACTTGAGGGAATGGGATTAGAGTATTATAAATTGCTATTTGCTAAATGATCAAGTGCGGTGTATAGGCATGCTGACGAGTATCTCTACACCGGTATTTAGTATGACTGTGGGTCTTTGTTGTTACTTATTTTTTGTATATTTTGGGACTCTTCCAAATTAATTAATGACTTTTACATAATGTGAATAGTTGAGAATAAATTATGAATTTGTGAACTCTTTGGAGCATTGGCTCGAACGATAAAATACTATTGAGTAAGAAATAAAAGAATCGGTAAAATATGTGGTTACGTCCCTTGCAGGGATGTGTAAGTTGCTGTTATTGCTCCCTTGCCGTGAAATTAGTTGTTTAATTGTGATTTTCCCTTGTCAGGATATTTCTTGTTATTATTTATTTCCCTCACTCGTTTGGTTGTGATTGATGTTTGGGTGAGGAAGAGTAGTGATGCACGAAGGGTCATTTCGTGCCATTGTTGATTATATTATGCAAGAACGGTCATTCTATGCCATTGTTGATTATATTATGCACAAAGGGTCATTCCATGCTACGATTTGATTATATTTGCACGAAGGATCATTCCTTGCCATAAAATGAGAGTTATGTGAGGAAAAGCACGAAGGGTGATATCGTGCATTATATTTGTTTGTTTTGAGGTGAGGATGACTCTCCTGCTTTCTGTTAATTATTTAGGAGTTCTGTTATTATTTAAGTTGATGATTCTTCTATCCGAATTGTACTCCCTTATAGCATGTTTCCCTTCCCATTTAACTGTTCAGTTTTTCTTTTCTTTCCTTTTATTGCACATATATATATTGAATTGTACAGGTTTATTTGGTAGTCCTGTCTAGCCTCGTCACTACTTCGCAGGGGTTAGGCCAGACACTTACCAGCACATGGGTTCGGTTGTGATGATGCTACAATTTTGTGTTTTTTGCACAGACCACGTCACAGGAGCAACTTTTGGACCACAGTAGTAGCGCATCGAGTAGGAGCTAACTTCATGTCACGACCCCAAATCCGGTCGTGATGGCGCCCAGCACACTACTAGGCCAGCCTGACCAATCAATAACAATAACGGAGCTAGGAGCTCGCCATATCCCATTTAAGCATATCAAATTATAAAAATTAACAGTGATAGATATATCGAAATGGGGAACCAAGTCCCAACACAAGCCAACTCCCATAGACCGAAGGGTCAAGAGTCAAGAGCCTCTAAAGAACATAAGTGTAATAAGGTTTACAACCAAAACTAAGTGCGTAAAGGAAATGACAACAATAAATGAAAAAGGCAGTCAGAAGGGGAGTCAGGTCCTCTGCGGACGCTGCAGCTACCTCGACTATCCCGCACAATGCCTCCGAATGGCTACCAGATCAGGTCTGCCAAGAGGTACCTGGATCTGCACACAAGGTACAAGGAGTAAAATGAGTACTGCCAAACTCAATGGTAATAAACAAGGGTAAGACAGCGTAGATAAGAAATCCACAGTAAAGCACAATGTAAAGCTATAACCAATACCCTATAACAGTTCAATATCAACAGTAAAGAGAGCCAACAATATCAACAACAAGTATAATAGCTAGCAGATGTAGCTAAATGCAATGCAATACATGAAATGACTGCTACGGCGTGTAGCCCGATCCAATTTGGGTACCCGTGCTCACTGTGGGGGTTCAAACTCCGAAGGGGCTCCTACAGCCCAAGCACAATATCATGAATATACGCTGCGGCGTGCAACCCAATCCACTACCAGTCAGCTAATATGAAACTGCAGGCTCGCAGGCTCAAAAGTAGTTTTTGAAAACTCTTTTATCATTTTTCAGTTGAAAACAGTAAATGTCAAGTTCCAGAGGTTGGAAATATCATGATAACAGTAATAGCTACGGACTGGTAGAAACAAGCATCTCAATATCACAGAACAGTGCTAACGATCCTCGCAGGATCCCAATAACTGGCTCATAGCCCATAAGTATACTCAACCATCCGAGAAGGGGGTTTAACGGCTCAGGAGTAGCCAATATTACAATACAATATGCAACCATCCGAGAGGGAGGTTTGACGTCTCAAGAATAGCCAATATCATAACACAGTATCAACAGGTCGGACTAAGCCATAGTCCCCAATCACAATCGACCCCGCACTCACAAGAGAGTACGTGTCTCGCCGCTATACAGCGTCACAAAGTGGTATACCGGGGTTTCGAACCCGCCGGTCATCACCCACATCTATTACTCACCTCAATACGGCGCGACGACTACTCCGCAATGCCCTTGCCACGAGAATCAAGCTGCGCACGCGTAGAATCTGATCAATTATGGTAAATACACATCACATTAGACCAATGGAATGATACCCAGTCAAAACAACTCAATTTACACCAAAAATGACAAAGTTGCCAAAATTCGACTTCCGGTACGCTTTGCGAAAAATTACAAAAGTCACATATTCGGAACCCTCATCTCAATACGAGTCTAAGCATATCAAATTTACCAAATTCGGACTGCATTTGCCCATTCAAAACCTTGATTTTCTAAAGTTCAAGCCTATGGCTAAATCCTCCATAAAATACCCCAAATTCCTCCATTTTCATGATATAATTGCATAATATTATCAATACTAATCATAATTTAAGTCCATAGTTGATTACCTGACGAATTCCCTTGAGTTTCTCTTCAAAATCGCCCAAATCACCTCTATTGCCGAGACCCAAATGTGTGAAATGTTTCTGAAATTTTCTAACTTCTGATACAATTAACCCTCTGCAGTTTTCGCTTCTGTGGTCTATTTTCGCCTTTGCGGAACCGCTTCTGCGACCAATTGGTCGCTTCTGCGAACCCAGCCTATTTGGTCGTATTTGCTCCTGCGAGCCATGGACCGCTCCTGCGGGTCCGCTCCGGCAGAATTTCCTCCGCCCCTGCGGTCTTTCCCGCTTCTGCGAACAATAGTCCGCTCCTGCGGAATCGCCTATGCGATCAACAATCCGCTTCTGCGGACTTCCCCATCTCGCCCCTTGACCGCTTATGCGGTCTCATCCTCACTCCAACGACGCCGCCTCAGCGGACATGGTTCCGCTTCTGCGAAGCCAAGCGCTTCAGCGTCCCATCGTCCGCTCCTGCGGACTCGCTCTTGCGCCCCCATTTCCGCAGGAGCGAAAACAACAGAACAAAATCAAAAACCTGCAATTTTTCCATGTTTTGTCCCGTTTAACCATCCGAAAACACCCCGAGGCCCCCGGGACCTCATCCAAACACACCAACACATCCTAATACCTTATTCGAACTTGTTCCAATCCTCAAAACACGTCTAACAACATCAAAACCCATAATTCACATCGAATTTAAGCCTAAATTCCTAAGAACTTCCGAATTACACATTCAATCTAAAACCCGACCAAACAACGTCCGATTGATCTGAAAATTTGCGGACATATCCAAAATTACATGACGAAGCTACATGAATTATCGGAATTCCATTCCGACCCCCGGATCAAAATCTCAACTACCGTTCGGATTTCGCCAAAATTCAACCTTAGCCATTTCAAGCCTATTTCTACATCGGACCTCCAAATTCAATTCTGATTGCTCCCCTAAGTCACAAATCACCTCCCGGAACTACCCGAATCACCAGAATCCAATTCCAAGCCCTCTAACTAAATAGTCAACTCTAGGTTGACTTTCCATATTCAAGTTTCCTTCAAAAGGGCTATATGCCTCATTTTCAATCTAATCTACTCCTAAATCACCCGATAGACTCTAACACTGATATAAAAGCATAAAACATGTAATTAAAACATAACGGGGTGGTAATTCCCATGATGACATGCCGGGTCGTCACATTCTCCACCTCTTAAGCAAACGCTCATCCTCGAGTGGGTCAAAAAACATACCCGAAGTCTCAAACAAGTGAGGATATCTTCTCCGCATCTCCCGCTCGATCTCCCATGTGGCCTCCTCCACGGGTCGACCTCTCCACTGAACCTTAACTGATGCAACCTCCTTGGACCTCAATTTTCTCACCTGATGACCCAAAATAGCAATAGGCTCCACATCATAGGATAGATCATCATCAAGCTGAATGGTACCGAAGTCTAATACATGAGACGGATCCCCGATGTACTTCCGGAGCATAGACACATGGAATACTAGATGAACGCTGGATAAGCTGGGCGGAAAGGCCAACTCATATGCCACCTCTCCAACCCTCCTAAGTATCTCAAAAGGACCAATGTACCTAGGACTCAGCTTCCCCTTCTTCCCGAACCTCATGACACCCTTCATGGGTGAAACCTTCAACAATACTCTGTCACCAACCATGAAAGACAACTCTCGAACTCTACGGTCCGCATAACTCTTCTGGCGAGACTGTGCTGTGCGAAGCCTCTCCTGGATCAACTTTGCTCTACCCAGAGCATCCTGAACTAACTCAGGTCCCTATCAATCTATCCTCACCAGGCTCAAACCATCCCACAGGAGATCTACACCGTCTGCCATACAATGCCTCGTACGGGACAATCTCCCGAATAAAGATCGCTGCTAGCCGCTCCAATGAGTAAGTAGTACTAACTGGAATGAAATGTTCGGACTTAGTCAGCCGATCAACAATCACCCACACAGAATCAAACTTCCTCGAATTCCGAGGGAGTCCGGTAACAAAATCCATAGTGATCCTCTCCCACTTCCACTCAGGAATATCAATGCGCTGAAATACGCCACCGGGCCTTTGATGCTCGTACTTAACCTGCTGACAGTTGAGGCACCGTGCTACATGTCTGACAATGTCCATCTTCATCTTTCTCCACCAATAGTGTTGTTTCAAGTCTTGGTACATCTTCGCGACTCCTGGATGGATAGAATACCGCGAGCTATGGGCCTCCTCCAGAATCAACTCACGAAGGCCATCAACATTGGGCACACATATCCGGCCCTGCATCCTCAATACCCCATCACTATCAATGGTGACATCTCTAGCATCATCATGCTGAACTCTGTCCCTAAGGACAGCCGAATGTGGATCATCATATTGGCGCTCACGAATACGATCATATAGAGAAGACCGCGATACAACACAAGCTAACACCCTGCTGGGCTCTGAAATATCTAACCTCACTAGCCGATTGGCTAGCACCTGAACATCATAAGCAAATGATCTCTCCTCAGCTGGAATATATGCTAAGCTCCCCATACTGACCGCCTTCCGGCTCAAAGCATCGGCCACCACATTGGCCTTCCCAGGATGATATAAAATAGTGATGTCATAATCCTTAAGCAACTCAAGCCATCTCCGCTGTCTCAAATTAAGATCTTTCTGTTTCAACAAGTGTTGGAGACTACGATGGTCGGTATACACCTCACAAGACACGCCATACAAATAATGCCTCCAAATTTTCAAGGCATGAATAATGGCAGCTAGCTCCAAATCATGAACATGATAGTTCTTCTCATGTGGCTTCAACTGCTGAGAAGCATAAGCAATCACCTTACCTTCCTGCATCAACACACAACCTATCCCCACTCTCGAGGCATCACAATAAACAGTATATGAACCTGAAGCTGATGGCAATACTAACACTGGAGCTGTGGTCAAAGCTGTCTTGAGCTTCTGAAAGCTCTCCTCGCACTCATCCGACCACACGAATGGTGCACCCTTCTGGGTCAATCTAGTCAATGAAGAAGCAATGGATGAAAATCCCTGAACGAACCGGCAATAATATCCCGCCAAGCCAAGAAAAATCCTGATCTCTGTAGCTGTGGACGGTCTAGGCCAACTCTGCACCGCCTCTATCTTCTTCGGATCAACCTCAATACCATCACGAGACACCACATGTCCCAGAAATGCTACCGACTCGAGCCAAAACTCGCACTTGGAGAATTTAGCATATAGCTTCTCCTCCCTCAATCTCTGCAACACAATACTCAAATGCTGAGCATACTCCTCCTGACTACGGGAGTAGACTAGAATGTCATCAATGAACACAATCACAAATGAATCCAAATAAGGCCTGAACACACTGTTCATCAGATGCATGAATGATGCTGGGGCGTTGGTCAGCCCAAAAGACATCACAAGGAACTCATAATGGCCATATCTGGTCCTGAATGCAGTCTTCATAATATCAGAGTCCCTGATCTTCAACTGATGATAGCCTGGACGAAGATCAATCTTAGAAAACACTCTCGCACCCTGTAACTGATCAAACAAATCATCAATGCGCGGTAGAGGGTATTTGTTCTTCACTGTTACTTTGTTCAATTGCCTATAATCAATACACACTCGCATGGAACCATCTTTCTTTTTAACAAATAACACCGGCGCACCCCACGGAGATACACTAGGGCGGATAAAACCCTTATCCAAAAGCTTCTGAAGCTGCTCTTTCAGTTCTTTCGACTCAGCTGGTGCCATCCGATAAGGAGGAATGGAAATGGGCTGAGTGCCCGGCACCAAGTCAATGCCAAAATTGATATCCCTGTCCGGCGGCATGCCCGACAGGTCTGAGGGGAATACATCTGGAAAGTCCCTCACAACAGGTACATAATCAATGCTAGGAGACTCGGCTCCCACATCTCTCACGAAGGCTAAGTACGACAAACACCCTTTTTCAACCATTTTCTAATCCTTTAAGAACGAAATGACACGGCTAGGGACAAAATCAGTCGAACCCTGCCACTCAATCTGAGAAATGCCAGGAATGGCCAACGTAACTGTCTTAGCATGACAGTCCAATATAGCATGGTACGGAGATAATCAGTCCATACCCAATATAACATCAAAGTCCACCATTCCCAACAATAATAGATCTGCCTGGGTCTCCAGACCCCCAATAGAAATAACACAGGATCTATAGACGTGATACACAACAATCATTTCACCCACGGGGGTGGATACATGAACAGGTAAATCAAGACTACCACGAGTCGCACCCAAATGATGTGCAAAATAAGAGGACACGTAAGAATATGTGGACCCTAGATCAAATAGAATAGAGGCATCTCTGTGACAGACAGAAATGATACTTGTAATCACTGCATCGGAGGTAACTACATCATGCATATCAGGGAGTGCATAGAATCGTGCCTGGCCTCCACCGGATCTCTCCTCGCCTCTGGGGCGACCACGAGAAGACTAACCTCTACCTCTACTAGCCTGAGATGGTGCTGAAGAGGAGGGCTGATCCCTCTGCTGAGTCCTGTCCGAATGGAGTCGAGGGCATTGCCTCCTCATGTGGCCAAACTCACCACACTCATAACAAGCATCTGGTGCTGGAGAAGGGGACTGAAGGGAACCCCTCGCCCCTGGGCTGAAGAAGTAGGTGTTGCACTCTAGGCTGGGAGGGCACTAAGTGAATACTGACCCTGCTAAAATCCCTGTCGACCACGACCATAAGAACCTCCGCTCTGCTCTGGGCGGCCTGAATGAGAAGGTCTAGATGAGCGACCTCTGCCCTGCTGGAAATGCCCTCTAGATGGAGCACCACTGAAACTACCAGAACCACGAGGCCTCTTGGCCTCCCTGCTCCTCCCTCTCTCGGCGACGATCCGCCTCAATGGAGAATGCCATATCCACAACCTGCTCGAAAGATGATGACAGAACTCTCTCTCTGGTCATAAGAATGCGGATGGAGTAGTTGAGGCCATCAATGAACCTCCTGATCCTCTCCATATCAGTAGAGATCATCCATGTGGCATTCCTAGCCAACTGTGTGAATCTAAGCTCGTACTGGGTCACTGACATGTCGCCTTGAACCAACCACTCAAACTGGCGACGAAGCTCCTCGCGACGGGACTAAGGTACATATTTCTCTAGAAAGAGAGTAGAGAACTGCTGCCAAGTGAGAGGTGCCGCTCCTGCAGGCCTACGCCTCTCAAACTCCTCCCACCAATCAAATGCGGGACCAGTAAACTTAAAAGTAGTAAATGAAACTTCGCTGGACTCAAGAATACCAGCTGTACGTAGCATCCTCTGGCACCTATCTAAGAAACCCTGGGCATCCTCGCCCTCAGCACCACTGAAATGGGGTGGCTGGAGTCTACCAAATCTCTCAAGACGACGCTGCTCGTCGTCGGGCATAGCCTGAACCATATGCTCTGGAGCTGGTGCAGCTGGAGGAATAACTGGTGCAACCACCTGAGCGGGGACCGCCTCTAGCGTGTCTGAAGTCCCTGAACAACCTGCTCAGGTGTGCGAGCTGCAGGGGTCTGCTGACCACCCCCTGTCTGAGATGTCGCTGCAGTAGCGGTAGCTGATACTACCTGAGCCAAACCGGAACACACCAATAATATCTGGGCAAGAGTCTCCTGAAGACCAGGAATAGCAATAGATACGGTCTGGGCCTGAACTGGGGCTGCTGGAGCATCAACCACTGGGGGCTGCTCCTGAACTGGTACAACAGGCGGGTCAGCTGGCACTGCCTCACCGCCCTACCTCTACCTCTAGCACGACCGCGCCCACGGCCTCTAACAGGTGGCAATAGAGGTCGTCCACCTCGTCCTGATGCTCGCGTCCTCGCTATCTGCGAGAGAATAGAATATAGAAGTTCAGTTTTCAAAACAACAAGATCGCACGACAAAGTTCAAGAAAAGTGAAGTGTTTCCTAAAGGTTCGCACCCTCCCGAGGATAAGTACAGGCGTCCCCGTACCGATCCACAAGACTCTACTAACCGGCTCAAGACTCTTGAGACCTAGTAAACCTAGGCTCTGATACCAACTTGTCACGACCCCAAACCCGGTTATGATGGCGCCCAGCACACTGCTAGGCCAGCCTGACCAATCAATAACAATAACGGAGCTAGGAGCTCGCCTTATCCCATTTAATCATATCAAATTATAAAAATTAACAGTGATAGATATATCGAAACGGGGAACCAAGTCCCCACACAAGCCAACTCCCATAGACCGAAGGGTCAAGAGTCAGGAGCCTCTAAAGAACATAAGTGTAATAAGGTTTACAACCAAAACTCAGTGCGGAAATGAAATGACAACAATAAATGAAAAAGACAGTCAGAAGGGGAGTCAGGTCCTGAGGACGCTGCAGCTACCTCGACTATCCCGCACAATGCCTCCGAACGGCTACCGGATCAGGTCTACTGAGAGGTACCTGGATCCGCACACAAGGTGCAGGGAGTAAAATGAGTACTGCCAGACTCAGTGGTAATAAACAAGGGTAAGACAACGTAGATAAGAAATCCACAATAAAACACTATGTAAAGCTGTAACCAATACCCTATAACAGTTCAATATCAACAGTAGAGAACCAACAATATCAACAACAAGTATAACAACTAGAAGATGTAGCTAAATGCAATGCAATGCATGAAATAACCGATACGGTGCGTAGCCCGATCCAAGTTGGGTACACGTGCTCACTGTGGGGGTTCAGACTCCGGAGGGGCTCCTACAGCCCAAGCACAATATCATGAATATACGCTGCAGCGTGCAGACCGATCCACTACCAGTCAGCTAAAATGCAAATGCAACCTCGCAGGCTCAAAAGTAGTTTTTACAACTCTTTTATTATTTTTCAGTTGAAAATAGTAAATGTCAAGTTCCAGAAGTTGGAAATATCATGATAACAGTAATAGCTACGGACTAGTAGAAACTAGCATATCAATATCATAGAACAATGCTAACGATCCTCGCAGGATCCCAATAACTGGCTCATAGCCCATAAGTATACTCAACCATCCGAGAAAGAGGTTCAACGACTCAGGAGTAGCCAATATCACAATACAATATGCAACCATCCGAGAGGGAGGTTTGACGGCTCAAGAATAGCCAATATCATAATACAGTATCAACAGTCGGACTAAGCTATAGTCCCCAATCACAATCGACCCCGCAATCATAAGAGAGTACGTATCTCGCCGCTATACTACGTCATAAAGTGGTATACTGGGGTTTCGAACCCGCTGGTCATCATCCACATCTATTACTGTCACGCCCCAAATAGAGGGACATGACCGGCGCCTGACCGGGTTGCCCCAGTCAAGCGGACCTGGGTGCCTTTCATTCCCACGAGTTAACCCTGTGTTGATTGTTTCTCATTAACCAAATATTTTACCAATAATGACTGATTTCATAATGCATAAACATAACCATGTGATTGATTCACTAACAAGTTCATAATTTATATTTACAACGCCCCATACATATACATAGGCCACAATCCCACAGTTTACATGTCTATGGAGCCTCTAGGATACAAAAAGGGAAATACAATACTTGCCGGTAACAAGGCTCCGGCTATACCTTACAAAACCAAAATGAAATCTAAACCGAGTGGCATGAACCACACAAGGCCCCGAGGAAGAAAGGGGCTCACCAAAATGGGCAGTGGAAGGAGAAGGATACTACTGCCGATGAGCTGAAGTGCCTGCTACTGATCCACCTACAATCATGACACGAATGTAGCGCCCCCGGCAAAAGGGACGTCGGTACACTTGAATTGTACTGGTATGTATGGACAAACTTTGTCCCAAGTAAACTCAAGCCATTAAATTACATCAACAATTAATTAAGCCAGTCAACCATGTTTCCACATTTTCCTCATTTCAAATAATTCTCACACAAAGCACTTTCTACGATCAACCAATTTAACAATAACCAATCAATCACGTAAAGCACAAGTAGTCAAACAAAGGGGCAATCGGTGCCCCACAGGTTGCAAACTCTCCTGTTGTCTCCTTTCACAATTTCACATTTATTGATTTTTGTATCAATTTTCAATAGCGATTTCGATCGCTTTCCATCCTTATTGCCCCCGACCACCCTTATTACCTCGGCCACCCTTATCACCCCAACCCACACCTTATTTCACCACGTTGCGGCGCGCAACACGACCCCGCCTTACAGGTTGAAAACACAACAATTTCAAACAGCAGATAAGGTACTACACACAATTTCAACAAGTTCAAATAAGCAACTTACACATTGGCTCATGTTCTCAATTTCTTCTCAATGCAATATCACAACCATGTTACAATATTTCCACAATTCAAGTGTTTCATCTCTTTCCACAATAAACCAATTCTCAAGTGTTTCGTTTGTTTTCCACAAGGTGCCATATAGGCCATCATAGTCATTATTCACAATTCTTTTGCCAAATTAAACTCTCATTTTACATCACTCATAGCTCAACAACAAAATTTGAATATTCAACAACAACATCAAGAATTTCACACAATTTGTCAATTTAACACGAAACAAACAAACTTCACACATATAGGCGATTTCACAAGAATCAAAATTAGCCATACATACCTGGTGATGAGTTTTCTTCCGTTAACTTCCTACTTTATGCTTACCCACGCTATCTTACTCTTGCCAACCTTGTTCTTGAAGACTCTTACTTCTACTCACTTCTTTTTACTAAAAGTCAAGTTCAATAATCATGCATGAGTGTAAAAATTCTATTTTTAAAAGCTATTATATGCAAACCTCTCTTTACCCAATTAATACTGAAAATCAAAGAAAATAGTTAGGGTTTTTACCTTGAAAAGATTGGGGATGTTGAATCCTTGCCCTAAGATCCCTTGGAATTAAGATGGTTGGAACAATCTTTGAAGATGAAAGATTTCTCTCTCTAAAAACCCTCTCTTCTCTCTCTAATTTTTGGTAAGATAATATGATAAAATGAAGAAGAAGTGTGTTATATTAAAGAAGAGATCGGGTCAAAATGTTACAAAAATCTAGGCCGGGGTCAATTATGCGGTGCACTATGCGACCGCAGAATCAACATGCGGTCCGCATAGTGACCGCAGAATTGCCCCAAATTTTACACAGGTTCTGTTAAGGAATGTGGTCACTATGCGGACCGCATGTTGATTCTGCGGTCGCATAGTGCACCGCAGATTTGACAATGCGATCGCATATCGACCGCACTTTTGACACGATTTTGGGCAACTCTCTGGAACGTTTTGCGGCAAGAATGCGTTCCGCATATCAGGTTTGCGGTCGCATTCTTGACCGCATATTTGACATTTTTCGGAAAAATTAATTCTCTACATTTTTAAAACTTAAATCACTACCAAGGGTCCGAACCGCGGTGGAATTCTACGCATTCCTAACACATTATTCGGACCATGACACCACAGCTACTAGGTTTTATGCACAAAATTTTTTTACGGGGCCTTACAATTACTCACCTCAATACAGCGCGACGACTACTCGTTGATGCCCTCGCCACAAGAATCAAGCTCCGCACGCGTAGAATCTGATCAATTATGGTAAATACACATCACATTAGACCAATGGAATGATACCCAGTCAAAACAACTCAATTTATACCAAAAATGACAAAGTTGCCAAAATCCGACTTCCGGTATGCTTCGCGAAAAATTACAAAAGTCACATATTCAGAACCCTCGTCTCAATACGAGTCTAAGCATATCAAATTTACCAAATTCAGACTCTATTTGCCCATTCAAAACCTTGATTTTCTAAAGTTCAAGCCTAGGGCTAAATCCTCCATAAAATACCCCAAATACCACCATTTTCATGATATAATTGCATAATACTATCAATACTAATCATAATTTAAGTCCATAGTTGATTACCTGACGAATTCCCTTGAGTTTCTCTTCAAAATCGCACAAATCGCCTCTATAGCCGAGACCCAAATGTGTGAAATGTTTCTGAAATTTTCTAACTTATGATACAATTTAACCCTCTGCGATTTTCGCTTCTGCGGTCTATTTTCGCCTCTGCGGAACCGTTTCTGCAACAAATTGGTCGCTTCTGCGAACCCAGGCCTATTTGGCCATTTTCGCTCCTACGAGCCACGGACCGCTCCTGCGGAATTTCCTCCACCCCTGCGGTCTTTCCCGCTTCTGCAAACAAGAGTCCGCTCCTGCGGACTCGCCTATGCGATCAACAATCCGCTTCTGTGGACTTTCCCATCTCGCCCCTTGACCGCTTCTGCGGTCTCATCCTCGCTCCAGCGATGCCGCCTCAGCGGACATGGTTACGCTTCTGCGAAGCCAAGCGCTTCAGCGCCCCATTGTCCGCTCCTGTGCCCCCATTTCCGCAGGAGCGAAAACAACAGAACAAAATCAAAAACCTGCAATTTTTTCATGTTTTCTCCTATTTAACCATCCGAAAACACCCCGAGGCCCCCGGGACCTCATCAAAATACACCAACACATCCTAATACCTTATTCAAACTTGTTCCAATCCTCAAAACACGTCTAACAACATCAAAACCCATAATTCACATTGATTTCAAGCCTAAATTCCTAAGAACTTCCGAATTACACATTCGATCTAAAACCCGACCAAACGACGTCCGATTTATCTGAAAATTTGCGAACATATCCAAAATCACATGACGAAGCTACAGGAATTGTCGAAATTCCATTCCGACCCCCGGATCAAAATCTCACCTACCATTTGGATTTCTCCAAAATTCAACCTTAGCCATTTCAAGCCGATTTCTACACCGGACCTCCAAATTCAATTTCGATTGCTCCCCTAAGTCACAAATCACCTCCCGGAACTACCCAAATCATCAAAATCCGATTCCGAGCCCTCTAACTAAATAGTCAACTCCATGTTGACTTTCCATATTCAAGTTTACTTCAAAAGGGCTATATGCCTCATTTTCAATCCAATCCACTCCTAACTCACCCGATAGACTCTAATACTGATATAAAAGCATAAAACATGTAATTACAACATAACGGGTGGTAATTCCTGTGACGACGGTCCGGGTCGTCACACTTCAGTCTAGGGACTTCGAGGTACCTAGCTGGCATACGTAGGATGGAGTCCCTCTTCTATATTTTCTGTTTATTTTCATTGTACCGAGACAAACACTTTATATTTTCTTTCTATTCAGACTTATTTGTGGTATTCGTTAGTAGTTCGTGAGATAGCGACTCTAGTCTTGGGTAGTAAAGTATTAAACTTCCGCATTTTGAGTTTTCATTTGCTTATGTTGTATAGACTTCCACGTTCGTTTAAAAGTTTACTATTGTTAATAATGTTGTGTTGTTTTCAAAAAGTACGAGTGTTTGGCTTGCCTATCTTCGACAGTAGGTGCCATCACGACCCCAGATGGTAGGAAATTTGGGTCGTGAAAAGTTGGTATCAGAGCTCTAGGTTGCATAGGTCTCGCTATTCACGGAAAAACTTGGTAGAGTCTGAGAGATAGGTACGGAGATGTCTGTATTTATCCAAGAGGCTATGGAGTTAGGAAAAGTTTCACTTTTGTTCTTTCTTGTCGTGCGATATTGTTTCTCAAGTACTGATTGTCTTTATACTTTGTTCTTTTGAAAATGGCGAGAACACGTGCTTCTTCTTCTACCCCGCAGCAGCCCGAGCCCCCAGCAGCAGCTCCTGCGGGGAGCATGGGCCGAAGCCGTGCCAGGGGCCAAGGAAGGGGTAAAGCTCAGCCCTGAGCAGCAGTTCCAGAGGTGCAGCATTATATTGACTATGATGGAGAGTGTTATTAGAGCGGGTTTTCTGCCAGTAGCACCAACCACTTCTCAGGCTGGGGGAGGGGTTCAGACTCCTATTACACATACTCCGGAGCAGGAAACTCCCCAGACTCATGCCCTAGTGGTTCAGCCTGTTGTGGCAGCTCAGCCAGGTATTACAGCTCAGGCCGTCGGTGGAGCGACTATGTCTTTGGATGCTTTGTGGAGACATGATCGGCTCTCCAAGATCTTCACGACCACATTTAGTGGTGCTTCATTAGAGGGTCCACGGGATTTTCTATTTAGCTGTCATGAGATTCTCAGGACCATGGGTATAGTAGAGACCAATGGGGTTGATTTTGCTACCTTTCGGCTTGCAGGGTTCGCCAAGACTTGGTGGAGGGATTTTTGCCTATCTAGACCAGCAGGATCTCCAGCTTTGACATGGGATCAGTTCGCGTAGTTATTTTTGGAGAAGTTTCTCCCAGTCACTCAACGGGAGGCACTTCGCAGGCAGTTTGAGCGCCTCTAGTTGGGTTCCATGACAGATACACAGTATGAGACTATATTTGTTGACTTGGCACGCCATGTTGTTGTGATACTCCACACAGAGCGAGTAGGGTATGAAAATTTATTAATGGATTGATTTAGCCGATTCGTCTCCAGATGGCCATGGGAGTTGGTAGTGATATTTCCTTTCAGGAGGTGTCCAATACGGCCCGTAGGGTTGGGATTGCCCACGCACGGGGAGGTGGTCAGATGTCAGACAAAACACCTCGTCATTCTGGTAGGTTCAGTGGTACCTTGTCTAGAGTTAGGGATTCCTATGGTAGGGGTCATTCATAGAGGCCCTTTGAGTCCGCGCTTCAGGTTTCTCATGGTACTCCAGGCAGCGGTAGTTCTCAGTAGTACTATTCAGATCAGTAGCTTATCAGTGCACCCCCACTTCAGAGCTTTAGGGGAGAACATTCAGGTCGACAGGGCCAGCAGTCGCAGCAGCCGTGGTCTTGCTATGGTTATGATGATCTCGGTCACATTGTCAGGTTTTGCCCTAGAGCCTCAGGTAGCTCTCAGCAGTAGGGTCCTCGCCCCATGATTCAGGCAACAGGTGATCCACAGCCTGCTCAGCCATCTAGAGGCGAGGGTAGGGATAATAAAGGTAGAGGTGGGGACCATAGAGGCAGAGGTCAGCTAGTAGTTGATCATCCTAGAGACATGGTTTTAGGGAGGTGGGGACCAGCCTCGATGTTATGCTTTGCCAACCCGGCCAGAGGCTGAGTCTTCCGATGCTATTATTACAGGTAATATTCTGGTCTGTGATAGGGATGCTTTAGTGTTATTTGACCTTGGGTTATGTATTCATATGTGTCATGTTAATTTTCACCCTACTTGGTTATGCCTAGTGATGCCTTGGGTATTTATGTATATGTATCTACACCAGTGGGTGAGTCTATAGTGGTCGACCGAGTCCATCGTTCTTGTGTAGTAGTATTTGAGGGTCTTGAGGCCCATGTTGATATATTGCTTCTAAACATGGTGGATTTTGATGTTGTATTGGAGATGGATTGGTTGTCCCAGTATCATGCGATCTTAGATTGTCACACCAAGATCGTGACCTTGGCTTTACCAGATTTGCCCCGATTGGAGTGGAGCGGGACCCTAGGGCATGCCACCCGCAATGTTATTTTATATGTTAAGGCTTGATGCATGGTCAAGAAGGGGTGTTTATCTTATTTGGCATATGTCACGACCCTAGTTCACCAATTGTGAACACGTCATGACAGCACCCAGTCTTCGCGACCAGGTAAGCCTAACACGTTACGGAAGTAATAACAATTTGCAGAATTTATAATCAAAACTAAATAACATGAATAATGTATATAATTATCGCCTGGCACATACACTTTAACCCGTAGCATTCTAAAACTCTCCCAAAGACCCGGAAACCCACGGGCAACACAGGCTAAGAGAAACATAAGATACAGCTCTAATATCAGGAAATGTCTACAACAACTGAATACAAGAAATGGAACTGCTAACTACAATATAGAGTAAAATGAGACTCTTCGGTCTGCGGACGCGGCAGAATATACCTCAACTCTCCGAATATAGCGCCTGGATCACTGATAGTATGACCGACCAGAAGTACCTGGATCTACACATGAAAAACATGCATATAAGAGCCATGAGTACACCACATCGGTACTTAGTAAGTGCCAAGCCTAACCTCAGTTGAGCAGTGATGATGAAGGTCAAGGCCTTAATGAGAATAAACATAATAATAATAATGACAGTGTAAAGCATGGAATAATCTAAAATAATAATAAAAAATAGGATATAAGCTACAAGTCAATGACAATTAAGCTAAGTAAGGAAAATAACACAACCAAGTATCCCTCAACATCAGGGTGCCATGTGGACTTCCCAGGATACCGTCTTGTAGTCCCTTTTCCTCAACTGTCTAGAGGATCTCCCAGGAATCGAACCCATAGTCCATCACATTTAAATATCTAGGATCTCCTGTGAATCGAACCCGTAGTCCATTTATCAATTTCTGGAGGATCTCCTGGGAATCGAACCCGTAGTCCATCATATTACTTTCTGGAGGATCTCCCGGGAATTGAACCCGTAGTCCATCATATCAATTTAAATGCGCAACCAAATTAGGGAAATATTCAGAGAATGAAGTACACCAATACAAGTAGCAATTAAATTCTGGCCTAACATGCTTCACGTAAATTTCAATTAAGGCAATTAAGCAATTAAGCAATTAATTCTATCTAGTCATGCCTCTCTAACTAACACAAATTAAAATTTGCATTGAAATCAGTCAAATAATGGAGAAAACACAGTTCAAGTAAAGTGGATTTTTCAACAACTAGTATAAGTACACGCTCGTCATCGCGCACAAGGCATTTAAATCAGCACATAAGAAGTCCTAAGGGGAGAGGTCCCCCACACAAGGTTAGACAAGCCACTTACCTCAAACCGGTACAAAATCAATTAGGGAACGATGCCCTTGCCATGAGTATCCGACTCTAAATGGCCCAAATTTATTCAATTCAATTACAAATCGTAAATGATATTGCAAACAACTGATTCCACTATTAAAATTAAAGCTATGGTGCGAAAATGGGTAAAATAACATAAATTCCCCTCCAGCAAATGTCTCGGAATCCAATAACTTTCACATTTTTAGAACCCTCGCACTCTCACGAGTCTAACCATATAAAAATCTCCCAAATCGGAGGTCAAATGCCCCTCAAATCCTTACAATTAGGTCTAAGAAGTTTTACCCACTTTCCATTCAAAAAACACGAAATTAAAGGGTGAAATTAAGAGGATATTCATGGAATATGGTCTAAATTGAGTGGAAACTACTTACCCAGGTTGCTCAGATGAAAATCCGTTCAAAAATCGAGCTCTAGAAGTCAAAATGTTATAAATTAGTGAACCCTCGAAATGGCTAATTTAATCTGTCTGCCCAGGTATTTGGCCATCGTGAATGCGTAAGGACTATCACATTCGCGGAGAGGAAAAATGAAGGGTTTCCAGTTGTTCATCGCGAATGCGTAATGCAGTTCGTGAACGTGACGGCTAGGGGAATAAGGCTTCGCGAACGCGTGAGAGAGTGTCGCAAATGTGATTAAGAGAAGGACAGAACTTTACGTGTGTCTCTAAACGCAATCATGTATAAGTAAAAATGGGCACCCTCCAGGTTACACTACGCGAACGCATTCTATTCTTCGCGATCACGAAGAAGGACTTCTGACCTGCAATTTCTACAACATTTCCAAACCTCAAATTGCTCTGTTGAGCATCTGAAACACACCAGAGGCCTTCGGGACCTCAACCAAACATACAGACATATCCCATAACATCATTCAAACTTGTACCAATCCTTAAAGCACCCAAAACAATGCCAGAAACATGATTTAAGCCAAGATTCAAGCCTATGAACTTCTAATTCTAACCAAACACACTTTCGATCAAACGCCTATCCAAACCTTGTCTGAATGACTTGAAATTTTGTACGCACATCCAAAATGACATGACGAAGCTACAACAACTTCTAAAATTCCAAACCGACCCTTGGATCAAAAATTCACAATCAGACTAGAACTTCAAAAATTCAAATTTCGGCATTTCAAGCCTAAATGAGCTACGGACCTCAAATTATGTTTCAAACACACTCCCAACCCCGAAATCACCTAACGGAGCTAACAGAACCATTGGATTTCAATTCCGAGGTCATATTCATAATGCTCTGAATATGGACCATTTTTCAACTCTTAAGCTCTCATTTAGGGACTAAGTGTCCTGAAACACTCTGAATCCTAATACCGAACGTCCCGACAAACCAAAGTAGCAGAAATGAAATTAAGAAAAGCAGTTAATGAGGGATCAGGGCATAAATTCCAAAAATAACGGGCTGAGTCATTATAATATATGTTCGTGATTCCAGCACAGAGGTTCCTTATATTGACTCAGTTCCTATTGTTTGGGAGTTCCCAGAGGTTTTCCCTTTAGACCTGTTGGGTATGCCGCCCAATAGGATATTGATTTTTGTATTGATCTGGCCTCAGGCATGCAACCTATTTCTATCATGTCGTATCGTATGGCCCCGCTAGAGTTGAAGGAGTTAAAGGACCAGTTACAGTATTTTCTAGAGAAGGGTTTCATCAGGCCTATTGTTTCTCCTTGGGGTATGCCAGTTCTATTTGTGAAGAAAAAAGATGGATCGATGAAGATGTGCATTGATTACCGGCAGTTGAACAAGGTGACGACAAAGAACTAGTATCCACTACCGAGGATTGATGATTTGGTTCACCAGCTACAGGGTGCGAAGGTGTTTTCAAAGATAGACTTGAGGTATGGCTACCATCAGCTAAGGATTAGGGCATCTGATGTCCCTAAGACAGCATTTCGCACTCGGTATGGGGATTATGAGTTTTTGGTCATGTCATTTGGGTTGACCAATGCCCCAGTAACATTTATGGAGTTGATGAACCGAGTGTTCATGCCTTATCTAGACTTGTTCATGATATTCTTTATTGATGATATTCTTGTGTACTCCCACAGTCAACAGGAGTAGGAGCAACACCTCAGAGTGGTCTTCAGACTCTGAAGGATAGTTAGTTGTATGCTAAGTTCTCGAAGTGTGAGTTCTGGTTGAGTTCAATTATATTTTTGGGTCATGTAGTATCAGCAAAGGGTATTCAGGTAGACCCGAAAAAGATTGAGGCAGTCAAAAATTGGCCTCGACCAGCTTCAGCGACTAAGATTTAGAGTTTCTTGGGGTTAGCAGGTTATTACTGTCGGTTCGTGGAGGGGTTTTTATCTATTGCAGCCCCGATGACCAGGTTGACCTAGAAGGGTGCCCATTTTAAGTGGTTAAATGAGTGCGAGGAGAGCTTTCAGAAGCTCAAGGTAGCTCTAACTACGACATCGATATTGGTTTTACCCACATGTTAAGGGCCTTATACAGTTTATTGTGATGCTTCCCGTATTGGGCTTGGCACAGTATAGATGCAGGATGGAATGATCATTGCTTATGCTTCGAGGCAGTTAAAGATCCACGAGAATAATTACCCAGTCCATGATCTAGAGTTGGCAGCCATTGTTCGTGCTTTGTTGATTTGAAGACATTACTTATATGGTGTGACGTGTGAGGTGTACACTGATTACAAGAGTCTGCAATACATGTTCAAGCAGAAGGAGTTGAACTTGAGGCAGCGAAGGTGGTTGGAGCTATTGAAGGATTATGATGTTACTATTTTGTACCACCGGGGGAGAGCCAATATGGTGGCTGATGCATTGAGTAGGAAGTCAGCTAGCATGGGTAGTCTTGCTTATGTTTCTGTCAGCCAGAGATCACTTGTTTTGGATGTTCCGGCCTTGGACAATCGGTTTGTGAGGTTGTACATTTCTGAGCCTAGCCAAGTTTTAGCTTGCACATTCGCTCATTCTTCATTATTGGAGCATATCCATGATCGGCAGTTTGATGATCCTCATTTGTGAGTCCTGAGAGACACGGTGCAGCGTGGAGGTGCCATGAAGGTGACTTTAGGTGGTGATGGTGTTTTGAGGTTGCAGGGGTGAGTTTGTAATGTCGATAGGATTTGAGAGTTAATCTTAGCAGAGACCTATAGTTTTTGGTATTCTATCCATTCGGGCGCCGCGAAGATGTATCAGGATTTGCGGCAGCACTATTGGTGGAGTAGGATGAAGAAAGACATTGTTGCATATGTAGCTCAGTGTTTGAATTGTCAGCAGGTCAAGTATGAGCATCAGAGGCCCGGTAGTGTGTTTCGGAGGATTGAGCTTCCCGAGTGGAAGTGGGAGAGGATTACCATGGATTTTATATCGATACTTCCGGTGACTCAGAAGAAGTTTGATTCTATTTGGTTCATTGTTAATAGGCTCTGACCAAGTCAGCACATTTCATTCCTGTTGTCACCATTTATTCGTCAGAGAGATTAGCTGATATCTAGATCTGGGAGATTGTTCGCCTTTATGGGGTGCCGACATCTATCATTTGTATCGAGGTATACAGTTAACCTCGCGCTTATAGAGAGCAGTTCAGTAAGAGTCAGGCACCTAGGTTCAGTTGAGCACAGCATTCCATCCTCAAACGGACGGTCAGTCTGAGAGGACTATTCAGATATTGGAGGATATGCTCCGAGCCTACATTATTGATTTTGGAGGCTCGTGTGACCAGTTTTTGCCTCTAGCAGAGTTCGCCTACAACAACAGCTACCAGTCCAGCATTCAGATGGCTCAATATGAGTCGTTGTATGGTAGGTAATGTCGGTCTCTAATCGGATGGTTTGAGCCGGGAGAAGCTCGGTTATTGGGTACAGTTTAGTCTAGGAGGCCTTGGATAAGGTCAAGATCATTTAGGACAAGCTTCGTTCGGCTCAGTCACAACAAAAGAGTTATGCGGATCGCAAGGTTCGAGATGTAGCTTTCATGGTTGGTAAGCAAGTGTTGCTCCGTGTATCGCCTATGAAGGGCGTGATAAGATTTGGGAAGAAGGGCAAGCTTAGCCCTAGGTTCATTGGCCTATTTGAGATTCTTGATCGTGTGGGAGAGGTGGCTTACAAACTTTCCGTGTCACCTAACTTGCCAACCGTGCATCCAGTGTTTCATGTTTCTATGCTTTGGAGGTATCATGGCGATCCTGCCCACGTGTTAGATTTCAGCAATGTTCAGTTGGACAAGGATCTTTCCTACAAGGAGGAGCCGGTAGCCATTCTAGGCCGGCACGTTCGACAGTTGAGGTCGAAGAGTTTTCCTTTAGTATGTGTCCAGTGGAGAGATCGGCCTCCTGAGGCATCGACCTGGGAGTCCGAGTCTGTATGCGGAGCCGTTATCCTCATCTATTTCCTGACTCATATACTTCTTCTTTTTTGTCCGTTCGAGGACGAACAGTTGTTTTAGAAGTGGAGAATGTGACGGCCCAAAGGGTCATCACCGAATTTCTCCCTTTTTTTCGTGCTTCCCAGACCTTAAAAACCTCATTGGTGGTTTTCTCGATTTGCGTGCATAGTCCGGGCGCATAGTCGGGAAGTTTTTATGTTGAAATATGTGAAAATATTGAAGAATTTTGATATTAATATGGTTAAAGTTAACTTTGGTCAACATTTTTGGTAAACGAACCTAGATTTGTGATTTGTTAGTCCCGGAGGGTCCGAAGAAAAATATGGGACTCGGGCATGTGCCCGGAGTCGAAAGTCGTGGTCTAGAACCCGAGTAAAAGAATATTTCTGTTAAATTATTTTTCTAAAATTATTAAGGAAAATGGAAATAAAAATTGATTAAAAGACTATGGTATCGGGCCCGTATTTTGGTTCTGATGCCCGGTATAGGTCTTAAATATGTGTTAAGCGCTTTCTGTGAAGTTCGGTCTAAATCGGACGTCGTTTGACGTGTTTCGGACCTAACTATCTAAAGTTAGAAGTTTAAGAAGTTTTAAATGAAAATCATGAGTTTTGGGGTTTGATTCTTTGATTTTGATGTTATTTTAGCGATTTAATTGCTCGAACAAGTTCGTATGATATTTTTGAGTTAGTATACATATTTAGTTTGGACCCCCCGAGGGCTCGAGTGAGTTTCGGATAGGTATCAGGGTGGTTTTGGACTTAGGGAAATTGTAGAAAATCTACGGCAGGTATTCCTTCTTCGCGTTCACATCCCTCTGGCCGCGTTCGCGAAGGCTTCCTCTCCCCCTTATTCGCGTTCCCGAGCCATCCCTCGCATTCGCGTACAACAAATCCCAGACCCCAGCCATTTCCTCTATGTGTTCGTGTGAACGTTCCGCATTTGCGGAGCCTGACCTGCCTCTTCTACTTGTTCGCGTAAGATACCACGCGTTCGCGTAGGCCAATTGTGAAGCCCCCGGATTTTTCTCTTCGCGTTCTCAATGTCCCTTCGCGAATCCGATGCCTGCCCATTTTCCTTCATCGCGAACGCGACCGGGGTGTCGCGAACGTGATGAACAATTTTTCTGCCCAGTGATATAAGTAAGGAACAGTAGCAAGATTTAGCCATTATTTCACACGAGTTCTTCACTCCAACCCCGTATAGACGAATTTCAAGCCCATTTTCCTCCATAGCTTGCTAGGTAAGTGTTCTTGACTTCATTCTCTCTTAATTTCTTCATCTAATCACTAATTTACTAGCCCTAAATCATGAATTCAAGGTATAAATTAAGGGTTTTGGGTAGAGTTTGGGTTTTGGAAATTTTGGATGATTCAACCTCTTGGGGTCGAATCTTGAAATAAATTACATATTTGAACTCGTGGGGTTATGGGTGATTAGGTTTTGGTCTAAGCCTTGTGTTTGGACCATGTGGGCCCAGTGTTGAATTTGTTATTTTTGGAAAAATGCTAGAAACTCATTTCTAGGCTATGAGATTATGTTGTTGAGCCCTAATTGATATCATTGAATTAATTATGCCTAGATATCATTGTTTTGGAGTCGGATTTTAGAGGAAATGCGGCATTGGAGAGTTGGTTGCTATCTTTTTGACTGGGATAAGTATTTGATCTAACTTTGGCTTGAGGGAATAGGATTAGAGAGTTATAAATTGCGATTTGCTAAATGATCGAGTGCGGTGTATAGGCATGATGACATGTATCTATATACTGGTGTCTAGTATGACCGTGGGTCTTTGTTGTTACTTGTTTTTGGTATATTTTGGGGCTCTTCCAAATTAATTAATAACTTCTACATAATGTGAAGAGTTGAGAATAAATTATGAATTTGTGAACTCTTTGGAGTATTGGCTCGAACGATAAAATACTATTGAGTAAGAAATGAAAGAACCGGTAAAGATGTGGTTAAATCCCTTGTCGGGATGTGTAAGTTGTTGTTATTGCTCCCTTGCCGGAAATTAGTTGTTTAATTGTGATTTTCCCTTGCTGGGATATTTTTTGTTATTATTTATTTATCTCGCTCGTTTGGTTGTGATTGCTGTTTGGGTGAGGAAGAGTGATGATGCACGAATGGTCATTCCGTGCCATTGTTGATTATATTATGCACAAAGGGTCATTCCGTGCCATTGTTGATTATATTATGCACGAAGGGTCATTCCGTGCACGATTTAATTATATTTGAACGAAGGATAATTTCGTTCCATGAAATGAGAGTTATGTGAGGAAAAGCACGAAGGGTGATGTCGTGCATTGTATTTGTTTGTTTTGAGGTGAGGATGAGAGTAAAAGCACGAAGGTTAATGCCGTACAACTGTTGGTTCTCCTGGTTTCTGTTAATTTTTTAGCTATTTTATTCTTATTTAAGTTGATGATTCTTATATCTGAATTGTACTCCCTTATAGCATGTTCCCCTTCCCATTTAACTATTCAGTTTTGCTATTCTTTCATTTTATTGCATATATATATATACATATATATTGAATTGCACACGTTTATTCGGTAGTCATGTCTAGCCTTGTCACTACTTCACCGGGGTTAGGCCAGGCACTTACCAGCATATGGGGGTCGGTTGTGCTGATGCTACACTTTTGTTCTTTTTGCATAGATCACATTACCGGAGCAATTTCTGAACCACAACAGTAACGCATCGAGTGGGAGATGTTTCAATCCAGGGACTACGAGGCAGCCTAGCTGGCATTCGTAGGCCGGAGTCCCTCTTCTATATTTTCTGTTTGTTTTTATTGTACCGAGACCGACACTATGTATTTTTTTTTCTATTCAGACTTATTTGTAATATTCTTTAGTAGTTCGTGAGATAGCGACTCCAGTCTTGGGTAGTAAAGTATTAAACTTTCGCATTTTGAGTTTTCATTTACTTATGTTATATAGACTTCCACTTTCATTTAAAAGTTTACTATTGTTATTACTGTTGTATTGTTTTCAAAATGTACGAGTGTTTGGCTTGCTTAGCTCCGTCAGTAGGTGCCATCATGAACCCCGATAGTAAAAAATTCGGATCGTGACACTTTACCTTGCGGATTTTTATTACCTCCCCTAAACTATTATAAAGTGTAATAAATACACCCTTAAAATTGGACAACCATATTCCTAATGGAGAGTGTTGTGCATGCACTACCAGCTAATAATTCTTTTTCTTTTTGTTTTCTTCTTCTATTTTTTCTTAAATATTCTAGTTCCACATACATAGCCGCGGGCGAATATAAATTTATTTTTGACTTTAGATCCAGAGAATGTGACTTCGTAAATAAAAATTGTAGTCCGAGCCAGAGCAGTACCGTGGAGGCGTTGTCGCCAGTAATGATGGAAAACTTGCTATCGGCGATGATGTTAGACTCATCATCGTTGGATATCAGCCTTGGAGGATTTGGTAATTTATTTAGCAGTGATGTGGGTAGATTTTGTTCTTGAATAACCTGTTTTACGATTCTCCGATCGCTGGAGGAATCGCCGAAGGTGTGACGCCGGTAAATCATATGTACTATTTGGAAGCTCGCTACGAGGGAGGATGAATTCTTCATGTAAAAAAAAGTTGCAGGAAAAATGGTGGATTTTATTTTTGATGTTAGTGGAGTTGGCTCCGGCGAGTCGATTCGTTGTCGGTGTATAAGACAAAAGGGACTGGAGTTACAAAAAGAACCAAAAATTGTCTTAGTCAAAGTTATAGTACTAATTAAAAGTTTAAAATAATGATATAATTTTCAATTTGTTATGAAATAATAAAAGAACAAGAGCAATATTGAAGAGAAAGAGAGAGAGAAAATTCTTATTGAATTTTGGGATGATTTACAATGGGGTAAGACCCCTCTATTTATAGGAGAAATTATGACTTTGTCACAAAGTAAAACTCTCCACAAGATAGACATTCACTCCAAATAGAATTATAGACATTCACTCCAAATAGAATTCTATTCTTAACACTCCCCTGAATGTCTACTCAATAAGTAATGTGCCTCATTAAAACCTTAACTAAAATAAAACCCAATGGGAAAAAAATCTAGAAAAGGAAAAAGAGTACACATATCTAATAATACGCCTTTTGGTTGCCTCGTTAAAAACCTCGCAAGGAAAACCTAGTGGGACAAAACCTTGTAAGGGAAAAAGAGTGCAACGCGCATTAACTCCCCCCGATGAGAGCATCAATTCACATCCTTAAGCCTTCGCATCCCGATCTTGTACACTAGCTTCTTGAAGGTTGACGTCGGTAGAGATTTTGTGAACAAATCAGCCATATTATCACTTGAGCGAATTTGTTTCACATTAATATCACCATTCTTTTGAAGATCATGTGTGAAAAATAACTTTGGTGAAATGTGCTTTGTCCTATCTCCTTTTATGAATCCTCACTTCAGTTGAGCTATGCATGCTGCATTGTCTTCATACAAAATAGTGGGTAACTTGTCACATTTCACACCACATTTATCTCGAATAAGATGTATTATAGACCTCAACCACACGCACTCTCGACTTGCTTCATGAATAGCAATTATCTCAGCATGATTAGATGAAGTAGTCACAATTGATTGCTTAGTCGATCGCCAAGATATGGCAGTGCCTCCACAGGTAAACACATAACCTGTTTGAGATCGAGCCTTGTGTGGGTCGGATAAATACCCAACATCAGCATAACCAACAAGATCGGGACTGCAATTGTTGCCATAAAATAAGCCCATATCGGTAGTCCCTTTTAGATACCGCAATATGTATTTGATCCCATTCCAATGTCTCCTTGTGGGAGCAGAGCTATATCTTGCTAAGACATTAACTGGAAAAGTTATGTCGGGCCTTGTAGTATTGGCAAGATACATTAGTGCACCAATTGCACAAAGATATGGTACTTCAGGACCAAGTAGCTCTTCATTCTCTTCTTGAGGTCGGAATGGATCCTTGTTCACATCAAGTGATCGAACAACCATCGGAGTACTTAATGGATGTGCTCCATCCATGTAAAACTGTTTCAATACCTTTTCTATGTAGGTAGATTGATGAACAAAAATTCCGTTTGCCAAATGTTCAATTTGCAAACCAAGACATAATTTTGTCTTTCCGAGATCTTTCATCTCGAATTCCTTCTTTAAATAATCAATTGCCTTTTGGAGTTCTATAGGAGTTCCAATAAGGTTTATATCATCAACATATACGGCAAGTACAACAAATTCCGATGTTGTTTTCTTTATGAAAACACATGGGCAAATGGCATCATTTATATAGCCTTCCTTTAATAAATACTCACTAAGACGATTATACCACATTCGTCCTGGTTGCTTTAGACCATACAAAGATCTTTGCAATTTGATTGAAAATATTTCCGGGATTTTGAATTATTAGGCATTTTGAAGCCCTCGGGAATTTTCATGTATATCTCATTATCAAGTGAGCCGTAAAGGTAGGCGGTAACCACATCCACTAAATGCATGTCAAGTTTTTCATGGACAACAAAACTAATGAGATAACGGAATGTGATAGCATCCATAACGGGTGAATATGTCTCTTCATAATCAACACCAGGCCTTTGTGAAAATCCTTGTGCAACAAGGCGTGCCTTATATCTTTGTACCTCATTTTTCTCATTTCTCTTGCGTACAAAGACCCATTTATAGCCAACGGGCTTAACACCATTAGGTGTTTGGACTACAGGCCCAAAAACTTCACGTTTTGCAAGTGAATTCAACTCTGATTGGATTGCTTCTTGCCATTTTGGCCAATCAAGTCTTTGTCGACATTCTCCAACAGATTGAGGTTCAAGTTCCTCATTTTCTTGCATAATGCTGGATGGAACATTATATGCAAAGACATAATCCACCACTATATCCAATCGATTCAAATTTGTCTCAATATCGATTGGATTTATTGATAGTTCCTTATTTTCTTGAGCCTCGGGCTCAGTGGATTCCTCATGAATCTCAGAATTTATTAAGTCGTGAATTTCTTCATGAGATTCTTTCATAGTGTCATTTTGATCATTTATTTTCCTTTTTCTAGGATTTCGATCTTTGGAACCTAATGGTCCGCCACGTTTCATGCGTGCTTTTGACTCATTAGCTATGACACTAGAAGATTGTCCAATAGGGACATCAATACGGATTGGAACATTCTCCGCAGAGGATATGTGATTTTGTTATCCTTTTCATATCCGTAAATGCATCGGGCATTTGATTTGCTATTCTCTGCAAATGAATAATCTTTTGTACCTCTTTTTCACAAATAGAGGCACGTGGATTAAGATGAGATAATGATGGATTTTTCCACAAAATTTCCCGTTTGGTTTCACCAACTTCTCCCCCTAATTTTGGGAAAAGTGTCTCATCGAATCGACAGTCTGCAAATCGTGCAGTAAATAAATCTCCCGTTAATGGCTCGAGGTAGCGAATAATGGAGGGCGATTCAAACCCTACATATATTCCTAACCTTCTTTGCGGACCCATTTTGGTGCGATATGGCGGTGCTACAGGCACATATACTGCGCATCCAAAAATTCTTAAATGGGATATATTAGGTTCATGGCCCAAAACTAATTGCAACGGGGAATATTTATAATAATTTGTCGGTCTGAGACGAACTAGCATTGCTGCATGCAAAATGGCGTGACCCCAAACAGGAAGTGGGCAGCCTCGTTTTCATGAGTAACGGTCTTGCTATCAATTGCAGACGTTTAATTAAAGACTCTGCAAGACCATTTTGAGTGTGAACATGAGCTACGGGATGTTCCACTTTTATCCCAATTGATAAGCAATAATCATTAAATGCTTGGGATGAAAACTCGGCAGCATTATCAAGTCTAATAGACTTAATTGGATTATCGGGAAATTGTGCCCGTAATCGAATTATTTGTGCCATTAATTTTGCAAACGCAAGGTTGCGAGATGGCAAGGATGCGTCTATCAAGACCATAAAATATCGGAACGACCCACTAGGTGGGTGAATAGGTCCACAAATGTCCCCTTGTATACGTTCCAAAAACGTAGGGGACTCAATTCCAACCTTTGTTGGTGATGGTCTAATAATTAACTTGCCTTGATAACAAGAAGTGCAAGAAAATTCATCATTTAAAAGAATCTTTAAATTCTTTAATGGATGCCCATTTGAGTTTTCTATGATTCGTCTCATCATAATTGATCCAGGGTGTCCCAATCGATCATGCCAAAGTACAAAAGTATTGGAATCGGTAACCTTTTGGTTTACAATAGAATGTGCCTCAATTGCACTAATTCTTGTCCAATACAGACCACAAGACAAAGATGGGAACTTCTCAATAGCCCTTTTCTGGCCAGAGGCATTTTTGGTAATGATGAGATATTCAAGATTATTCTCATCTATTGTCTCAATATGATATCCATTTCGACGGATATCTTTAAAACTCAACAAGTTCCTCTTGGACTTGGAGGAGAACATTGCATTCTCTATGATAAGTATTGTTCCTTTAGGCAGAGTTATAGTAGCTTTTCCAGAGCCTTCAATTAATTTACTACTACCAGAAATTGTAGTAACATCTGCCTTACACATACTTAAATGCGAAAAATATTTCTTCTCTTTGAGTATTGTATGTGTTGTACATGAATCAACTAAACAAATATTTTCACAATTGAAATTTGATCCAAGTTTGCTTTGTGAGATATCCATATTTGCTTCCCACGGTTTGACATACAAAAGAAATATGTGAATAAGCATCAGTATTTGTAAAGCAAAAGGAAAAGAAACGAAGTGAAACCAATAGTAGAGATACAACCAAAACGAATTTTGTTTGACATGGGAAATAATTATTGCCGCAAAATAATCCCTAAAAACTTTCTTTATATTATTGTAACATTTGACAAATGTATGTGCATTAATACCCGGGTCTTCATTAGTTCAATGTTTGTAACCGAACATATCAATTTAGTTTCATTACATATGTAATGTTGTATTATGTCAATATTCAATGCAAACATGAGCAAAGCAAGTAATCTGGCATGTAAGTTTTATAACAACGGACAAACAACAACCATATATATAAGGCTATGCTTATACTTATGTTAGTAAGTATAGTCGTATATTGAATTATGTATGCACATAAAATTATCTCAAACAAGCAGAAATCTCGACTTTAAGTTTAATGCTTATACATAGTATTAAATGCTTCTACGTTGTGAGCGGTAATAATTAAAAAGAGGAGAAAAATTACCTTAATCTTCTCAAAAACTTCTTGAGACGGTAGAGTCTCGTGCTGATAACGTGTTATGAAATAATAAAAGAACAAGAGCAATATTGGAGAGAAAGAGAGAGAGGAAATTTTTATTGAATTTTGGGATGATTTACAATGTGGTAAGACCCTCTATTTATAGGAGAAATTATGACTTTGTCACAAAGTAAAACTCTCCACAAGATAGACATTCACTCCAAATAGAATTATAGACATTCACTCCAAATAGAATTCTATTCTTAACACAATTAAAATAATGATATATTTTATTTAAGTTTAAAATAATGATATAATTTTCACTTAAAAGTTGTCATTTTTATAAGCTAATCAGTTTTAAAATTAATTTTTGCCTCTCACGTGCTTTCAAGAGAGTGAACACACTCTCTTTCCCTCGTGATCAATTAAGGATGTGTTTATTACACTTTATAATCACTTAGGGGTAATAAAAACCCCGCAAAGATAAAATGTATACTTGAGAATCGGGTATAGGATATGCGGTACTTATATATTCTCCCATAAATTGAGATAAAAGAAATATAAATGTCAGGTAAATTGAGCATTAAATTTTACTTTTATATCTAACCATAAACTATCTTGGCACTATTCACTTAATATTCTTAAAGCATATTGTTTTTTTTTTACTTAATTAAGTCTTTAAAATCAGAATAGATTTGCCTTTTGCTTATGTTTAAGAAGAAGAAAAAAGGTGTAACAAAAAAAAATATTTAAGAAAAATGGTGAAAAAGACTCGAAGGCTGAAATCAAGCACTCCATGATGCAAGGTTACCAAAATATTGCAGAACATAAGATTGTAATATATCTACCTATATCTATATTTATCAATTTATCTATATTTATACTATATTAAAAGTAGGATGATCCTTAGCGAAATATCGTTCGTCTTATTTATCGTTTTTATATTAGATAAAATAATCATTTGGTAATTTATCGTATATTTAAAAATAATCATTTAATTATTTTTCTAATACTTAAGATTTGACTTTTCAATTCATTACCATTCTAAAATTCCTACACTTCTCTATTCATGTTATGTGTTGACCATTTTATATTAGGTTTAGGAGGGTTTTTTAGCTAAAAATTTTTTACATATTAATTTTTATAAAAACATATTTGGATATTGGATTTCAGATTAGGTGAACGAGCACTTGAACTCCTTTTCAACTTGGGAGTCTTCATTTTTAATAAAATTTTCTTTGTATTTGAACTATATATATTATACGATTTTAGTTTCACAATTTTTTTCCTTATTTATATTATAAAATTTTAATTATAATTCCTTCTAATTGTTTTACTAAATAATATAAGAAGACATGTTAGATCTCTCGCACTTCGTTTGATGAGTTATGAATTGCTCCTTAGCAGGTGAATTCATCGTTCTTTAGAATAAAATTATAAGTTTTGGTAATCTTTTCTTGTTTTAGTTTGTTGCTATTTTTGTTTTTGATGCTTTATATAGCTTTGGAAGAACTATTTTCCATTTAAGCCTTTTTCCCCTTGTTAACCATCCAATTCCATTTCCTTAAGAAATAAAAAATTATGTTGGTTAAGATTTGTATCTTATATTCAATTTTCCTTTCTTATCAAATAGCATATTTCAAAATTTAGGCTAATGTATTTTCCTTTTTTTATCCCATTCTATTCAATTTTCTTTTAGATAAAAGATTAAGCTATTTGAGAATTTGGATTCATGTTTAAAAGTATCTAAATCATACATCCATCAACCGTTCTAACTATGCTTCTCTACTTCTCTTCCTTTTCTTTTGTGATTAACTATAAAGTATTAAACTATATGTTATAAATAGTAAATCAACGACACTCAGTTTTAAATTTTATATAATCACTTATCAACTTTTTTGGAGCTTACACTTTTCCTTTACTTTTAATTATATAATTTAAATACATCATTACAAAGTAATAATTTAATTTTTTAAAGTTGTATGTATTGCTATGGGTACATGTGCAAAAGCACGTACATAAGACCAGGACTTTAAAATGGTCCTAAAAATAGGTTTCACATTAAATAAAATCGCAATCAAATAATATTTGTAATTTTTTAATAATTTGAAATCAACTAAAAATTTCTTTCCTTATTTAAATTATGTATGAACTTCTAATATTTAGGAATACAAAATCAAGAAATTTTGTACTTACATAAGTCAATTTCTTAATTAGATTGTTAAC
The DNA here is from genome assembly GCA_032618575.1 of Nicotiana noctiflora. NCBI lineage: Eukaryota > Viridiplantae > Streptophyta > Magnoliopsida > Solanales > Solanaceae > Nicotiana > Nicotiana noctiflora. Next base: position 1,005,466 of record JASVEL010012455.1, on the reverse strand, counting down.
GATAGTTCAATTATAGTTAACAGTTAGGACGTTAAAAAAATATAGTTCAACTAGGACGCAATAAATATAATTCAATTGTTTTAGCTAAGGCACATAAAAAAAGTGTGTGTAAAACATAGTTTTGATTTAAAAAGTGGGGAATTTACCCAAACAGACGGTCAATTTTATTGTTTACTTTTTTCAACCAATAAATATTATTTGTTATTTTAAAAAAATTGTTTTCATTAACACGAACAACACGCGCAACGCGCGTACACTAAGATTAATATTATATGAAAAATATGAAGGTTCTTAATGAAATGTCGTTTGTCGATTTTACCATTTAGAAATAGATTTTACATTGTATAAAAGAGTAATTTAAATTTTTTTTCAAATATTTAAAACTTCTAAATCAACTAAAATTTTACTTATTACATATTTCCTTATTAATTTTTATTAAATAATTTATAATTTAAATACATCTTTAATTTAAAATTATTTATATTATTTTGAATATTTTATTTGAATAGAAAAAATACACGTACAATGCGAATGACTTGTGTTTTTTAAAATTACTTTGTGCGGACTCCAAGATACACAAAAATTGGTCTTCTATAATTTTCTCCTCAAAATCAATATATTCTTGGACAACAAGCAAACATAGTAGTTTCAAATATATATATATATATATATATATATATATATATATATATATATATATATATATATATATATATATATATATATATATATATATATATATATATATATATATATATATATATACCGACTTTGGAACCTTCCACACATTGTTCAAGTATTATTAAACGATCCACATTTTACCCGAACCTTCTAGAGTTCCACTCTACTATATATAAGCCTTCTCTTTCCTTTTTCCTCTCCCCATTCGAAATTCATCTAACAAAAACCAACATCCATTAGCATCGATTATACTCATTTAACTGAAGATGCCGGTCCGACCGACGGGAGGAATTAAACAAGAGTGGGAGCCAGTTGTGCTCCACAAGCCAAAGAAAGCACAAGACCTGAGGGATCCAAAGGTTGTAAACCAGGCATTGCGAACCGGAGCACAGGTTCAAACGGTGAAGAAATTCGACGCCGGTTTGAATAAGAAAGCGACTGCCGCTTCTGCTGCCGTTAACGTTAGAAAACTGGATGAGGCGGCGGAACCGGCGGCGCTTGAGAAAGTACCGGTGGAGGTGAGGCAAGCTATACAAAAGGCGAGGATTGAAAAGAAGATGAGCCAAGCTGATTTGGCGAAACAGATCAATGAACGGCCACAGGTTGTTGCAGAGTATGAGAATGGTAAGGCCGTTCCTAATCAATTGGTGTTGGCCAAAATGGAGAAGATCCTTGGTGTTAAACTTAGAGGTAAAATTCACAAGTGAGAGTTTGTATGATATTGCCAAGTTCATGGTTGTATTGTTAATAACTTGTGGATTCTCCAGGATTTTGTGTTCTGATCTGATTAATCGTCATGTAACTGTTTAGAAGCTGTGGCTATGTAGAAAATATGGTGTAATGTGTTCATTTTGGTGAAAAATGGTAGTACTCTGTTTAAATTTTAAGTGGTACTAGTACTCTCATCTATTAAGCGTTTTGTAATTGTTTAGAAGTTGTGGTTATGTAAAAAAAATATAGTCTCTTGTGTTCATTTTAGTGAAAAATGGTACTAGTAATCTGTTTCAATTTTTTAAAAGATATTTTGAATTGTTAATTGATGTGATTAGTAGCTTTTTTTACGAGAAATTTTACCTTTGGCGAGATATGTTATGTAATACTTCAGTGAGGGCATTGATTGATTGCTTGCCAAATTACTCCTATGGAACCCGCAATTAGTGAAAAATATTATAAGAAAATTAGTGCCCCTTCTCTCTACCAAACCGTTTACCGGTCCGCCACCCACCTTTCGACCCTCCCCGTTTCTCTCTCCTACTTTCTTCTTCCTCCCAATACCCTTTGTCTAATCTCCCCAAACTCTTTTCACAATTTCACCATCTTGGAAGTAATATTTGAAGATTTTCAGTTATGAAATAAGATTTTTGGGAGTGTATGGGTCAAAATATGACCTCGAGATAATTAACGAGATTAATTATGTCCTAAGTTAATTCGAAGTTAATGAATGGTATGATCACTTATTAATTACGATACTCGATCATCAGCCAATTCGATCATTAAGGCTACGATCTTTCCGCCATCGTAAGTACAGAATCTCAGCATAGTCACGGTTGTCAGTGCCAGTTCACGCATTTTATGTCTATAAATACTAAAAAGAGGAACCGTAGAAAGGAGGTTGCTTGTTCTTTTTCACCACTACTCCCAAGAAAGGGAGAATACATAACAATACCCCCATATTATGTGAAAAAAAAATATTATTGTAAGGTTCTAAACCTCTTTATGGAGAGACAGACCAAACCAATATCATCAATAAAAAAATCTCTATACAAGATCTCTATACATCTCTTTCTAATGAATAACACTTATCTCTTGTATTTTCCATTTGGTCTCTCGATTATTATGATCTGCTATGATTGGCCCTCAATCTATTTTCATTAATTTATGCTTGCAAAGTATGTGATAACTTTGAGCAAAACAATTTGGCGCCGTCTGTGGAAAGTTCATAACAGAATTGCGTAATTCTTCCCTTGACCAAAGAAATAAACGTCAAAGAACAACCCAGCTCAAACAAGCTGAAGCGATGTATCAGACAAAGGGAACTTGAAGATCTCGAATCGAGATCCAACTCCTTTGTCACTCCTCTCCCGGATAGTACAAGTAAGAAGAAGAAGCAGTTCCCCTCCCCCCTGAGGGAGGATCTCTATAAGGCACCCCTCATCCCTGATGCGAGATCCAGCCGGAAATCGGCATGGAGATATCTCGAACTGAGAGTCACCTCAAACCAGCCTACATGCCCCGATTGGGAGGATAGCGCGGGAGCTGCCCAAGATCTCGAATCAAAACCAAGCTTCAACATCAAACACCGACAAAACAAGATTCAGGCTATGCGCCTTCTCCATAAAAAAAGCTACAAGATTCAACTACGGTTGAATAGCGACTCACGCTACGCGCCTTCACCAAAAGTTCAACTATAAGTTGAACTGAGATTCAGGCTATGCGCCTTCGCCAACAAAATATTACAAGTTTAACTACAAGTTGAACTGAGACTCAGGCTATGCGCCTTCGCCGTAAAACAAAAGTTACAAAATTCAACTACAGTTGAATAGCGACTCAGGCTACGTGCCTTCACCAAAAAGTTCAACTACAAGTTGAACTGAGACTCGGGGTATGCGCCTTCGCAAACAAAAAAAAGTTACAAGATTCAACTAGGGTTGAATAGCGACTCATGCTACGTGCCTTCACCAAAACGTTCAACTACAAGTTGAACTGAGATTCAGGCTATGCGCCTTCGCCAACAAAAAATTACAAGTTTAACTACAAGTTGAACTGGGAGTGAGGCTATGCGCCTTCGCCATAAAAAAAAGTTACAAGATTCAACTACTGTTGAATAGCGACTCAGGCTACGTGCCTTCACCAAAACGTTCAACTACAAGTTGAACTGAGATTCAGGCTATGCGCCTTCGCCATAAAAAAAATTAAAAGATTCAACTACGGTTGCATAGCGACTTAGGCTACGTGCCTTCATCAAAAAGTTCAACTATAAGTTGAACTGGGACTCAGGCTATGCGCCTTCGCCAACAAAAAAAGTTACAAGATTCAACTACGGTTGAATAGCGACTCGGGCTACGTACCTTCACCAAAAGGTTCAACTGCAAGTTGAACTGGGACTCAGGCTATGCGCCTTCGCCATAAAAAAAATTACAAGATTCAACTACGGTTGAATAGCGACTTAGGCTACGTGCCTTCATCAAAAAGTTCAACTATAAGTTGAACTGGGACTCAGGCTATGCGCCTTCGCTAACAAAAAATTACAAGTTTAACTACAAGTTGAACTGGGACTCATGCTATGCGTCTTAGCCATCAAAAAATAAAAAAAGAAAGTTACAAGATTCAAGTACGGTTGAATAGCGACTCAGGCTACGTGCCTTCACCAAAAAATTAACCTACAAGTTAAACTGGGACTCAGGTTATGCGCCTTCTCCAACATAAAATTAAAAGTTCAGCTATAAGTTGAACTGGACTCAGGCTATGCGCCTTCGCCAACAAAAAATTATAAGATTCAACTACGGTTGAATAGCGACTCAAGCTACGTGCCTTCACCAAAAAGTTCAACTTCAAGTTGAACTGGGACTCAGGCTATGCGCCTTCACCACAAAAATTATCGAGGTTCAACTACGGTCGAACCGGGACTCAGGCTATGCGCCATCGCTATCAAAAAATTTACAAGATTCAACTACGGTTGAACATTGACTCAGTATGCATGCCTTCACTGAAAAGTCCAACTACAAGTTGGACCGGGACTTAGGCTATGCGCCTTCGCCAGTAAAAATCGCAAGACTCAACTACGGTAGAACAACGACTCAGGCCATATGCCTTCACCATTACAATCCCAATCTTGCTCAAACAACAAGGCCGAACACCTTCGTCCTCAAGCCCGAAGAGCCGCGGACGGAGAAACAAGTTAAGCCCCCCCTCGCCAGTCAAGTAAGTAAACCCAACTCGAACTAAAATTCGGGCCACGTAAAGTTTGGCCCCGGTCGAAGCACAAGGCCGCATTCCATACCATCACGACCAGTAGTTCGACCACGCCCGAACTGGGACTGAGGCTAAGTGCCACTATTGCCAAATAATGGCCACAACTTGTTTACATCAAGTAAAAGAGAAGCGATAAACAAAAAAGCGCTTAATCACGGTCAATGTCGTCACCACTAAACAGCCGACCAAGTCTATGACTAAGGCAAGCAAACGACTCGACGACAGTCGAAGGCACCTACCTTTCCAAGGCCGCCAACATTATCATGGTAAATGCCATCACCACCATTACAGTCCAAGACATGGGGAAAGGTACAAAATAAACACTAGGTAGAATTGAGGAAAATAAAACCGCATATATTTACATTTTTAATTACAACAGGTCATCCCCGCTTACACTCGGCCAAGGCCGATAAATGAGAAAGAAAGAAAAGAAAAGAAAAACAGTTAGCCAAACGTCAATGAAAACAAGAAAAGTATAACAAATCCTTTTCACTCGGTGCTACCTGCGCTACCACCAACATCACCAATGCCCTCAGCGCCATCATCGACCCCTGGCGTAGCTGGATCAAAGTTGCAGTCGACACGGGCCTCACGAGCCTTTTGACGGTCTCCTTCGTAAGAGGCTTCAAGTACACCGCCGGCCTCCCACAGTCTCTTGGACACGTCAAATTGAGCCTCGGCAAACGTCCAAAGATCACGAGCAGGGCCGAAAGAGGTAGCCTGATACCTCAAGCGCTGGTTCTCAGCCTCTAAGGCCGTAAACCAATCCACCGAAGTCTGGGCATCCCGTTCATAGACGCCAATGCGTTCCTCCAGTGCTCCCTCTCGAAAGGCCGCAGCAGCCCTCTCCAGCTCCGGACCTCGTTCATGAACGTGGTACGCCGTCTCCAACATTCCGACATTCGACACGATGTTCCTCGCCTGCATCCTCAAGGTAGCAAACTCATCTCCAAAACGACCACCTGCCTGGTCAAAGTTTCAAAGGCCTTTACCACCCTGGCCTGATCTTGGCGTCCCCTCTCAGCAGCAGCCTTTCTCTCGGCTTCCATCTCCTCGTCTTTACGATGAAGCTGCCCATCTAGAGTATTAACCCTACCAAGGGTCTATTGCATTTGACGTTCTCGCCTCGCCAGCTCTTCGACGAGACCCCAGTTCCGGGGGTCGTTCCTCATGCGCTCACGCATCCCCTGGAACCAGTCGCGGTAGCGATGGCTTCTCCAGCGCACGTGAGCAAATCCCCGAACGGACATTAGCTCGGCGGATGCTCTCCATCTCCAACAAAAATAGCTACAAGAACGAAGCAATAATCATAACAAAAATCAACCAAGTGAAACAAAGAGAAACTAAGTTACCACACGTACCGTCAGGCCCTACGCGGCCGCCTCTCCCATCGGCCTGACGTCTGAGATGCCATTCAACGACGTGCTCTCCGCCTCCGACACAGAACCTCGAACAAAGGCACCAGATTCTCCGCTTGAAGCAGCAAGTTCTGCTCAGTAGGGATCTTAATGTAACAGAACTACTCTTTTGCATGCACGGTTGTGCAGGTATGGCCGTCCTGAAGCATGTGGACATCGTTAGATCCAGGTTGGACTCAGAGTCAAACCCTTCGCTTACGGTGCCCCTCCCTCCTTCCACCGATAGGGAAGTCGAGGCTCCCGCCCCCGCTAATACAATGGTGCCTGATTGTCCAACCAATGTAGTCACTGAGGAACTACCTCCCCTCTCAGCAACTGGAACTGATGTTTGAATCGCCGAAGTGATAATGTCACCTTGGCGTGAGCAACATTTTTTGAGGAACTATTTGCCATTTTCTGATCAAATAGATCGAAAAGAAGTAAGAATCAACCAGTGAAGATGGAGATTACAACAACCGAAGAGCAAGAACAACGACGAGCTAGCTAAGCGAAGAAAGTTCTTCAGAGATTTCTCTTAAGCAAATTATGAAAAGTGAGAAACTAACGCCTCATCCCCTTATTTATAAGTGACACAAGTGGCTCTCACGAATTCCAATAGTCATCATTAATTTCTTGTCCAACCGCAAAATGGTCCGATTCTCCAAAAACATGCGTTATAATAACAGAACTCCATGAAGCGGCTTTTCAGTCGCCAACCGGCGCTTCACCTTCGAAATGGTTATAATGATTCGAGAACGTTCCAGGTAACGTCCTTCGTGCTTCCAAAACTTTGGACGTTGCCAAAATACATGGTAAGTAAGTTTATACTCCCCCTGGCCGCGACGATTAAATAACATCAACACCATACAAAAATAATAGTCGTCAATAAAATAATCACGGATATCTCCAACGAACAAAAAGTTGCGGCCACCCCCACATTATAGACTAGTTACGACCATACTCTCATATGAACAGGCAGCTACGGCCATTCCTAACATATACGTGGCTACGGCCCTCTCCCAGGAGCGAACATTTAAGATCTTTGACAACTTGCAACCTTCACGGCTAAGGCCATTCACCATTGTAGGGCTATGGCCATCTCCAGTATGTAAACGGCTCAGGCCATCCACAGTATTGAGGCCTATGGCCATCTCTAGTATATAAGCGGCTAAGGTCGTCCACAATGTTAAGGTGTATGGCCATCTCCAGTATGTAAACGACCTTCAGTATGTAAACACCTAAGGTCGTCCATAATGTTAAGGCCTATGGCCATCTCCAGTATGTAAACGGCTAAGACCGTCCACAATGTTAAGGCTATGGCCATCTCCAGTATGTGAACGGCTAAGGCCGTCCACAGTATTAAGGCTACGGCAATTCCAAGTGAATAGCTGGCTATGGACATTCTCAAAATGTATGCAAGCAACTCGACTACGATCGAAGTTACTCACATGGTCAAGGTTATCAATACAAAATGACTAAGGCCATTCACTTTAATGGCATAATCTCCCACATAAAAACGGCTAGGGCCATTATTGAGCTCGACCGAAACTGCTTCCAGAGAAGTTCGCTCATCGAACTCGGTCAAGGCACGACCTCGATAAGCGGAGTGACTAACTGTATGGGTCAAAATATGACCTCGAGATAATTAACGAGATTAACTATGTCCTAAGCAAATTCGAAGTTAATAAATGGTATGACCACTTATTAACTACGATACCCGATCATCAGCTAACTCGATCATTAAGGTTACGACCTTTCTGCCATCGTAAGGACAAAACCTCAAGATAGTCACGACCGTCAGTGCCAACTCATGCATCTTATGTCTATAAATACTAAGAGAAGGAACCCTAGAAAGGGGGATGCTTCTTCTTCTTTACCACTACTCCCAAGAAAGGGAGAACACACAACAATTCCCCCATATTATGGGAAAAAGAACATCATTGTAAGGCTCTGAACCTCTCTATGGAGAGACAGACCAAACCAATATCATCAATAAAAGATCCCTACACATCTCTTTCTAATGAATAACACTTGTCTCTTGTATTTTTCATTTGGTCTCTCGATTATTACGATATGCTATGATTGGCCCTCAATCTATTTTCATTGTTTTATGCTTGCAAAGTATGTGATAACTTCGAGCTAAACAGGGAGATTATGTATTTTCAAAAATTAAGTAAAATAGTCATTTTACACCATGTTTAGGGAAATGTATTTGAAGAATACAACACTGTATGTTTTTTTGGATCCATAACTGAATCGTTTAATTTGAATTGGTTTTTGAGAAGTAGTTCAATTAATAAAAAATTGTGCTTCAACATGAATTTCGTATTGAAAAATTAGTTTGTGAAAATTGAAGATATATAAGTGAAAGTTCTTTTCACATAAAATAACATTCAAACTAATATTATTATGTTTGAAATGCCAATGTTGATGTTTTATAGCAAAAAATGATATTGTAGCCGCTCTCAAATTAACCGCCTTTATTTGTGTGTAACATATAAATTTTATATATTTTTGCGCTTAATATTGATAGGCGGCAAAAAGTGATATTTTACCTTTTAAGATTAAAAATACTTATGAACAAAAATTAGTATATGTACACACTAATATTCAGTACCTACAAATAAATAAAATAAAATTTTATGCGTGTTTACCTTGAAAATAGTAATTATAATTAGATTTGATTTGTAATTTAAAAAGTATGTAATTTATTTTTATACTAATTGTTAAGTAGTAGATGCTAAGTGTGAATCAGAAAAATGAGATAAGAGGTTGAGGATAGTATATTATGCAAACTGAATGGCCGTGAATCGGGGCCTCGAGCTAGCCTCTGTTGTGCCTCGAGGTGGAGCTAATGAGCCCGACTGGAAGTGGTCGACGAAGGACTAACGATTCTAAAGCCCTTGATGATGACTCTTTATAATCAATGATGAGTAATAAATGAAGAACAATCAATGAAATACAATAAATGTAAGAAATAAAAAGGAAAGGCAATGGAGATTATTTTAGTTAGAAGGCAGAGAATGTTTTAGTTTTTGTATTGAATATCATGTGTGCAAGAAATAACAAGGGTTCACTTTATATAAGAGGGTGATTCCACATGGTACAAGTATAATTATAACAAAGAAACATAGTTGGTATAGCTACTTAACAGTTCGGTACAGACTTATACTATTCTTGCAAGCGTTGTCATATTTGATCACGTGCCTAGAGAATTTTCCGGTTGTCCATGATAGCCACCAATTTGTGCTGCCAAGAGATTGAGCATGGGGAACCCTTGGGGTCAAACCTTGAGATGTGCCTTGAGCCTTCTAGAGCTACAGAATGTCGCAGTGATCATAAAATTAAACTCTTCGATTTTAGCCGTACACAGATAGTCTCCATATTTTTTAAAGTGAAAATGATAAGAAACAATCTTGAATTCGTGTCTCTTCGATACTTCCATCACGACTTCCGTTACGCCCTATCAAGCGATTGATGTGACAAAAAGAGTGTCTAAAGGTTGCATCCACATAGCCTTTGAAAAGCCTTTTGAATTAATTATAGTTGTTCGCTATCTTTTGGCATACTCCACGCTTGGCTTATATAAATACTTCTTCCTTCGCCCCTTATTTTTCACCGCATCATCAAGCCTTCAAAAGAGTTCTAATTACTTATCTCTTTGATCTCTCTGATTATAGTTTTTTCTCGCCTCTGATGTCTTTTAACCAGAATGGCGAAGACTTCCACCTCTGTTCCTTAGGAAGATGTGCCTTCCTCTTCTTCACGGTCATCTAAGGGCAAGGGAACAATACCCCCTCATTTTGAGGAATGCATTCTAGGATCCTTCGAAATGACCTCCTATTTCAAGGTTGACAAGCCTTCTTTAAAGTCGGGACGATGTGAAACCATGTCCCGATATATTAGTTTAGTAGCAGATGCCGAGAAGGTGAAGATTGACTGTCGCTGGGTGACGCGGTGTTGGTGGAGATTCCTTCTAGGGGAGAGGACATAATACATACAAGGCCGACTTTCTTAGGGTGTATACCTATCCATTAACTCTTGCCCGGTGGAGCCAACCTTGCCCTCAATAGAGAACGTGATCCTCGACTTCTGTGAATGATATCGAGTGACTCTCGGCCAAATTCATCTGTCGTTTTGACGTATTGTTTACATGACCAGACACTATGCGAACATTATTAAGGGGATTCCCTTCACCCTCGACCACCTGATAAGAATGTACAATCTCTGACTCATCCGTGGGGGACCTGCTTATGCTCCAATGTTGGGCCTCGAGGGCTCTTTTTGCTTGTACTATAGAGGTTAGGAACAAAGGGTGGCTGAGCCGTTTCGTCCCAGTAACCTCAGACCTAATTCTGATGGAGAGGATGTCGTTCCCTGCAAGGTGGAAAATGAAACGTAAGTGGATACGCTAATAAAATATTCTCTTTTCCTTTCGATAAATCTCCCTAAGAACTGACACCCTCCACTTATATAGCTATCATGACGTACCCTAACACGGATAAGGACTTTTTAGGCTGGGTTCGCCAGCTAGTTTTGACTTGCCCATACATAGAGGTCGTGTGGCGTGACCTATCTAGGGCTCGATGGGAGGCCATGGACCATAGTAAGCCTTCACTTCTGCTGTAATTGATCTCTCAAAAGAAATATCACTGATTGCGTCCCCACTCTATGTGTTTATATTTTGCATTTGCGCAGGTCTGGGAAAGGTCTCCTTGATGATAGAAGCACCGCTTGGGGAAGCAGATACCCCGAAACCTGATAAACAAAAGAAAAAGTGAAGGAAATTGTCGATTGATTCTCCAAAATCCAAGAAGGCCAAGTGGAAGAACCTAAGGCTGATTTAGCAGCCTTAACTCAAGAAGTATTTGAGAGTCCTCGAGATGAAGGCGAGAAGGAAAGTTGATTCCTTGGTAGCACCCGGGGGAGGAGAAAACTCGACTGTCCCACATATTGCTGAGCTGATGGCTTCTAAATCGAAACTCGATACTGTTGTTGTCCTATATCGGATAGAAGAAGCCTTCGAGGGTGTATCAGGTAATATTCCCGAGCTGGTAATGGTCAAAATATTCCTCGAGCTGGGGTGCATTCAGTAGGTGGTTTGGAGGGGCCTAGTTCTGAAGCTCTCCAAAAACAAGAAACAACCCTGATTGATCCACTCGGGTTTATTGAAGTGAGCTATTCCCCCTCAGGACCGACTTTTCATCCAAAGGAGATATAAGATGCCCAAAATAAAGAGCCTTAGAATGTGGGGGCACCCGTCGGAGATAAAGACGCATTTGAAAGGCTTTTTGTTGTGCCCGAGGAAAACCCTGAGCTTGAAGCCTCCTTTATTTTCAGTGAGATCAACAGACTCTGTGAGTATGTAACTTTTTGTAAATTCTGCTCGGCGCCCTGACCTTCGTCTTTCTAACTTAGTTTCTTTCATGGTTCCAGGCCAAAGTTTTATAATCAGACCTTTGTTAGGTTTCAAGCCGAGTTGACTCGCTATGAGGATGAGTGCAGGAAGCTCACCTCGGAAGCCGATGAGCTCATATCTCTTCTTACCAAAGGGGGAGGAATACCGTGGCCTTCGAGATTTTTTGGAGGGGCGTCCTGAGAGAGGACTCATCTCACTGATCAGGTTATACAATTTCTATTTGTTTTTACATGCTTACGTTACTTCAGTGTTTTAACACATTTGGGATGATCTTTGTAGATTGAGAAGAAAGATGTCGTAATGAGGGAGGAGCTCCGAGCCAGAGATTCTGAAATTCTCGAACTCGAACGGCACGTGATGAGATCATCTCTCAGACAGATACCCTCTAGGGGGTGGTGCTCTTAGTCGGATATCAACTTGATAATGCGAGGAAGGAGTGTAATAAGTATAAAGATCTTCATACTGAGTTGTTTGCTGCACTATCCGGGGTTAGGGATGGAGTCAAGGCATTCTTATCCTCATACAAAGAGGATGTTACTACTACAAATGCTTAGGCCAGGAAGCTGTCCGAGCTGTAATTGACCCGAGCTGTGGAGCATGTCCGGTTAAAATCTCGGATGCAGGCTCTCGAAGATATATATGCAGGGGCATCGACTTGTCTGTCGAGAGTGATAGGGTGAAGACCCTAGAAGAGGAGGCTGCAACCCTACTTACTTCTGAGGGTGATTCGAGTAGTGGCTCAGGAGATGATGACGATGGAGGAGAGATTCTCGAAGGGGAAAAGGCCATCGAAGACTCGATGAGCATGGCCCGAGCTGTTGAAGGTACAAACTCCGAGGGATCCATCAAAGGAATAGCCCCGGTGGTAGATTAGGATTTTATTTGCTCTCTCCCTTGTAAGGACTTTCAGGCATATGCCTTGTAAATGCACCCTTGTGAACTTTCATTATATATGTAAAAAGCCTTTAATTATTTCTCATTTTTCCTTTGCTTTAAAATGTGATGCTTTTTGAAATTGGTCCAAAATTTTGGACCTCAATTTGTAAGGTTGAAAGTTGACCGTTTGGGGCTTCGTCCCCGAGTCAAGTTTTGACTTGAGTTTATCGACCTTTAGGTCTGGAAGTCGGCCCTGAGGCTATTTGAGCCGTCACTTAGGTTCTTACTCGTTGGGTTAGTACGAGCGCTAGTATAGGCTGGCGCTCAGGCTCTTACGCGTTGGGTCGGTATGACCTCTAGTATAGGCTAGCGCCTACGCTCTTACGCGTTGGGTCGGTATGACCTCTAATATAGACTGGCGCTCAGGCTCTTACGCTTTGGATCGGTATGACCTCTAGTATAGGCTGGAGCTCAGGTTCTTACGCATTGGATCGGTATGACCTCTAATATAGGGCTTTAGTTTTCCGTCGCTAAAGACTTTTTGAAGTTTTTATGTTCGCGACTCTTCAATGGTTCGATAAGAACTTTGATTATGAGCCGTTATGTAAGAACAAATGAGCACCTTGGTAGGTTTCGCTCGATGGTTGATTTGTTTCAAAGCCTTTTCATTGTTTGAGGCTGACATGATCTAATCTCTTTTGCTTATTCCGTGGGTATCATGATTAACCGGTTCATTTCATAGTATTTTCAAAGTAATTGAAGGCCTGTGATTTTATGATGACGGTCGGGCATCCCCGAGTCATGTTAGTTTTGCCATAGCCTTATGACTGTAGTCATTGTATTTGGCCATAGCCTTATAGTCCTCGAGTGAGGTAGCTTCGGCGTTTATATCGAGTGTATACCTTTTTAGGGGTCTTACAAGTTTGATTATATAGCCTAACTTTAAGATCAGGATTATGCCTTTTGTACGGTCATATAAATTTTAACATACCTTACTTAAGGTCTTACAAATTCTTTGGTTTCTTGGCACAAGTATAAATCATGCCTTGCTTGAAGATTTACATATTTGGTATTGCCTTATGGAGGTCTTATGATCTCGAGGTTACCCGTATGGAGTCTTATGGCCTCGAGTTTTGACAGCTCGATAGGGTGACAATAGGCGACTATCCCCGAGATATCAAATTTTTTTGGCTTTGGAGCCATTTATTGTAAACTTGATGTTGCCTCATTGAGGGCTTACGAGTTTGATGTTTTTGAGTGTTCGGGAAACTTTTGGCCCTGGAGGCGTTTCTTGTAAAAGTAGCAAACCTTTTTGAAGCACAAAATGTTTTGATGGAAAAAATATTCCTTGATTACTTGGCACAAGCATACATAGTTTTCGCCGTCGAGGCTCGATTATTCTACGCGAACACGGTTTATTTGACCGTTTGGCCCGATGCATCATCTTCCTATCGAGACCCTCTCTGGCTTATTTTGATCTTCCTTATGAGGCGATATCCCCGGGGGATGCTCCATTAGAGAGTGATCAGAGAGAAACCTTGAATACTCGTTGAGTCATCTTTAGGTATCATATAGATGTAGCCTTGTTAAAAACCTTGCCGGTAAAACTCTTTTTCGGATAAAATCCGATTGAAGGAAAAGAGTGAAATTCATGCTTTAAAACACAAGATCTTTGAGTTGGGGGATGTTTCGGTGTCTTCCATCGGACACCTTAATAGTAATAGCGTTTGAGCATTTACATGTTCCAATTTCTTAGAAGTTGTTCTCCTTCTACGGTACTGAGATTGTTGGACCCTTTGTTGATAACTCTGAGGATGCGGTACGGTCCTTCCCATCTCAGGCCTAGCTTTCCTTCATTAGGGTTTCGATTGTTTAAGGTGAAGGGTGACTTTCCTTAGGACTAAGTCCTTGACTCCGAAATGTCGAAGATTTGTTCTCCTGTTATAGTACCTTTTGATTAGTTATTTTTGGGTGGCCATTAGTGAAGTTTCTCTCTTTTCATCCAATAGTTTGAGGTCTACATTCATGGCCTCGATGGCATGTCGAAATCTGGCATTTGGCTCTCTGACCTCGACCAATATCAAAGCCTCGGTGCCATACTCCAGAGAGAAATGCGTCTCTCCCGTGCTTGATTTTGGAGTTGTTTGATATGCCTATAGTACCTCGAACAATATTTCTCTCCATTTTTCTTTAGCATTTTCTAACTCCGTTTTTAAGTTTTGAATAATGGTCTTGTTTGTGGACTCGGCCTGACCATTTGCACACGGGTGGTAGGGTACTGAAAAGATCCTTTTAATTTTATGGTCCTCAAGAAACTTCATTATTTTTCTTCCTATGCATTGCTTCCCGTTATCACATGTTATCTCGGAAAGAATCCTGAATCGACACATGATATGGTCCCAAATGAAGTTAATGACTTTGTTTTCTCTTATATTCTCGAAGGCATGTGCTTCCGCCTATCTCGAGAAGTAGTCAGTCATAAATAAGATAAATCTAGCTTTACCTGGTGCCATGGTAGAAGTCCGACAATGGTTATCCCTCACTTCATAAATGGCTATGGCGACAAGACTGAATGTAGCTATTCACCAGGTTAGTGAATCATTGGTGCAAATCTCTGTCATTTTTCACATTTTCGGACGAATTATTTGGTGTCCTTCTCCATGCTGTCCCAATAGTATCCTATTCTAATCACCTTCCGGATATGGAATCGACATCAGAGTGATTTCTATAGGTGCCCTCATAGATTTCTCAGAGAACAAAGTCTGTGTCCCCGAGTCCCAGGCATACTGCTAGGGTTCCATCAAAGGTTCTTCTGTATAGAGTTATATTTTTGTCGAGCGAGGATCGGGCTGCTTTTGTTCGTAGGGCCCTCGAATCCTTTGGGTCTGCAGGTAGCTTCCCACTTTCCAAGTAATAGATATATTTATTTCTCCAATCCCACGTCAGGTTAGTGAAGTTTATCTCGACATGACCTTCTTTGATTACTGATTTGGATATCTGAACAACAGCCCCAAGGAGTATGTCATCTTCCTCGACAGATGATCCCAAGTTTGTGAGGGAATCGACCTTGATATTCTGCTGTTGAGGTATGTGGACCAAAGTCCTTTCTTTAAAGCGATGCGATGTGACTTGAATTTTTTCTAAGTATCTTTGAATTTTGTTTTCTCGAACCTCGAAGCCCCCATTTACCCGATTTACCACTAGAAGGGAATCACATTTTGCTTCGATGACCTCCCACCCTAGGCCTTTGGCCAATTCCAGACCTACAATCATAGCCTCATACTCAGCTTCGTTGTTAGTCAAGTTTGCAGTTTTTATAGATTCAGTAATCATGCCTTCCTTAGGTGGCTTCAAAACTATGCCGATCCCGGACCCTTTCACGTTTGAGGCGCCGTTAGTAAACAAGGTCCATACCCCTGAAGATATGCCCATTTTTAGTAGAAGTTCTTTCTCTACCTCGGGCATGAGGACGCGCATGAAGTCGGCCACAAAATACACCAGAATTTGGGACTTGATAGCTGTTCGGGGCTGATACCCGATATCGTACCCCTAGAGTTCGATAGCCCATTTGGCCAGTTGGCCTGATAATTCGGGCTTATGCAATATGCTTCAAAGAGGGTATGTCGTGAAAACACAAATACGATGTCATTAAAAATAAAGCTTTAATTTTTGAGATGCGCTTATCAATGCAAGAGTTAATTTTTCTAGATGCGGATACTTGGTTTCGGCATCTCCCAGGGTTTGATTTACATTATAAATAGGGAATTGCATACCTTGTTCTTCTCAAACAAGCATACCACTTATCGCTACCTCGGATATGGCCAGGTACAGATACATCGTTTAAGCTTCTTTTGGGGTGTGAAGAAAACGTGGGATTGTCAAATATTGCTTTAACTCCTCCGAGGCACATTGGCATTCCAAAGAAGAAATGATGACTCATGTATGATGACCTTGATATCAATCTGCCCAAGGCTGTTATCCGCCCGGTTAGCCATTGTACGACCTTTACATTGTTTACCATCGTGATTTCTTCGATGGCTTTTATTTTGTTGAGGTTGATCTCAATACCCTTGTTTGACACCATGAAGCCTAAGAATTTGCCCAAACCCACTCTGAAGGAACATTTCTCAGGATTGAGTTTCATGTTGTAGCTTTTGAGGATGTCAAATATCTTCTGCAAATGAGTCAAATGGTCCTCTATGTGCAAGGACTTAAATAGCATATCATCAATGTAAACTTCCATGGATTTTCCTATTTGATGTTCGAACATCTTATTAACTAGGCATTGGTTCGTGGCTCCCGCATTTTTTATCCCGAAAGGAATCACATTGTAGCAGTACGTGCCATAATTCATGATGAACAAAGTCTTTTTCATGTCCGCAGGGTTCATATGAATTTGATTATACCCAGAGTAGGCATCGAGAAAGGTGAGGATCTCGTGGCCGGCCGTGGCATCGATCAAGCGGTCGATATAGGGCAATAGGAAATAATCCTTGGGGCACACTCTATTTAAGTCCTTATAATCTATGCACATTCTTAACTTATTCCCATTTTTTGGTAACTACCACCACATTGGCCAACCATTCAAGATATTTTACCTCCCTAATAGACCCTATTTTGAGGAGTTTCGTTACCTCATCCTTGATGAACGCATGTTTTATCTCGGACTGAGGTCTCCATTTTTTCTTTACCAGTTTGAACCTGAGGTCAACACTTAGTTGATGGGTGGCTATTTCTAGCGGGATCCCTGTCATATCAAAATGGGACCAAGAAAATCAATCGATGTTATCAATAAGAAATTGAATGAGTTTTTTCCTTAGTTTGGCGTTTACTCCCGTTCTTAGGTATACCCTCTAGGAGGTGCTCGATCAAAACAACTTGCTCTAGCTCTTCAGATTGATTTTGTTGCATCTGATTCTTTGGGGGAAACAAAAGTTTGGGGAGCAAGAAAGTCTTCTTCATTGTCCTCGGGGGTCTGTTTGCCCTCCGGCGCCTTCGAGATGGAGGGTATGGAAGTTGGGGCCTCCTTGTGAACCACAAACATCTCATTGCTGCATGTTGGTCCCCATATGCCATTTTTATACCCTCTTTTGTTAGAAATTTCATCATCTAATGAAGGGTTGATGGTACTACCCTCATGTCGTGTATCCATGGCCTTCCAAGAAATTTATTATACCTCATATCACCTTTGATGACATGATATTTGTTATTTCAAATTGTACCAAACATCTCGACCAGGAGGGTGATCTCCCCCTTCGTTGCTTCGCTGGCCATATTGAAGCCGTTGAAGACTCAGGAGGTAGGTATGATATGATCGATTAGTCCTAGCTATTCTACCACCTTCGACCTGATTACATTGGCCGAGCAACCTGGATCCACTATTACACGTTAAATTTGACTAGCACATGGGCGACAGATCTTCGCCGGAGAAAATATTTGACTGCATGTGGGGGCGCATGCAGGGTGTTCTGCCGGAGATGTTTTACTAGGTTGATCACCTAGCTCTTATCTACTTTCTGGTGGTATTGGTTTTTGCACAACACTAACATATAGTATTATTCTATCAGACAGACTATTTTTGCCGAAAAAAGGGTTTCCGTTGATTGCTTTTTCTCTTCCCGGAGTCGCTGGAATTTATGCGCAGCGATAAATTTCTAACGGTAGATCTGATACCATTCAGATGTTTGGGATTCTATTCGGGTTAGCTCTACCTTAGAATTTCGATACTTTGTTAGTTTCATTGATGATTATTCCAGGTGCACTTGGATATTTTTTATGAAATCCCGATCTGAGTTGTTTTCTATTTTCTAGACCTTCCATGTTGAAATTCAAAATCAATTTGGGGTTTCTATCCGCACATTTCATAGTGATAATGCCCTAGAGTATTTGTCTTCCCTGTTTCAGCAATTTATGAACTCTCATGATATTGTTCATCAAACATCTTGTCCTTATACATCCCAACAAAATGGGACAGTTGAAAAAAAAGAATAGACATCTTATTGAAACTGATCATACCCTACTCATATAATCTCATGTTCCGCTGCATTTTTGGGGGGATGCCATTCTTATATCTTTTATCTTATTAATCGTATACCATCTTCGACTATCCAAAATCAAGTTCCATTCTCTGTCTTGTTTCCCCACTTATCTTTGTTCTCTCTTCCTCCCCGTGTTTTAGGGAGTACGTGTTTTGTTCATGACCTTACTCCAGGAAAAGATAAGTTAGCTCCTCGTGCTCTTAAGTGCATATTTCTGGGTTACTCGAGAGCACAAAAGGGATATCGATGTTATTCTCCTGACCTTCAGCGATTTTTTATGTCTGTCGATGTTACATTCTTTGAAACTCAATCATACTTCACAGGTCTAGTTAATCACATAGATATTTCTGAAGTGCTACATGTTCCTTCTTTTGGAGATTCAGTCCCTATCTCCCATTCATCTTCCTCCATAGCTCTACCGCCTACAGTTCCAGTTACAGCTCACCACCTATAGCTCCAGTGTCACCACCTAGTCCAGTTCCACCAACTATAGCTCTAGTG
This sequence comes from Nicotiana noctiflora, assembly GCA_032618575.1. Taxonomy (NCBI): domain Eukaryota; kingdom Viridiplantae; phylum Streptophyta; class Magnoliopsida; order Solanales; family Solanaceae; genus Nicotiana; species Nicotiana noctiflora. The sequence goes on along the minus strand of JASVEL010012455.1, from coordinate 986,582 downwards.
TCACCACCTAGTTGAGTTCAACCTTCTACAGCTTCACTATTCCTGACTTATCATCATCGCCTGTCCCCAGCATCAGGCCCAGCTGATTCACGTCTTGCACATGACCCTGCTAATACTGCGGACTTGTCTTCCCTTAATCAATCGATTGCACTACGAAAAGGTATACGGTCCACAATTAATCCTAATCTTCATTGTATCAGTTTAAGTTACCATCATCTCTCGTCATCCCATTGTGCATTTCTATCTTCTTTGTCCCCTGTTTCCATCCCTAAGTCTACAGGTGAAACATTGTCTCACCCGTGATGGCGACAAGCTATGATTGACGAGATGTCTGTTTTACATACGAGTGGTACTTGAGAGCTCATCCCTCTTCCTTGAGGTAAATCGACTGTTGGTTGTTGTTGGGTGTATGCAGTCAAATTTGGTCCAGATGGACAGGTTGATCAACTTAAGGCTCGTCTTGTTGCCAAAGGATATACCCAGATATTTGGACTCGATTACAGTGATACTTTCTCTCCCGTGGCTAAAATTGCATTAATCTGTCTTTTTCTATCCATGGCTGATGTTCGCCATTGGCCTCTCTATCAGTTGGATATTAAGAATGTTTTTCTTCACGGTGACCTTGAGGATGAGGTTTATATGGAGCAACCACCTGGTGTTTTTGCTCAAGGGGACTCTAGTTGCCTTGTATGTCGGTTGCACTGACCCCTCTATGGTCTAAAGCAGTCTCCTCGAGCTTGGTTTGGTAAGTTCAGCATAGTTATTTAGGAGTTTGGCATGACTCATAGTGAATCTGATCACTTTGTATTTTATCGACATTCTGCTTCTGTAACGACCCAATAATCCCTCCGGATGAGTCGTGATGGCACCTAGTCTTAAGGACTGGGTAAGCCTAAAAATTGCAGAATAACAACCATGAATAATAATATTTAAAATTCTTCTGAAATAAAATTCTTATATAATTAACATATTCCCAAAAATCTGGTAGTACAAGTCATAAGCTCTATAGAGTTTTTCGCTACTATTTCTAAACACAACCGTAAGAGAATAAGTACAGTAGTGAGAATATAAAATAAGACGGTGACTCCAAAGCCTGCGAATGATGCAGCAGGTTTACCATGAGTCTCCACCGCAATGAGTAGCTACTATCGATCAAATACCTGGATATGTACACAAAAACATACATAAGTGTAATATCAGCATAACCGACCACATGTGCTGGTAAGTGTCTAGTCTACCCCGACGAAGTAGTGACAAGGCTAGGACCAGACACTCACACAAATCTGTACAGTTTATAGTGTACAAAATAATAGAAAACAAATAACAGTAATGACAACAATGATCAACCAATGATATAAATATCAGGCAACAAGAACACCACCAATGCTTCTCAACAAATAATAAATATAAGTGCACTCAATTAATCGAGTCTTTCAAAAATAAATATTTCGCCTATAAATCCTTCAAGTAATAATCTCTAGGATAATATACTTTCAATAAATATGTTTCAAATATATTTCCTTTAAATAAGTATCTTTCGAATATAATTCTTTCGGGTAAAGGTCAGCTTGTGACGCCTCATTTCAAAATCATAATAATATAGGTCTCAGCCCACTTTCATATTTTACGGCATCTCGTGCCCATATTTATATTACAACCGCACGGACAACTCACGTACAATTAAATAAAACTATAATATTTTCCCTGTCACCTTGTGCCAACATATTTCTATTTCATATTGCACAACAATATTCTCTTGTTACTCAGTTGACAGGGTCCATGACCCAATATGATTAAGATTATTCAATGAGCCTCATTTACTTAACATAAAGTATAATACAACTTCCAACCCAATTAGGAAATCAACAAGAAAAGATTAAGTTATTTTTAGAAATCATTTAATAAACAAAATACTTTTTTCAAATAAAGTATAATTATTGAAGCTTGAAGTATTGAACTATATATATATATATATATATATATATATATATATATATATATATATATGCGGTATATAATACAGACACTATAGGTTCTAACACGAAGGGTCACAACAGTAAAAGAATTCAAACATTTTAAACACGTGAATTGATAACTACAAATAAACACAACAGTAGAAAGTGCACGTCATCACTATTATAAGGAATCAAAATCCAGCCACTAACAAGAATAAGGAAAACAAAGGTAGATTTCACTTTCAGATCACATCTCGTTGGAAGCGCAACCCGTTCCAATCTTGTTTAACGCCATTGCGGTGTGCAACCCGATCCTTAATATATAAGTGATCGGCACGCCACACGATCCCATTTCTTAATATATAAGTGGTCGGCGTGCCACACGATCCCATTTCTTAATATGTTACCGGCAAGAAACCAATAATAATTAATCAACAATATATATATATATATATATATATATATATATATATATATATTAGCGGCAAAGAAAATCAATAACAAATAATCAAACATATATTACCGGAAAAAAAGAACCAGCTATAACCAAACTTATGAATTTCTATTTAACACAATTGATACAATTACTCAGTCATAACAATTAGTTGCTCAGCTTCAAAGATCTTCAAACAAGTTCTCATAAGCATAAAATAAGAATACAATAATTTAGCAATTTAGGACTCACGGTCATGCTCGACCCCCAACGTATAGATACTCGTCACCACACCTATACGTCGGACACAACTCGTAACAAGTAGCTATTATACTCAACTCCTATTCCCTCAAGCTAGGATAGACCAAACACTTATCTTGCTTTGCAACCAATACAAAATTCCAACAAGCCTTTGCCTTGCGAATTCGTCTGAAGCTTCAAATCTAGTCAAAATAATTCAATATACTCAATATAAATCGTACACATTAATTCCATATGAATTTACACATTTTCCATTAAAACCCGAAATTTAACTCAAAATCGCCAGTGGGGCCCACATATCGGAATCCGACGAAAGTTACAAAATACGAACACCCATTCAACCACTAGTCCAACCATACCAAAATTACTATATTCCAACAACAAATTGACCTCCAAATCTTAATCTAAGATATAGAGAATTTATACCATTTTCAATTAAATTCACTAATTTTATGATAAAAACAACAATAGATTCATGTATTTCAACCAAAATTGAGTTAGAATCACTTACCCCAATCCATATGGTGAAAATTGCCTAAAAAATCACCTCAATCCGAGCTCCATAGCTCCAAATGTGCTAAAAATGGCTGAAACTCATGTTTTGTTATCTATCCAGGCAAGTCGCAATTGTCAAATGCGACTTATAAATCGCATTCGGCAACAGCGATGTAAGGCCCCGTAAAAATTTTGTGCATAAAACCTAGTAGCTATGGTGTCATGGTCCGAATAATGTGTTAGGAATGCGTAGAATTCTTCGCGGAGAGCTTGCGAGCCGCGGTTCGAACCCTTGGTAGTGATTTAAGTTTCAAAAATGTAGAGAATTAATTTTTCCGAAAAGTGTCCAATATGCGGTCAAGAATGCGATCGCAAGCCTGACATGCGGACCGCATTCTTGCCACAAAACGTTCCAGAGAGTTTCCCAAAAATCGTGTCAAAAGTGCGGTCGATATGCGATCGCATGTCAAATCTGCGGTGCACTTTGCGACCGCAGATCAAGCATGCGGACCGCATTCTGGCCGCATTCCTTAACAGAACCTGTGTAAAATTTGGGGCAATTCTGCGGTCACTATGCGGACCGCATGTTGATTCTGCGGTCGCATAGTGCACCGCATAATTGACCCCCGCCCAGATTTTTGTAACATTTTGACCCGATCTCTTCTTTAATATAACACACTTCTTCTTCATTTTATCATATCATCTTACCAAAATTAGAGAGAGAAGAGAGGGTTTTTAGAGAGAGAAATCTTTCATCTTCAAAGATTGTTCCAACCATCTTAATTCCAAGGGATCTTAGGGCAAGGATTCAACTTCCCCAATCTTTTCAAGGTAAAAACCCTAACTATTTTCTTTGATTTTCAGTTTTAATTGGGTAAAGAGAGGTTTGCATATAATAGCTTTTAAAAATAGAATTTTTACACTCATGCATGATTATTGAACTTGATTTTTTAGTAAAAAGAAGTGAGTAGAAGTAAGAGTCTTCAAGAACAAGGTTGGCAAGAGTAAGATAGCGTGGGTAAGCATAAAGTAGGAAGTTAACGGAAGAAAACTCATCACCAGGTATGTATGGCTAATTTTGATTCTTGTAAAATCGCCCAAATGTGTGCGAATTGTTTTGGCATGTGTCAAATTGAGAAATTTTACGTAATTCTTTGATTTCCTTATTGAGCATTTGATTGATGTTGAACTACGTGTGGTGTGGTATGAAATATGAATTGAAAGATAAAAAGGTAATCGAGATTGGTAAAGAATTGGGAACAACCATTGTGATGGTATATTTGGCTTATTGTGGAAGGAATTTGAAACACCTTAATTGTGGTAAATTGTTGAACATGATTATGTGGGCATTTTCGAGTTTGGAATACTTGTAACTTGGTTTTGATATTGGCTTGAGAAGAAATTGAGAACATGAACCAATGTGTAAGTTGCTTATTTGAACTTGTTGAAATTGTGTGTAGTTCCTTATCTGCTGTTTGAAATTGTTGTGTTTTCAACCTGTAAGGCGGGGTCGTGTTGCGCGCCGCAACGTGGGGAAATGAGGTGTGGGTTGGGGTGATAAGGGTGGCCGAGGTAATAAGGGTGGACAGGGGCAATAAGGATGGAAAGCGATCGAAATCGCTATTGAAAATTGATACAAAAATCAATAATGTGAAATTGTGAAAGGAGACAGCCGGAGAGTTTGCAACCTGTGGGGCACTGATTGCCCCTTTGTTTGACTACTTGTGCTTCACGTGATTGATTGGTTATTGTTAAATTGGTTGATCGTAGAAAGTGCTTTGTGTGAGAATTATTTGAAATGAGGAAAATGTGGAAACATGGTTGGCTGGCTTAATTAATTGTTGATGTAATTTAATGGCTTGAGTTTACTTGGGACAAAGTTTGTCCATACATACCGGTACAATTCAAGTGTACTGACGTCCCTTTTGCCGGGGGCGCTACATTCGTGTCATGATTGTAGGTGGATCAGTAGCATGCACTTCAGCTCATCGGCAGTAGTATCCTTCTCCTTCCACTGCCCGTTTTGGTGAGCCCCTTTCTTCCTCGGGGCCTTGTGTGGTTCATGCCACTCGGTTTAGATTTCATTTTGGTTTTGTAAGGTATAGCCGGAGCCTTGTTACCGGCAAGTATTGTATTTCCCTTTTTGTATCCTAGAGGCTCCATAGACATGTAAACTGTGGGATTGTGGCCTATGTATATGTATGGGGCTTGTTAAATATAAATTATGAACTTGTTAGTGAATCAATCACATGGTTATGTTTATGCATTATGAAATCAGTCATTATTGGTAAAATATTTGGTTAATGAGAAACAATCATCACAGGGTTAACTCGTGGGAATGAAAGGCACCCAGGTCCGCTTGACTGGGGCAACCCGGTCAGGCGCCGGTCATGTCCCTCGATTTGGGGCGTGACAAACTTGGTATCAGAGCCTATGGTTTTTTTTTAAGTGTCCTTGGATGTCTCGGAGCCGTGTCTAGTAGTGCCCTTCTTATAGGTGTGTTGTCGACCACATCATATAAGTAGGGGGCTACACGGGCATTTAGGAATTTACCTACTTCTTTGATAATCTATATCGTGCGGTAAAGTGCAATGTGGAGATATCCGTGTCTAATTCGTGCCTTGTTCCCAAATTTTCAGAATATGGCACCTAAGAAGAAGGCTAGACTCGGCCTTAGGGCCAATGCCGACCCAAGTGCAGCTGTTAATCATGTACCCGATGCCGTGGGAGAGAATGACCCACCAGTCCCGAATTTGCCTGACCCATCTGTTCAAAACCCAAGTGTCCCTGTCCCAGCTGCGGCAGAGGATGCCACCATTCCTCCTGCCAGTGTTCCTGACTCAAATACAGTTCTCGCTTCGGGCTTTGGTATCTCTAATGAAGATCTTAGGGGAGCTATCCATATGTTAATACAGCTAGTGGCCACCCAAGCCCAGAGATCCCATGATGCCCCTGCATCCTCCAGCGGACAGGGAGATTCCTTTGGCTCCAGAGTCCACCAGTTCTTGTGATTGGCCCCTCCAGAATTTTCAGGTACCGATCCAGAGGCTGACCCACAGGAATTCCTTGATGAGATATACAAGACCCTCGAGTGATGAAGGCTACAGATATAGAGGGGGTAGAGTTGGCCTCTTACAGGCTGAAGGGAGCGGCACGTTCATGGTTCGAAATATGGGAGGATTCCCGTGAGGAAGGGAGCCCTCCGGCCAGATGGGATGAGTTCGTAGATGCATTTATGGACCACTTCTTGCCTGCCGAGGTGATGGCAGCCCGCGCCACGGAGTTCGAGGTCCTCAAGCAGGGCAGTATGAGTGTTTGGGAGTATCACATGGAGTTCGTAAGGTTGTCCAAGTATGCTCCTCATTTAGTGTCGACCATGGATGCCCGGGTTCGACGGTTTGTTCAGGGCCTTAGCCCTTTGGTGGTGAATGAGGCCGCCACAGCAGCTTTGCACTCAGACATGAACTATGGGAGGATTGTGGGGTTTGCTCAGGCCACAGAGGCCGGGAAATTGAAGATTCGTGCAGAAAGAGAAAGTAGCAGCAGGGCCCGGTCAATGGGTCGTTCAGGGAGATCACTTCTAGGGAGGGGGTCACCAGGGCCATCCCGGACATATGCTCAGTCCTCCGCGAGTGCACCGCTATCCGTGCACAGTCATCAGCAGGGCAGTTACTCGAGACCTGGTTCAGACAGCAGGAGGTCTCGTCAATCCTGGTCATCCTGGGGTGAGATCCCAGCAGCAGGGGAGACCTACATGCCCCGAGTGTGGGAGATTTCATACAGAAACTTGCTACCTTGACCTTCCAGTGTGCTTCGGGTGCGGGGTGAGAGGTCACATTCAGCGGGACCGCCGTGCACCCCGTCAGGGTATGGGTAGGGGATCTGCTTAGTCATCCGGTTCTTCAGCTGCTACACCATCAGCGCGTACTCCAGCAGCAGCAGGGCGTGGTGCAGCTAGGGGTGGAGCTCAGGGTAGGGGTGGACCCAGCCGATTCTATGCATTGAGTGACCGCCAGAATGTCGAGGCTTCTCCAGATGTTGTTACAGGTATCCTGTCCGTTCAAACTATTGATTGCTATGCCCTTATTGATCCAGGGTCCTCCTTGTCTTATGTTACTCCATTCATTGCTTCAAGCTTTGGGATAGAACCCGAACAGCTTCATGAGCCGTTCTCTGTGTCGACTCCTATTGGTGATTCTATTACAACCTCACGAGTCTTTAGAAATTGTGTTGTTACAGTGGGTGGTCGTGATACCACAGCTGATCTTATTGAGCTTGGGATGGTAGATTTTGATGTAATTATGGGGATGGATTGGCTCTATTCGTGCTTTGCCAAGCTTGATTGTCGGACGAGAGTTGTGAGGCTCGAGTTCCCTAACGAACCAGTCATTGAATGGAGAGGAAATGGTGTGGTGCCAAGGGGTAGGTTTATTTCCTACCTTAAGGCTTCGAAGATGATTAAGAAGGGGTGTATCTATCACCTGGTTCGGGTAACGGACACCACCTCGGAGGTGCCTACCCTCGAGTCCGTGCCAATTGTGAATGAATTTCCTGAAGTGTTTCCAGATGAGCTTCCGGGCATCCCGCCGGATAGGGAGATTGATTTCGGAATTGATGTATTGCCAGATACTCAGCCAATATCCATTCCACCTTACAGAATGGCGCCAGCAGAGTTAAGGGAGTTAAAGGAGCAGGTGAGGGATTTATTAGAGAAAGGGTTCATACGACCGAGTGTGTCGCCATGGGGTGCTCCGGTTCTCTTTGTCAGAAAGAAGGATGGGTCACTTCGAATGTGTATTGATTATCGGCAGCTTAACAAAGTCACCATTAAGAATAAATATCCATTGCCTCGAGTGGATGATCCGTTTGACCAATTGCAGGGAGCGAGGTTCTTCTCAAAGATTGATTTACGGTCCGGGTACCACCAGTTGAAAATCAGGGAGCAGGATATTCCTAAGACCGCCTTCAGAACTCGTTATGGTCACTTCGAGTTTTTGGTCATGTCTTTTGGGCTAACCAACGCCCCAGGAGCTTTCATGGACCTTATGAATCGGGTTTTCAAGCCATTCCTAGATTCCTTTGTGATTGTATTCATTGACGATATTCTCATCTACTCTCGGAGCGGGGAAGATCATGCCGTTCACCTCAGAGCAGCATTGCAGACCCTTCTTCAGCATCAATTGTATGCCAAGTTCTCAAAATGTGAGTTTTGGTTGGAGTCCGTAGCTTTTCTAGGGCATGTTATTTCCAGTGAGGGAATTATGGTGGATCCTCAGAAGATTGCGGCAGTGAAAGATTGGCCTAGACCCACGACCCCGACAGAGATTCGCAGCTTTTTGGGTCTGGCAGGGTACTATCGGAGGTTTGTAGAGGGATTCTCAACCCTCGCCTCCCCATTGACTAAATTGACGCGGAAGGCAGTTAAGTTCCAGTGGTCCGAAGCATGTGAGAAAAGTTTCCAGGAATTGAAGTCAAGATTGACCTCGGCACCAGTATTGGCCTGAGCTGTCACGCCCCAAATCGAGGGACATGACCGGCGCCTGACCGAGTTGCCCCAGTCAAGCGGACCTGGGTGCCTTTCATTCCCACGCGTTAACCCTGTGTTGATTGTTTCTCATTAACCAAATATTTTGCCAACAATGACTGATTTCATAATGCATAAACATAACCATGTGATTGATTCACTAACAAGTTCATAATTTATATTTACAACGCCCCAAACATATACATAGGCCACAATCCCACAGTTTACATGTCTTTGGAGCCTCTAGGATACAAAAAGGGAAATACAATACTTGCCGGTAACAAGGCTCCGGCTATACCTTACAAAACCAAAATGAAATCTAAACCGAGTGGCATGAACCACACAAGGCCCCGAGGAAGAAAGGGGCTCACCAAAACGGGCGGTGGAAGGAGAAGGATACTACTGCCGATGAGCTGAAGTGCCTGCTACCGATCCACCTACAATCATGACACGAATGTAGCGCCCCCGGCAAAAGGGACGTCAGTACACTTGAATTGTACTGGTATGTATGGACAAACTTTGTCCCAAGTAAACTCAAGCCATTAAATTACATCAACAATTAATTAAGCCAGCCAACCATGTTTCCACATTTTTCCTCATTTCAAATAATTCTCACACAAAGCACTTTCTACGATCAACCAATTTAACAATAACCAATCAATCACGTAAAGCACAAGTAGTCAAACAAAGGGGCAATCGGTGCCCCACAGGGTTGCAAACTCTCCTGCTGTCTTTTTTCACAATTTCACATTATTGATTTTTGTATCAATTTTCAATAGCGATTTCGATCGCTTTCCATCCTTATTGCCCCTGACCACCCTTATTACCTCGGCCACCCTTATCACCCCAACCCACACCTTATTTCACCACGTTGCGGCGCACAACACGACCCCGCCTTACAGTTGAAAACACAACAATTTCAAACAAGCAGATAAGGTACTACACACAATTTCAACAAGTTCAAATAAGCAACTTACACATTGGTTCATGTTCTCAATTTCTCCTCAAGCCAATATCAAAACCAAGTTACAATATTTCCATAATCAAGAATATTCACACAAGTATGTTCAACAATTTTCCACAATTCAAGTGTTTCATCTCTTTCCACAATAAACCAATTCTCGAGTGTTTCGTTTCCTTTCCACAAAGTGCCATATAGGCCATCATAAGCATTATTCACAATTCTTTACCCAATTCAACTCTCATTTAACTTCGGTTCATATTCTATACCACATCACTCATATTTCAACAACAACTTTGAGAATTTCACACAACTTGTCAAATTAACATTAACCAAGCAATTTTCACACATATAGGCGATTTCACAAGAATAAAAATTAGCCATACATGCCTGGTGATGAGTTTTCTTCCTACTTTATGCTTACCCAAGATATCCTACTCTTGCCAACCTTGTTCTTGAAGACTCTTACTTCTACTCACTTCTTTTTACTAGAAATCAAGTTCAATAATCATGCATGAGTGTAAAAATTCTATTTTCAAAAGCTATTATATGTAAACCTCTCTTTACCCAATTAAAACTGAAAGTCAAAGAAAATAGTTAGGGTTTTTACCTTGAAAAGATTGGGGAAGTTGAATCCTTGCCCTAAGATCCCTTGGAATTAAGATGGTTGGAACAATCTTTGAAGATGAAAGATTTCTCTCTCTAAAAACCCTCTCTTCTCTCTCTAATTTTGGTAAAATGATTTGAGAAAATGAGGGTGAAAGGCGTTATATTAAAGAAGAGATCGGGTCAAAATGTTACAAAATCTGGGCCGGGGTCGAATATGCGGTGCACTATGCGACCGCAGAATCAACATGCGGTCCGCATAGTGACCGCAGAATGGCTCCAAAAATTACGCAGGTTCTGTTAAGGAATGCGGTCACTATGCGGACCGCATGTTGATTCTGCGGTCGCAAAGTGCACCGCAGATTTGACATGCGATCGCATATCGACCGCACTTTTGACACAATTTTGGGCAACTCACTGGAACGTTTTGCGGCAAGAATGCGGTCCGCATGTCAGGTTTGCGATCGCATTCTTGACCGCAAATTGAACACTTTTCGGAAAAATTAATTCTCTACATTTTTGAAACTTAAATCACTACCAAGGGTCCGAACCGCGGCTCGCAAGCTCGCCGCGAAGAATTCTACGCATTCCTAACACATTATTCGGACCATGACACCACAGCTACTAGGTTTTATGCACCAAAAATTTTACGGGGCCTTACATTGCCAGAAGGCACAGAGGGATTTGTAGTCTATTGGGATGCCTCCAGAGTCGGTTTCGGATGTGTATTGATGCAGCACGGAAAGGTTATAGCTTATGCTTCCAGACAACTCAAGAACCATGAGAAGAATTATCCGACGCATGATTTGGAACTTGCAGCTGTTGTGTTTGCCTTGAAAATATGGCGACACTATCTTTATGGGGTACATGTAGATGTGTTTTCAGACCACAAGAGCCTCTAGTATTTGTTCAAGCAGAAGGAGCTGAATCTGAGACAACGGCGGTGGTTAGAACTACTCAAGGACTATAATATGGACATATTGTACCATCCAGGGAAGGCAAATGTGGTAGCCGACGCTCTTAGTCAAAAATCCATAGGTAGTTTGGCTCATTTGGGTATGGATCAGAGACCCCTGGCTCGAGAGGTCTACCAATTAGCCAGCTTGGGGTTCGTATTTCGGCGTCAGACGAGGGGGATATCTTGGTGCATAATGGAGCAGAATCATCATTGGTCGCGGAAATCAAGGAAAAACAGTTCATGGATCCAGCATTGGTTCGGGTGAAGGAAGCAGTCATGAATGACAAGACCTCAGCATTTGTACTCGGCAGCGAAGATGGTGTATTGCGGTGTCAAGATAGGCTATGTGTTCCGGATGTGGACGAGCTTCGGGAAAGAGTGATGGCAGAGGCTCATACTTCCAGGTATTCTCTGCACCCTGGTTCAACGAAAATGTATCACGATCTCAAGGAGATTTATTGGTGGAACGGTATGAAAAGGGATGTGGCAGGCTTTGTAGCTAAGTGTCCGAACTGTCAACAAGTGAAGGCCGAGCATCAACGGCCCGGTGGATTAACTCAGCTTATAGAAATACCAAGGTGGAAATGGGAGATGATCAATATGGATTTCGTGGTGGGGTTACCTCGCACTCGGCGTAAGTTCGATTCAGTATGGGTGATAGTAGATCGACTCACCAAATCAACTCACTTCCTGCCTGTCAAGTCCACTGATACTGCAGAGCAATATGCAAGATTGTACATCAAAGAGATAGTAAGGCTTCATGGCACTCCACTTTGTATCATCTCAGATCGCGGGGCTCAGTTCACCGCTAACTTTTGGAAGAAGTTTCAGCAAGGTTTGGGAACTCAGGTGAATCTCAGCACAGCTTTCCATCCACAGACCGATGGACAGGCCGAGCGGACCATTCGGACGCTTGAAGATATGTTGCGGGCTTGTGTCTTAGATTTTAAAGGTAATTGGGATGAACACTTGCCACTGATAGAATTTGCTTACAATAACAGCTATCATGCTAGCATTCAAATGGCCCCGTTTGAGGCATTGTACGGGAGAAGATGTAGATCGCCAATCGGGTGGTTTGAGGTAGGTGAAGCGAAATTGCTAGGGCCAGGATATGGTGTACGAAGCTATGGAAAAGGTCAAGGTTATTCAGGAGAGAATGAAAACAGCACAGAGTCGTCAAAAGTCCTATGCGGACGTTCGTCGAAGGGATTTGGAGTTTCAAGTCGATGATTGGGTGTTCTTGAGGGTATCTCCTATGAAGGGAGTCATGCGATTCGGAAAGAAAGGGAAATTGAGTCCTAGGTATGTTGGGCCATATCGGATCGTTCAAAGGATTGGTCAAGTTGTTTATAGGCTAGAGTTGCCTCCTGAGATGTCATCAGTGCATCCGGTATTCCATGTGTCCATGTTGAAGAAAGTGATTGGAGATCCACCCACCATCATGCCAGTCGAAGCTATAGAGGTTAATGAAAATTTGTCATATGAAGAAGTTCCAGTTGCCATTCTTGATAGGCAAGTCCGTAAGTTGAGAAATAAGGAAGTTGCCTCTGTTAAAGTATTGTGGCGAAGTCAACAAGTTGAGGAGGCCACATGGGAAGCGGAAAAAGAGATGAAGGAAAAATACCCCCATTTGTTTGATCAAGCCTAGAGAAATTAGGTGACCCTCCTACTCCTAGTAACTGTCATCTTGCCTATGTTGTTTCCCTCTTAGTATTAGTAAAGTCTCCTTCATTTTGTAATGAGTTAAATGTGTTGTTACCTTGGGTCACTTGAACCGTTCTTGATAAATGAAAGCCTTATAAAGATTTACGTGTTTAATAAACAACTAATAGTAAGTGTAGATTGGTAATGGTTTGTTAAGTGTACATGGTGTGTTAAAATGGTTAAATAAGGTAAGAATTCATTGAAGTGACTAGTTTATGTGCAATTGTAACAATGTGATAGAATATGTGCATTCGTTGAGGTAAGAAAGTGTATACCAGTTGTGAAAAGTGTTGTAGTTGTATATTGTTGTTTGGTAATGTGTTTCGGGGGCCCTCTGACAGGTGGATATGTCCATAATACAAAGGAAACTCCGGCGAAATTTTTCTAAAATATAAGAGTTAGTCAAAATTTTGATGGTTGCATATCATGTCTTTCAAAACCAACTCATTTATTTCAAAATCCTCATTCGAGGACGAATGATCTTAAGGGGGGAGGATGTAAGGCCCCGTAAAAATTTTGTGCATAAAACCTAGTAGCTGTGGTGTCATGGTCCGAATAATGTGTTAGGAATGCGTAGAATTCTTCGCGGAGAGCTTGCGAGCCGCGGTTCGGACCCTTGGTAGTGATTTAAGTTTCAAAAATGTAGAGAATTAAGTGATCGGCACGACACACGATCCCATTTCTTAATATATAAGTGGTCGGCGTGCCACACGATCCCATTTCTTAATATGTTACCGGCAAGAAACCATTAATAATTAATCAACAATATATATATTACAGGTGTGAAACCAATAATCTTTAAATCAATAATATATATATTATCGGTATGAAACCAATAATAATTAATCAACAATATATATATATATATATATATATATATATATATATATATATATATATATATATATATATATATATATATATATATATATATATATATATATTAGCGGCAAAGAAAATCAATAACAAATAATCAAACATATATTACCGGAAAAAAAGAACCAGCTATAACCAAACTTATGAATTTCTATTTAACACAATTGATACAATTACTCAGTCATAACAATTAGTTGCTCAGCTTCAAAGATCTTCAAACAAGTTCTCATAAGCATAAAATAAGAATACAATAATTTAGCAATTTAGGACTCACGGTCATGCTCGACCCCCAACGTATAGATACTCGTCACCACACCTATACGTCGGACACAACTCGTAACAAGTAGCTATTATACTCAACTCCTATTCCCTCAAGCTAGGATAGACCAAACACTTATCTTGCTTTGCAACCAATACAAAATTCCAACAAGCCTTTGCCTTGCGAATTCGTCTGAAGCTTCAAATCTAGTCAAAATAATTCAATATACTCAATATAAATCGTACACATTAATTCCATATGAATTTACACATTTTCCATTAAAACCCGAAATTTAACTCAAAATCGCCCGTGGGGCCCACATATCGGAATCCGACGAAAGTTACAAAATATGAACACCCATTCAACCACTAGTCCAACCATACCAAAATTACTATATTCCAACAACAAATTGACCTCCAAATCTTAATCTAAGATATAGAGAATTTATACCATTTTCAATTAAATTCACTAATTTTATGATAAAAACAACAATAGATTCATGTATTTCAACCAAAATTGAGTTAGAATCACTTACCCCAATCCATATGGTGAAAATTGCCTAAAAAATCACCTCAATCCGAGCTCCATAGCTCCAAATGTGCTAAAAATGGCTGAAACTCATGTTTTGTTATCTATCCAGGCAAGTCGCAATTGTCAAATGCGACTTATAAATCGCATTCGGCAACAGCGATGTAAGGCCCCGTAAAAATTTTGTGCATAAAACCTAGTAGCTATGGTGTCATGGTCCGAATAATGTGTTAGGAATGCGTAGAATTCTTCGCGGAGAGCTTGCGAGCCGCGGTTCGAACCCTTGGTAGTGATTTAAGTTTCAAAAATGTAGAGAATTAATTTTTCCGAAAAGTGTCCAATATGCGGTCAAGAATGCGATCGCAAGCCTGACATGCGGACCGCATTCTTGCCACAAAACGTTCCAGAGAGTTTCCCAAAAATCGTGTCAAAAGTGCGGTCGATATGCGATCGCATGTCAAATCTGCGGTGCACTTTGCGACCGCGGAATCAACATGCGGTCCGCATAGTGACCGCATTCCTTAACAGAACCTGTGTAAAATTTGGGGCAATTCTGCGGTCACTATGCGGACCGCATGTTGATTCTGCGGTCGCATAGTGCACCGCATAATTGACCCCGGCCCCGATTTTTGTAACATTTTGACCCGATCTCTTCTTTAATATAACACACTTCTTCTTCATTTTATCATATCATCTTACCAAAATTAGAGAGAGAAGAGAGGGTTTTTAGAGAGAGAAATCTTTCATCTTCAAAGATTGCTCCAACCATCTTAATTCCAAGGGATCTTAGGGCAAGGATTCAACTTCCCCAATCTTTTCAAGGTAAAAACCCTAACTATTTTCTTTGATTTTCAGTTTTAATTGGGTAAAGAGAGGTTTGCATATAATAGCTTTTAAAAATAGAATTTTTACACTCATGCATGATTATTGAACTTGATTTTTTAGTAAAAAGAAGTGAGTAGAAGTAAGAGTCTTCAAGAACAAGGTTGGCAAGAGTAAGATAGCGTGAAGTTATCTGCTGTTTGAAATTGTTGTGTTTTCAACTGTAAGGCGGGGTCCTGTTGCGCGCCGCAACGTGGGGAAATAAGGTGTGGGTTGGGGTGATAAGGGTGGCCGAGGTAATAAGGGTGGTCGGGGGCAATAAGGATGGAAAGCGATCGAAATCGCTATTGAAAATTGATACAAAAATCAATAATGTGAAATTGTGAAAGGAGACAGCCGGAGAGTTTGCAACCTGTGGGGCACTGATTGCCCCTTTGTTTGACTACTTGTGCTTCACATGATTGATTGGTTATTGTTAAATTGGTTGATCGTAGAAAGTGCTTTGTGTGAGAATTATTTGAAATGAGGAAAATGTGGAAACATGGTTGCCTGGCTTAATTAATTGTTGATGTAATTTAATGGCTTGAGTTTACTTGGGACAAAGTTTGTCCATACATACCAGTACAATTCAAGTGTACCGACGTCCCTTTTGCCGGGGACGCTACATTCGTGTTATGATTGTAGGTGGATCAGTAGCAGGCACTTCAGCTCATCGGCAGTAGTATCCTTCTCCTTCCACCGCCCGTTTTGGTGAGCCCCTTTCTTCCTCGGGGCCTTGTGTGGTTCATGCCACTCGGTTTAGATTTCATTTTGGTTTTGTAAGGTATAGCCGAGCCTTGTTACCGGCAAGTATTGTATTTCCCTTTTTGTATCCTAGAGGCTCCATAGACATGTAAACTGTGGGATTGTGGCCTATGTATATGTTTGGGGCGTTGTAAATATAAATTATGAACTTGTTAGTGAATCAATCACATGGTTATGTTTATGCATTATGAAATCAGTCATTATTGGTAAAATATTTGGTTAATGAGAAACAATCATCACAGGGTTAACTCGTGGGAATGAAAGGCACCCAGGTCCGCTTGACTGGGGCAACCCGGTCAGGCGCCGGTCATGTCCCTCGATTTGGGGCGTGACAAGCGATTTGCCTCATCCACAAGATAGAGTATTACCCGCCTTCAGTAAATCCATCATAACGTTTTGTACACATGTCCAAATGATGAACGGTTTAAAGAGTTAGAAACTAGACTCAAAGACCTTTCATATTATAGGTTGTGGGTCACACAACTCCTTAAATAACAGGAGATATGACTGTTAAAAGTGAGGTTTTGTGCACACTCATTTATAATTTCGTCCATTATGAAATTTTTCCAACTTGGCTTAGACATAGGATTTTCCTTAGACCCTATATATCTTATAGTACACCTTGTACACTTGATATCATATCCAATTGGTATCCATCATAGTAATAGACCTCTTTCATATAATAACACAATTAGAATACGTCAATTTTCTTACTTCATGAAAAAGCATTAAATTGTCCTATGGACTTCAAAATTCAATTTTGGACACATGTCTAAGTCCAAAATGACCATGAGAAGCTATTGACATAATTAAGATTCCAATTTGGGGTTGTTTTCTCAAAAGTCAACTCTTCGATCAATTCTTTCCATTTGAGCTTTCAAAATAAGATTTTGATTTTTTTTCTTCTTTAAATTTAACTCTGAATATTACGAATGCCAAACTCGACCATACATGTGGGCCGTGATACATATTACAAAGCTTCTCAAAGTCTTATGCCGTTGAACGAAAATGCGAATTCTTAAAATAAAAATTTGGGTCATTACAACTTCAAATCTCTGTATTTATCTGGTCGTTTATGTTGACGATATTGTTATTACCAGGCAATGATGAGGATGATATTAGTAAGTTGAAGTAACATCTCTTTCAGCACTTTTAGACTAAGGATCTGGGCAGATTAAAGTATTTTCTAGGTATTGAGGTCGCTCAGTCTAGCTCAAGTATTGTTATTTCACAACGGAAGTATGTTGTAGATATTCTTGAGGAAACAAGAATGACAGGTCGTAGACCTGTTGACACTCCGATGGATTCGAATTCTAATCTTATACCAGGACAGGGGGAGCCTCTTAGCGATCCTACAAGATATAGGCAGTTTGTTGGTAAATTAAATTACCTCACAGTGACTAGACCTAGCATTTCCTTTCCTATGAGTGTTGTAAGTCAGTTTATGGATTCTCCCTCTTATAGTTATTAGGATGCATTGTCTGCATTCATCGGTATATAAAATCAGCTCCAAGCAAAGGCTTATTGTTTGAAGATCGAGGCCATAAGCAGATTGGGAAGGATTACCTTCTGATAGACAATTTTGGTGTCTTAAAAGAGAAAGAAACAGAATGTGATTGCTCGGTCTAGTGCAGAAGCAGAATATCGAGCAATGGCTATGGCCACATGTGAGCTAATTTGGATCAAACAGTTGCTCAAGGAGCTGAAATTTGGTCAGATTAGCCACTTGAGACTTATGTGTGATAATCAAGCTGCTCTTCATATTGCGTCAAATCCAGTGTTCCATGAGAGAACTAAACATATCGAGATCAACTGTCACTTTGTTAGAGAAAAGATACTCTCGGGAGATATTGCTACAAAATTTGTACAGTCAAATGATTAGCTTGCTGATTTTTTCACCAAGACCCTCACTGGTTCTCGTATTAGTTATATATTTAACAAGCTCGGCACATATGATTTATATGCACCAGTTTGAGGGAGAGTGTTAGTTTTATTGTATAATTAGTAGTATATAACTCTAATCCCATATGTATTAAGAGTAAGACATATATTTATATATATAGGACTTAGTGTATCATTATCATTATTATTCAATAGTATTTTTCTCCTCTGCATTCTCACAAATGTTATCCAAGAGAAAAGAAATTACCAGTACATTGTTATGCAGACGAGACAAGGTCTCGAAATCCTCTTAATTGAATGCAAGGATGTCCTCGGGCGCATTGTTACCAGCGCATTGCAGCGGAAACTTTTGTCCGCTTTTGATCATTGGTCCTAGAGGAACGTCGGTTCCCCCAATGATCATATGAACAATGTGCTAAGGGTTTCCCATCTGTTCCTCTTGTCTGTCTCTCTTTCCTCCCGAGCTAGAGTTTTTCGAGCTTCCTATTGGTTTTCTTGGTGTATACTCCCGTTAGTATGAGAGCTTATATCGATGTGTAGGACATTGCGCGAGCCCGCATGTAACGACTTGGCCGGTCGTTTTTTAAATTTACTCCCCGATCCCCAATTTAAATGTTCCCCTAAGTTCATTTCTACTATTGTAGTTTGCCGGGAGGTTCGATTATAGAATTTGAAGCGCTTTGGGACACTTAGTCCCTAAATGAGAGCTTTACAATTGAAAAATGGCACATATTCGGAATAGTGTTAAGACGACCTCGGAATGGAAATCCGATGGTTCCATTAGCTCCATTAGGTGATTTCGGGGTTGGGAGCACGTTCGGAATGTATTTTGGAGGTCCGTAGCTCAATTAGGCTTGAAATGCCGAAGGTTGAAATTTCGGCGAATCCGAACCCCGAAATCACCTAACGGAGCTAATGGAACCATCAGATTTCCATTCCGAGGTCGTCTTAACACTGTTCCGAATACGGGCCATTTTTCAACTATAAAGATCTCATTTAGGGACTAAGTGTCCCAAAGCGCTTCAAATTCTATAACCGAACCTCCCGGCAAACTACAATAGCAGAAATGAACTTAGGGGAACAGTTAAATTGGAGATCGGGGCGTAAATTTCAAAAATGACCGGCCGGGTCGTTACATCTTCCCACACTTAAAAGATTTGTTCATCCTCGAACGAGTATAGAAAACATACCTGGAGTGGTGAAGAGATGAGGGTACTGGTTGCGCATATCCTGCTCGGTCTCCTAAGTCGCCTCCTCGGCCGGCTGACCCTGCCACTGGACCTTTACTGAAGCGATGCTCTTTTACCTTGGCTTCCTGATTTGCCTGTCCAGGATGGCCACTGGCTCCTCAACATAAGGTAGATCCTCGTATAGCTGAACAGAAGTGAAACCCAACATGTGCGACGGCTACCATGGTATCTCCGGAGCATAGGGACATGAAATACAGGATGGCTCCGACTAGGCTGGGAGGTAAGTCCAGCTCATAAGCAACCTCCCCAACATGCCTCAAAATCTCAAAGGGACAATGAATCTCGGACTCAGCTGAGCACATTAGTCTGATATAATCTGAAGATATTCCCTTTTGTTCAAATAAATAAGTCTTAAAGCCTAATTCCAACATCGAAATTCTATGTCAGGCTTGTTTTCATCAAGAGATCACTCCATTATTCCTCACACGTCGTCCTCAAACATGACTGCATAACTTTGCTGGATTCTTACCTTGCAACACAAAATCCACAGGACCACGATAATACTTTATGATCAATTCAGCCAAAATTTAATGAATCAGATGCTCTCTTTGCACCTCATGATCTACATAGGTCTTGTTCTAACTTTTACAATACTGACACGATGAAAGAGATGTGCTAATATCCATAACCAACTACTGAATCAATAATGCATTGGGTCTATACTCCTAACAAGATCCATTACCTTGTACTAAACCAGAGAATGATCTTTTTCTCTATAATATACTTCATATGATCAGTTTGCAGTGACCCAAAATCCCAAAACCTCATCTCACCCAGTATGAGCTGCTCAGGTGATAAGCCACCTCAGACATAATTAAAAGTCCTGCAAGATGACATAATGTGCCAGTAGGCTACTAATTCGTACGTGGTACAAAAGGAAGGCGAACTCTAGAAAGAACTGTTCAACTCTCACACTAACATGGACTTCCTCAGAAAAATAGGAAACAGAACACATAACAGCAAATATGGACACTGAAATAAACATCACACTATTGCGGCGTGCAACCCGATCCCAACAATATACCCATGGCGGCGTGCCACCCGATCCAAACAATATAACCATGGCGGCATGCCACCCGATCTAAATAATATATCTATGGCGGCGTGCCACCCGATCCAAACAATATAACCATGGCGGCGTGCCACCCGACCCATATATAAAACTCACACAAGGAGCCATACGTCGAGCTGAATAGCTCATCACATCAAAATACTGAATATTGGTCATGAGCACACTAAGGTGTATAATATCGTTCACAAGGAAATATATAGCGTTATAGGCTACAAACTCAAGCACAACTGAGGTGCGATACATAATCTAAGTCTCATGAGCCATCATGCTCATATAACATCACCTCTGAGCGAAACCTCAACAAATGAGGAATTTACCAAGTCATCTCACAACTCGTACGGCGTAATATATCTTTACATGAATTAACTAACCACGAAATAAGACCGCGACTATCCCTTCATAAGGAGCGCATTGTTTAGATTAACACAACTGGCCTAACGTAAGGCTCACTTCCACATTTAAATCTGTCCACCGACCTTAAGTCTATCCTGGTCGTGCCAAGCTAAGTCAATAATATTTCACAGGTCTATAACCCAATAAGCAGAGTTCCCTCCAGGCATAAATTCTCAAATGGATGATATCACCAAAATCCTCATACTTGGTTTAAATTTCTAACCAAATCAAGTGACTACATGTCACACCTATAAAATCTTCTTGTGGGACAAGCTCCCACCATCTTCCGAATAATTAAACGGGCCTGCACATTCAAACCACCGGCTGCACTAACACTAAAAAATGATCATGATTCCCTAATCGAGATGCAAAGCCTTTCTCACAGAACACCGATCTCAAGTGATACTGACGTTAATACCCATCTTACTCAAAACACTAAAACTCATTTCCTGCTCATCCGAGCTCTTTATATCACATTCATTGACCAAACTGCGACCTTGGTCCTTACTTCAAATTCCATACCACTCACTGTACCTCACATCTTGTTATACGATAGACACGATTTCCATCACAACTCTAGAACTGACGATAGGCTAATACTTCATCACATAAGACTTTCCATTTAACTCACTTCAGGAGAACTATAGCAACATACAGGCGAATTCTCATAACCATCGAATATGCCAATCTCTAAATAGTGGTCCAAGCCACCATAACCCTTCCCGAGATCTGCCTACTCATAACAGGCCCCTAATAGAAGAATAATACAGAATAACATCAATCACTGCGGCCGACCAGTGTCAAATGCACCGCCACAAATCACATGCATAACTCGATCATGTTGCATGAACCGATCATTGACACCAATGTGCCAACTCAACTATGGCTAATCAATCTACTTCCTTCCAGTTCATCCTGGATTGCCTTAAAAATGTTAATATCTCCCTTCAATACCTAACTTATTCCAACCGCACTCACCCCGAGTGACCTTAAATCATGAGGCCATGCTATCTCAAGAACGATGACCATTTCACGTCTCTCAAATACTACACCACAAGTCAAAATATCATAGAACGTTTTGTGCCCTTCTTCATAAGTTGCTTCAAAATTTTGACTCCCAACTGTACTTATAGTCTCAATATTATCAGGCACCACACTTTACCTCTTGAATTCACTAGGACCCTATTGAGAGCCATTCGGCCCTGACTTGCCCCAGTATGCAACCAACTTTACCGAATTTTATAACATATGAATACTCTCTCGATAAAGCCCCCAACGGAACCACTTCCCTCGCAACATGCACTTATACGAGGCTTAAATCATGAATCCTCCCTCAAGTTTGAATGTGAGCCAGTAAGGCTGACCATAACATGCATTCAACAATTCATATACTCAATTACCACTCATGGTCCTTTTCTGTAGCTGCAATAGCCCATTAATGCTAATACCCAGAATTCACATAGGTAATTAACCATGCGACCCAATCGTAAGCGATGGGAGTCTCCCACTTAGCTCAAGACCACTATTACACAACTCTCGAACACTTTAGAAACATTCTCTCAAGTCATTTACTCTTATTCAACTGCAATTCACTTGACCCAACGAATATAACCACCTGTGCTCTATTAGCACTCTGACACCATAGGGTATGACATCATCCCAATACGAACAAACATCTTCTCCCTCCATGCACCGAGCATCCTTTACCACGATATCTTAAGACATACTATGATTCTCACATCTACGAAGCACCATGTAGCCCTCGCCGAAATCTTCCCTACTGACAAATGAAAGGTAGAATTTATTAGGGACACGGGAACATCAAAAGTCCCAACATCATACCATACGAGCCTCAACTCTTGCCCATCTGCAAGTTTCAAAGAACTTTTTGAAAAGTACCTAAATACATCGCAGTCCAAATCTGATATGACACATGACCCATAATTTGATCGTTGATAGTGAAATCCTTTCACTTGGCACGAAGCCATAAGATACATCTTGCTAATACATAACAATAGCCTTTATCATTTGTACGTCTTCATCATAAGACAACCCAAGATATTCGTTTGGTATATGTCCTTCTTAAGACAGTCAAACTCATTTCCCCCAGTATCTCTGTTGGCTGAATCCTTTGCCAAATAGATATCTCATATGAACCATATAGTCTTTATTACCACCAACTATCTTTAGATCTACATATACCTTGCAATTCTACCATTATTGTGACGATTAGGCAGTTAAGTAAACTTTCTCAAGACCGTACTTATCCACTGAATGTCAGAACCTAGTGCACCCCCATGTGCACAATTGAAGATCTATCAATTCTCTTGCATTATCGATATGGATGACGCGCGGTAACAATGGTTGAGTAAATTCTTGACTCCCTTGAAATTCCTCTGCAGCGTCACGAACCATCGGCGCATAGTTGATACCGAGTGCGCAATTTCAATACACGAGTGGATGCAAAGGAACATATGACATAGGCTCCAACTGAATAAATGGCGCACGATAAGGAATTCAAAGAATTGAAGAGTTTCCTAAACAGTTACATAGCCCCATGTAGATAAATATAGACGTCTCCGTATCGATCAACGAGAATCTAAGTAACCAGTATGTGTCCCGTGACTCCTACGAACCTAGAGCTCTGATACCAACTTGTCACGACCCTGGTTCACCAATCGTGAGCCTGTCATGACGGCAACCAGTCTTTGCGACTAGGTAAGCCTCACACGATGTAGAATTACAATTTCATGAATAAAAGATAAGATAACATCGGAATAATATGAATGAAATGTAATAAGTGCCGCACGGCACATACACTTCGCCAAATACCACTAGGCAACATACTACCAAGACCCGGAAACTCACGGGCAATACAGACTAAAAGAAGAGTACAATTGTGGCTCTATACATCAAGAATGTCTAAACAACGAGAATAAGGGAAAGTAACTGCTATCACTAATGAGAATAGAAGGAGACCCTTCGGATCCACGGACATAGCAGATCATACCTCAAGTCTCTTGAAATGCTGCTAAATCACCTAAGATGAGCCTGACCTGATGTACCTGGATCTGCACAAGAAAAGTGTGCGGAAGAGTGGCATGAGTACACCACGACGGTACTCAGTAAGTGCCAAGCCTAACCTCGATGGAGTAGTGACGAGGAAGGTCAGGGCCCTACCGAGAAAAAACAATAACATAATGATCAAAATAGTAATGAGCAGGAATAAGTAAGAATGAATCTGAAATAACAACAATGAAGTAATTACTGCAACCGACTACGATAAGCTAACTACAAGTAACCAACACAACATAAAATCAAATCAACAAGTCCAGGACCTATGGGAATTGAACCCACAGTCCCTCTCTATATCCAACAACTCAGGATCTCCGGGAATTTAACCCGTAGTCCCAATATCAGTATCCTTGGGTCTCTGGGAATCGAACTCGTAGCCCGTATCTTAATATCTCAGGATCTCCAGGAATCGAACCCGCAGTCCGTATCTTAATAAATATATCAATAAACTCTGGGTCTCCGGGAATCGAACCCGCAGCCCTTGAATCTCCGGGAATCAAACCCGCAGTCCATATCTCAATAAATATATCAATAAACTCCGGGTCTCCGGGAATCAAACCTGCAGCCCTTGGATCTCCGGGAATCGAACCTGCAATCCATAAATAATACCACTCCGGGTCTCTAGGAATTGAACCCACAGCCCTTGGATATCCGGGAATTGAACCCGTAGTCCACCAACACAAACAATAAAAAGGAACGCACAGAAAAATATGATATGCATAACTACAACTTTACCAAAACCAGTGCCAACAATTATCAAGAAGTTAAAGTAAGATAATTAGGTATTTAGACAGATAAATCCTATCTAATCATGCTTTTCTAACGAATATCAGGTAAATGTCACAATTTAATCAGCTAAGAACAGAAATATCATGAATTGGACAATTCAAGTAAGGTGGGTTCCAACAATCTGCGCATGTACACGCCCGTCACCTCGCGTACAAGGCATTTAAATTAACACATAATATCCTACGGGTGAAGGTTCCCCCACACGAGGTTAGACAAGCCACTTACCTCGACTCCGGTACAAAACCGCTAAGAGACAACTCTCTTTCCATGAGTATCGGCCTCCACAGGTGTAGTATCTGATCAAACACCAATAGAAACAATTCGAAATAGACCAAAAACCACAAGTTGTCAAAACCTGACTTTCGGTATGCTTCTCGAAAAATTACGAAAGTTACATATTCGTGTTCCTTATCTCAACACGAGTCTATGCATATAAAAGTTATGAAAATCGAACTTTGTTTGCCCATTCAAATCGATGATTTACCATAATTTAGGCGTAGGGCTAAAATCCCCCATTAATCTTCCATTAACGGTGAAATACTCAAAGATTTCATGATCAAATAATGTAATTAGGCCATAAAACTTACCTCCGATGAATAACCGATGAATTCCCAGCAATTTCCCATGAGTTTCTCTCTCTAAAACTCAAAAATGGGGTTTTTGGGAATGAGCCCCGCGACTGAACTGTTTTGGACTTAAATTCACCGCCAGACATTTTTACTCTATGCGATCGCATGAACATTGTTGCGATCGCATGGAAAACATTTTGAACCCTCGCCAAACTACTCTATGCGATCGCATAGTCCTCAATGCGATCGCACTGCTCCAACTTGTCACGACCCTGGTTCACCAATCATGAACCTATCATAATGGCACCCAATCTTCGCGACTAGGTAAGCCTGACACGATACGGAATATACAATTTCATGAATAAAATATAAGATAACAGGGGAATAATATGAATGAAATGTAATAAGTACAACTCGGCACACACACTTCGCCAAATACCACTAGCCAACATACTACCAAGACCCGAAAACCCACGGGCAACACAGACTAAAAGAATAGTACAATTGTGGCTCTATACATCAAGAACATCTAAACAATAAGAATAAGGGAAAATAACTGCTATCACAAATGAGAAAATTCAGGAGACTTTTTGAATTTTTTGGAAATCGGATCGATAAGTGAGATTTTAATCCGAGTATCGGAATAGAATTCTGATAGTTGCAGTAGCTTCGTTAGGTGATTTTGGATATGTCTGCAAATTTTCAGGTCATTCGGACATCGTTTGGTCGGGTTTTTGATAGCATGTAGGTTTCGGAAGTTTAGGATGAAACTTAGGCTTGAATTCGCTTTGATTTGGTGATTTTCGTGATTAAGGGTGTGTTTTTATGATTGGAACAAGTTCGTATCATGTTTTGGAGTAGGTTGATGGTTTTCGTTGGGGTCCCGGGGGTCTCAGGATGAATTCTGGGGTCCAATCGGGCTAATTCATGCACTTTAGAAATGTTGTTAACTGCTGGTATGTGCTGCAGACGAATGCTCTATGCGATCGCAATGGGCTGATGCGATCGCATAGAAGGTTTTGGAGGAGGTTAAATATTTGTTCTATGCGATCGCGGGCAAGGCTATGTGATCACATAGCTTTGGAAGGTTGTGCTCTGCGATCGCGTATAGTCCTATACGATCGCATAGTGTATAGAGTAGGGGGTCCTAGGCCCAACTTTTTGTTCTATGCGATCGCGGAGCAGGGTATGCGATCGCATAGGTTTATTTTGGTGAGCAGTGCGATCGCATTGAGGACTATGCGATCACATAGAGTAGTTTGGCGAGGGTTCAAAATTTGTTCTATGCGATCGCAACAGTGTTCATGCGATCGCGTAGAGTAAAAATGCCTGGCAGTGAATTTAAGTCCAGAACAGTCCAGTCGCGGGGCTCATTCGCAAAAACCCCATTTTTGAGTTTTAGAGAGAGAAACTCCTGGCAAATTGCTGGGAATTCATCGGGTATTCATCGGAGGTAAATTTTATGGCCTTACATTATTTTATCATGAAATCTTTGAGTATTTCACTGTTAATGGAAGATTAATGGGGGATTTTAGCCCTAGGCCTAAATTATGGTAAATCGTCGATTTGAATGGGCAAACGGAGTCCGATTTTGGTAAAGTTTATATGCATAGACTCGTATTGAGATAAGAAACCCGAATATGTAACTTTCATAATTTTTTGAGAAGCGTACCAAAAGTCAGGTTTTGACAACTTGTAGTTTTTGGTCTATTTCGAATTGTTTCGATTGGGTAATGCCCAATTGGCCTATTTTGATGTATTTTTATTGATTGTTGATCAGATACTACATCTGTGGAGGCCGATACTCGTGGCAAGAGAGTTGTCTCTTAGCAGTTTTGTACCGGAGTCGAGGTAAGTGGCTTGTCTAACCTCGTGTGGGGGAACCTTCACCCCTAGAATATTATGTGTTAATTTAAATGCCTTGTACGCGAGGTGACGGGCGTGTACATGCACAGATTGTTGGAACCCACCTTACTTTAATTGTCCAATTCGTGATATTTTTGTTCTTAGCTGATTAAATTGTGACATTTACCTGATATTCGTTAGAAAAGCATGATTAGATAGGATTTATCTGTCTAAATGCCTAATTGTCTTGCTTGAACTTCTTGATAATTGTTGGCACTAGTTTTGGTGAAGTTGTAGTTATGCATATCATATTTTTCTGTGCGTTCCTTTTTATTGTTTGTGTTGGTGGACAGGGGGTTCAATTCTCGGAGGTCTAAGGGCTGTGTGTTCGATTCATAGAGTCCCGGAGTGGTATTATTTGTGAACTGCGGGTTCGATTCTTGGAGATCCAAGGGCTGCGGGTTTGATTCCCGGAGACCCAGAGTTTATTGATATATTTATTGAGATACGGACTGCGGGTTCGACTCCTGGAGATCCAAGGGCTGCGGGTTCGATTTCCCGGAGACCCAAAATTTATTGATATATTTATTGAGATACGGATTGCGGGTTCGATTCCCGGAGATCCTGAGATATTGAGATACGGGATGCGGGTTCGATTCCTGGAGACCCAGGGATACTGATATTGGGACTACGGGTTAAATTCCCGGAGATCCTGAGTTTTTGGATATAGAGAAGAACTGTGGGTTCAATTCCCATAGGTCCTCGACTTGTTGATTTGATTTTATGTTGTGTTGGTTACTTGTAGTTAGCTAATCGTAGTCGGTTGCAGTAATTACTTCATTGTTGTTATTTCAAATTCATTCTTACTTATTCCTTCTTATTACTGTTTTGATCATTATGTTATTGTTTTCTCGGTAGGGCCCTGACCTTCCTCGTCACTACTCCATCGAGGTTAGGCTTAGCACTTACTGAGTACCGCCGTGGTGTACTCATGCCACTCTTCCGCACACTTTTCTTGTGCAGATCCAGGTACATTAGGTCAGGCTCATCTCAGGTGATTTAGCAGCATTTCAGGAAACTTGAGGTATGATCTGCTACGTCCGTGGATCCGGAGGGTCTCCTTCTATTCTCATTAGTGATAGCAGTTACTTTCCCTTATTCTCGTTGTTTAGACATTCTTGATTTATAGAGCCACAGTTGTACTCTTCTTTTAGTCTGTATTGCCCGTGGGTTTCCGCGTTTTGGTAGTATGTTACCTAGTGGTATTTGGTGAAGTGTATGTGCCGAGCGGCACTTATTACATTTCATTCATATTATTTCGCTATTATCTTATCTTTTATTCATGAAATTGTATATTCCGCATCGTGTCAGGCTTACCTAGTCGTGAAGACTGGGTGCCGTCATGATAGGTTCACGATTGGTGAACCAGGGTCGTGACACCGCATCCACAAAAATTGGTTCCGGTGCATCCTCAGGGTTTCACAGTGGTATACAGGCGCCTGGAACAGCTACATCATTCTCTCCACAGTCCTTAGGACCGTTGTTTTCATGTGCATTGACTGAGTTAGACATTTTTTACCTGAAATTAAAGATTCCTGGACAAGAAAAAGTGTGAAGAATAACTTGCATTTTTTCAGTAAACCAGCACTAAAACAATCATTATTATTTTTAGCCCCACAGTGGGCGCCAAACTGTTTACCTTGAAAATGTTAATTACAATTAGATTTGATTTTATGGTTCTACAAATATGTGATTTATTTTGATACTAGTTGTTAAGTAGTAGATGCTATGAGTGGATCAGGAAAATGAGATAAGAGGTTGAGGATAGTATGTTATGCAAACCAAATGGCCGTGAATCCGGACCTCGAGCTAGCCTCTACTAGGCCTCGAGCTGGAGCTAATGAGCTCGGCTGGAAATGGTCGATGAAGGATTAACAGTTCTAAGGGCCTTGATCATGTCTTTTTATGATCAATGATGAGTAATAAATGAAGAACAATCAATGAAATATAATAAATGTAAGCAATAAATAAATAAAAAGACAATGGAGAATGTTTTAGTTAGAAGGCAGAGAATGTTTTTGTTCTTGTATTGAATATCATGTGTACAAGAAACAACACGGGTTCCCTTTATATATGAGGGGGACCCCACATGGTACATGTATAATTATTACAAAGAAACGTAGCTGGTACAACTATTTAGTAGTTCGGTACGGACTTGTACTATTCTTGCAGGCGTTGTCAGCTTTGACCACGTGCCTACAAAATTTCCCGCTTGTCCATGATAGCCACCAATTTGTACTGCCCTAAGATCGAGCATAGGGAACCCTCGAGGTCGAACCTCAAGTTGTGCCTCGAGCTTTATGGAGATGAGGGTTCTTTCTATCATAATAGAGTTCTTTTTATCATAGAATCACATGGAAATATCACCTTACATATTTTTAAGCGTGATTAGCAATATTAGATACAAGACGTAAATGAAATTTCATGGACGGGGTAGCAAATAAGGTGATAAAATACAAAAATCTATACAATATTCCAAAAATCTAAACAAAAAGGGAACTTTTTCAATGGGTATAGTTGAAATTCATTGAAAATATATAGATAAGTCAATATAAAAAATTTGAGGAAGATTGGGGGTTATTTGGACTGGTTTTATATCAAAATTCGTAATTAAATCAAGTTCAAAAAAGTCTTCTACGACACATGCATCAAACATATATCACAGATGTATCTCACACACAGGTATACATGGATAAACAAGTGATACACAATTGATACAAATATGATACATATGTGATACACAAATGATACATATATTATTATTTTTATGTTCAGCTTTTACTTCAAATTTTTAATTCAAACCACCTCAAAACTTCACCAATTCATCCCAAAACTCAGATTCAAACTCCTTAAGTTGTACCCAATCTATTCTAATAACACCCACTCAAAATAAAGCAATAAAAATTTAATTTTCTTTGCTACAAATAGCTAATTGGCTAATTTGGCTAATATTAGTAATATTTTATCAATTAGCCAATTTTTATAATGAGCTATTTATAAATAAACATAGCTGGTAATTTCCCTAAAATAGAAGCATATGAAACGGTGGGTAGTTTAAAGATACTGATTTGACTTATTTATTCTCTTTTGTTAATATATAACCAGTAATCGTACCCGCGCGATGCGTGATCAATATTAAAAAGAAAAAAATTGAATTATAGTTATTCTTGTTTGATATTATTAACCGTATTGCTTTAATAAATTTCAATTGTCATTTTATTTGTCAATACGATATACCCAATCCTCACTGATATTATAGTAGTTAATTTCTTTGTTAATTTTCAATAAATAATTTTTTTGTTATTAACTAATTATGTCATATGGCTTTTATCTAGGCTACCACTTGTATTAATGTGGTGCATTTTTTTTGGCTTTTAATAATATATAGATAGATTATTAGCATATTACTTGTTTAATATTTTTATCTGCTATTTTTTATAATATAATAAGAGATATATATTTTATTACCCTTGAAAATATATATATTTTTTATTACTCTTGAAAATATTTATTTTTTATTTTAAATTTTATTATATTTTTCTCAATAATATTGTTTGAATTTTAATGAATAGATATACTTTTTATTTCAAAAAATAAAAAAGAAAATAAATTTAAGAAATCAAATAAAGAAACTAACTAACCTAAACCAACTCTCCCCATGTTTTAGTAGTTAATTTAGGTAGTTAATTTATTTATTTATTTTCAATAGATAATTTCTTTGTTATTGACTAATTATTCCATAAGATTATTTTATAGGCTACTACTTAGCATAAGGAGATGGCTTTTTTCTCTCATTTTAATAATATATAGAAGATATATAGAATATAAAATGTTAGAAAGAAACTACTCCATAATTTGAATCAAAAATGTTTTTTTTTTGCTTTATTTTTGTTTTTTTATTTTAAAACAATTATAGACTCGAGCTTGAAACTACTCCCAATTTGAGATGGTAATTTTATTTTTTCATTTTATTTTTTTATTTTAAAACTCCAACTTCAAACTACTCACCGATTTGAATGGGTAGTTTTTCTTCTTTTTTCGCTTTTTATTATAGTTAATTTTCTTTTTCTTTTTCTCATTTTTTTATTTTAAATAAGGCTACCGGCAACTATGGCCAATGCCAACAATCATATAAATTGTGGTCGGCGTGCCACACGATCCCATTTCTTAATATATATATATATATATATATATATATATATATATATATATATATATATATATATATATATATATGGTAGTTTTTTATTTTTTTATTACATTTATTTTCAAAGATATTTAAATTCAAATATAATAACTAATAACTAATTATTAACTAAAAACTAATTAGTAACTAATTATGCCATGTGGCATTTTTTTATACTGCCACTTGGCTTAAGGAGAGGGCTTTATCCTCTACTTTTAATAATACTAGTAGTCGTACCCGTGCGATGGGTGGTCAATATTAAAATAATATTAATTAAATTAAATTATGATCAGATTTGTTTGATCCTATTAGATCGTATTGCTTTTACAAAATTCAATTATCGTCTTGTTTATCAATACAATATACCCAATAATGAAATCTCTACTAAATCAATGGTACTTATATAGTTAGTGAATACCTTTTTTTTTTATTCTTCTTTATTATATTAAAATATTTAGTATTCGCTTTCTTTTTGTAATATATGAGAAGATATATAATTTATTATTATTAAAATATATTTTTTATTTTAAGTTTATTTGTTGTTCTTAATAATATTAAATAAATTTTAGTGAATAAAATCTATGTTAACTACAACAGACTTATATAAGCAGCGAATATTTTTGTTATTTTTTTATTATATCTTTCAATATTTAATACTATTACATTGTTAATATAAAGTGTCATTAGCATATTATGTTAGTTAATATTTTTCTTTGAAGGTTTTTTTATTTCTTTATTTTTTGTTTTTTTATTTTCAAATAATTTTAAAAATCCAACTTAAACTACTCCCCAATTTGAATGTGTTGTTTTTCTTCTTTTTTTTTGTTTTTTATAACTTTCTTTTTTTGCTTTTTTATTTTAAAATAATTTAAAAACTGCAACTTGAAACTACTCCAACCTAATTTGACTGGATAGTTATTTTATTATTATAGTTAATTATAAGATATCTATTTTTATTTTAAACTAAAACTTGAAACTACTCCCCGATTTGAATGGATAGTTTTTCTTCTCTTTTTTCGTTTTTTATAGCTTTTTTTTTACTTTTTGTAATGACCAGACCTGTTGCTACGGAAGTTATCGCCCCGTTTTCCCCGTTTTATGCTTCTATAGGTTTCATTATATGTGTTTGGAAAATTTGAAGTAATTCGGATAGAGTTCGGGTAGAAATGAGAGAATAAGTATCTTTATGAGAAGGTTAGTTTGGAGAAGTCAACCGAATGTTGACTTGCAACGACCCGACTTGTTGTTACGGGAGTTATCACCCCGTTTTCTTCATTTAACACTTCAATATGCTTATTTATATGTGTTTGGAAAGTTAGAAGCAAATCAGAGGGAATTTAGATAGAAATGAGGTCATATGCCTCTTTATGAAAAGAATAGTTTGGAAAAGTCAACCGAATGTTGACCGATGAGTTAGATAGCTCGGAATTGAATTCTGATGATTCGACTAGTTTCGGGGGTGATTTATGACTTAGGAGAGCAATCGGAATCGAATTCGGAGGTCTGGTGTAGTTTTAGGCTTGAATTGGCTAAGGTTGAATTTTGGCGAAATGCGAACGGTAGGTGAGATTTTGATCCGGGGCTCAGAACGAAATCCCAAGAGTTGCAGTAGCTCCGTTAGGTGATTTTAGATGTGTCTGCAAATTTTCAGGTCATTCGGACGTCGTTTGATCGAGTTTTGGATTGGATGTTAGTTTCGGAAGTTTTGAAGAAACTTAGGCTTGAATCCGTGTGAAAATGGTGATTTGGATGTTTAGGATGGTATTTTTATGATTGGAACAAGTCCATATCGTGCTTTGGGGTATGTTTGTGGTTTTCATTGGGGTCCCGGGGGCCTCGGGATGAATTCGGACCATCATCCGGGCATTTGAAACTTGGAAAAATCTGTAGAAAATTGCAGACAGTTGTTCCCCTATGCAATCGCATAGAGGGGATTGCGATCACATAGAAGAGTCTAAGGGGGGCGAAGAATTTTCTCTATGCGATCGCGTGAAAGGCATTGCGATCGCATAGGTTCTGGAATCTGTGCAATGCGATCGCGTAGGTATGAGTGCGATCGCGAAGGGTCAAAATGCAAAGCTATGTGATCGCGTGGCTAGGCCTGCGATCGCAGAGAAGAAAAAACTGAGGCCTGGAAGCTTGCTCTATGGGATCGCAATAAGGGGCCTGCGATCACATAGAAGGAAATGGTTTGTCAGTGAATTAAAAACCAGAAGCAGTGTAGTCGCGGGTTCATTCACCAAAAACACAAATTTTGAACCCTAGAGAGAAGAACTCACGGGAAAACGCTGGGAATTTATTGGGTATTCATCGGAGGTAAGTTTATTGACTCAAAAACGTAATTTTATGGTAGAATTAACATTAATCTTCATGAATTTGGGTAGAAACTGTGAAGAATTATGGCCTAGGTATTGAAAATGAATTTTTGAGTTTTGAAAGGCCATTCGAACTCCGATTTTGATAAATTTTATATGCACGGACTCGTGGCAAGACGAGGATCGCGTTGTTACTAATTTTGGAATTTTTTGGGCAGCGGGCCCGGGGTCGAGTTTTACCAACTTAGTGCGTTTATGCGTATTTCATGTAAATTAAAGTGGGTTATGTTCCTTTGACCCGTAATTGATATAATTGTTGTTGTTTGACTAGATTCTACGTGTGAGGCAGCGAATTCCAAAGGAAAAGGCATTGCGGACGAGTCTACGGCCGGCTAGAGGTGAGTAGTTTGTGTATATGGTAGCCTGAGGGTTCGAAACCCCGGCTTAGCACATTGTGACGCTAGTAGGGCGTGGCTCGCACCCCGTGGCAGGTGCGGGATTGATTGTGACTGGGGATTGAGACTTAGTCCATCCCGAATGAGTATAATATGATATTAGTGGTTGAAAAATACTGTGTTTGATATAATTGTGGGATGTAAGCCGTGTTTAGGGCCTTGTGCCGACCTGTAGTATCCCTTGAGGATAGTTATATATGTGATAGTTATACTTGCTTACATCACTGATCTTAGTCCTGGGTTGAAATCATAGTATTGGATTGCTAAGTCACCCATTTTGCAAAAATTAAATAAAAGTTAACGTATTTTCATAATTAATGAAAAAGGAACCTGGAAATAAATAATTTGAGCTGTTTTGTGACTTATATGATTGTTATGGACTGAGGATGGATCGGGCTGCACGCCTAATTATTGTGGACTGAGGATGGATCGGGCTGCACGCCGCAGCCGTATTTGCGCTTGGGCTGTAGGAGCCCCTCCGGAGTCTATACACACCCCCGGTGAGCGTCGTCGACGTTAAATGGATCGAGCTACACGCCGTAGCGGTTATGTGTTTTGCATTGCATCTTTGTTTGTGAATTATCTGTGATAGTGGTAATGTACTATTGTTGTTGCTAGTTCGTAGGAGGATCGGACTGTAGTTTAGCTTCATTTTGTGGTATTCTGTGGATTTCTTGCTTTCAGCTACTTGTATATATTTATTACTCACTGAGTACTTAGTACTCACCCCTACTCCCTGCACCTTTGTGTGCGGATTCAGGTACTCAGGAGAAGTAGACGAGCATTCCAGCTTTCACAGAGTCATATCGAGTTGCTGAGGTAGCTGCCGACGTTCGCAGAACCTAGCTTCTCCTCTCTTTTCAGTTGTTACTTTATGTTCAGATTTGAGAACTTTTATACAGTATTCTCTACTTTTGTTCGGTTTTGCTTAGAGGCTCTGGACTTGTGACTCCAGATCTTTGGGAGTGTTAGTTGTTTTCGCACTTCTCAATATTTTGTTCGTATTATTATTATTGGAGTTCTTTGACTTATATATTCTTCTTGAGTTGTCCATTTGGGACTGATATTCATGTGTGATAAACAATTGTTGGTCTGGCTGGCCTAGCTTAATTGTTGGGCGCCATCACGACCGAATTTGGGTCGTGACCCGTTTTCCCCGTTTTATGCTTCTATAGGTTTCATTATACGTGTTTGGAAAATTTGAAGTAATTCGGATAGAGTTGGGGTAGAAATGAGAGAATAAGTATCTTTGTGAGAAGGTTAGTTTGGAGAAGTCAAACGAATGTTGACTTATGAATTAGAAGGCTCGGAATAGATTTTCAATGATTCGAATAGTTTTGGGGGATGATTTGTGACTTAGGAGCACAATCAGAGTTGAATTTGGAGATCCGATATAGAATTAGGCTTGAATTGGCTAAGGTTGGATTTTGGCGAATTTCGGTTGATAGATGAGATTTTGATCCGAGGATCGGAATGGAATTCCAAGGGTGTCTGTAGCTTCGATATGTGATTTTTGATGTGTGTGCAAAATTTCAAATTATTCGGAGGTGATTTGGTTGGGTTTTGATCAAATACGTGTTTCAGAAGTTTTAGAAGAACTTAGGCTTGAATCCGATGTAAATTTGGTGTTTTGATGTTAGTTTTGGTGTTTTGAGAGTGCAAATAAGTTTGCATGATCATATGTGACATGTTAGTATGTTCATATGCGGTCCCGAGGAGCTCGGATGAGTTTCAGATAGGTTTGGGTTGCGTTGTGCTCGTTTTTCGACATCGTTTCTTCAAGCATAAATGATATCATATTGAACAAATGAGTCAGATTACTGCTTTGAATGAGGCATTAGATCCGTATTGTAATTACGGACCCGTATTAAAAAGAATCATCGAATTTGGAGATCGTATGAGGATTTTATGGCTATTTTACTAAGGTTGCCGAGATTTTCAGGTTAATGACGAAACTGCCCCTGACGGCGCATTAAAAACCTGCACTATTTGAAAATCTTAAAACCAACATATCTCCTTCATTATAAGGTCAAATTGAGTGATTCAAAAGCCCAAATTCGTTAGAATTGCACAAGGAATCCATTGGGAGTAGTAAAATGCGTGAACAGTATACCTATAATGAGCAGGTCGAGTTTTCTTCTAATTTTTGAACAGGAAGAAGCTTCTGAGGCTATTTTTAAGAGAAACGTCAATAGGTAATCGCTGGAGGTAAGTTTCTTGACTCAAAAACATGATTTTACGCTAGAATGAACACCAAAACTCATGAAATTGGGTAGAATTTGTGAAGAACTAGGGCCTAAATTATGAAAACAAGTTTGTGGGTTTTGAAAGGACATTCGAACTCCAATTTCGATAAGTATTATATGCACAGACTCGTGGTGAGACGAGGAATCCGTTGGTATGATTTTCAGAATTTTTTGAGAAGTGGGCCCGAGGCTCAAGTTTTACCAACTTCGTGAATTGTTGCATTTTTCGAGTAATTTTGATTGGGTTATGTTTCTTTGACCCATATTTATGTTATTATTATGGTTTTGACTAGATTTGACGCACAAGGCAGCAAATTTGAAGGGAAAAGGTACCGCGGATGAGTACACGGCCGGCTAGAGGTGAGTGGTTAGTGTATATGGTAGCCTGAGGGTTCGAAATCCCGGCTTAGCACATTTTGATGCTAGTAGGGCGTGGCTCGCACCCCGTGGCAGGTGCGAGATACATTGTGACTGGGCATTGAGACTTAGTCCATCCCGGATATGAATAATATGTTATATGCGGTTGAAACGCACACTATGTTAGATATATTTGTGGGCTATAAGCCATATTTGGGGCCTTGTGCCGACCTGTAGTATCCCTAGGGGATAGATATATATGTGATAACTTGGTGTGCTTAATCACTGATCTCAGTCCGGGTTTGAAATCACTATTATAAAATGCTAAGTCACATGTTCTTGGAAAATTAAATAAAAATTTAAGTATTTTCATCATTAATGAACTAGAACCTGGAAATAAATAATTTGAATTGTTGTGAGACTCATATGCATATTGTAGACTGAGGATGGATCGGCTTGCATGCTGCGGCAGATGATATAAGGATCGGGCTGCACGCCGCAGCAGATGATATGATATTGCGCTTGGGCTAAAGGAGCCCCTCCGGAGTCTGTACACACCCCAGTGAGCGCCGCCGACGTTAAACGGATCGGGCTACATGCCGTAGCGGTCATGTGCATTGCATTGCATTTTATCTATAAATTATCTGTGCTAGTTGTGATTTGTTATTGTTGTTAGTTCGTGGTAGGTGCCGAACTATAGTTTGGCTTTGCTTTGTGGTATTCTGTGGATTTTCTGCTTTCAGCTATTATTATATACTTTTTACTCACTGAGTACTTAGTACTCACCCCTACTCCATGCACCTTTGTGTGCAGATTCAGGTACACATAAGGGTTAGACTAGCACTCCAGCTTATATCGGAGTTATTTCGAGTTGTTGAGGTAGCTGCCGGCGTTCGCAGAACCTAGCTTCTCTTTCCATTCAGTTATTACTATATGTTTCAGACTTGCGTATTTCATTCAGTATTTCTATTACTATTTAGTTTTGTTTAGAGGCTCTACTCGTGACCCCAGATCTTTGGGAGT
Organism: Nicotiana noctiflora; assembly: GCA_032618575.1. Classification (NCBI taxonomy): domain Eukaryota; kingdom Viridiplantae; phylum Streptophyta; class Magnoliopsida; order Solanales; family Solanaceae; genus Nicotiana; species Nicotiana noctiflora. Next base: position 948,859 of record JASVEL010012455.1, on the reverse strand, counting down.
GTTATTTCATTTTTTGCACTTCTCGGTGTATTATTCATATTATTATTATTATTGGAGTATCTGTTGACTCATATATTCTTCTTGAGATGTCCTTTGGGGACTGGTTTTCTAATCGAAAATAGTTGTTGGTCTTGCTGGCCTAGCTTTAGTGTTTGGCGCCATCACGACCGAAATTGGGTCGTGACAACTTGGTATCAGAGCCTAGGTTACTAGGACTCGCGAGCCATGAGCCGGTTTAGTAGGCTCTCGCGGATCGGTACGTAGACATCCGTATCTATCATCGGGAGGCTACAACACTTTTAGGAAACACTTCACTTTCTTGGAATTCTTATCGTGCGTATTTGATTCAGCTTGAGAAATAACTCTTGAAATTCCTTCCACACGTCTGTATGCGCACGCGAACATTCAGTACTACATCTGCATCGATGGCTTCTGATTCCATGATCGAGGGGCAAGATGTATCTCCGTGAGTTCATGTTGGGTCAATCAGACTTGAGGCCGTGTGACGACCCAAAGGGTCATCACTTATTTTATTAATCATTTTGAGCTTCTGAGGCCTTGAAAACCTCATTCTATGTTGCCTCGATTTACGTGCACGATCCGAGCATGTAGCCGGAAAGATTTTGTGATAGAAAAATATGAATTCTATGAGAAATTTGGATAAAAATGATATTAATATTGATATGGTTGACTTCGGTCAACATTTTTGGTAAACGGATCCGGACCCGAGATTGGATGGTCCCGAGAGGTCCGTAGGAAAATATGGGACTTGGACATACGTCCGGAGTCGAATTCCGAGGCCTAGAGCCCAAGTTATGAATTTTTCTATGAAATTGTTTTTGATGTAATTGTTAAAGGAAATGAATTAATTGACCTTGGTATCGGGCTCGTATTTTGGTTCCGACGCCCGGTACAAGTCTTAAATATTATATATGTGATTTCCGTAAAGTTTGGTGACATTCGGATGTCGTTTGAGACGTTTTGGACCTTGAGTTCCAAGTTTGAAAGTTTTGAAAACCAAAAGTATGAAAATCATGAATTTGAGGCTTGATTTGATGAAAACGATGTGATATTGGCGATGTGATCGCACGAACAAGTTCATAATGTGTTTTTGATGTTGTGTACATGTTTGGTTTGGAGCCGGGGGGCTCGGGTAAAGATTTGATAGGCCGTAGGATCAATTTCTGAATTTATGCACTGCTGGTTTTTCACCCAGCTGTTGGCTTCGAATTTGCGAAGAATTTCTCGCAAATGCAAAGAAGGCAGTTCAAGGCTGGGTTCGCAAATGCGAACCCATTATCGCAAATGCGATGCATGCCAGAACCAACCAAGTTCGCAAATGCGAACAAAGTGTCGCAAATGCGACACTGGCACACCTGGACCATAGTTCGCAATTGCGAACTTAACCTCGCAAATGCGAGGCCTTCAGTAATTGCCTGTCTTCGCAATTGCGAAGAATGTGTCGCAATTGCGACAAAGCCCAGAAGCCAGCTTGTTCGCAAATGCGAACATTAGTTCGCAAATGCGAACATTAGTTCGCAAATGCGAACATTCCCCTATCTTGCCAGTGTTCGCAAATGCGAACAAAAGTTCGCAAATGCGAACTTCCCAGCCTTAGCTTATTTTCAAACTCCAGATATTGGTCGGGGTTCGCAAATGCGAACACAGAGACCTGTAAAACACGATTTTCAGTTCATTTCTTTACATTTCACAACCAAAAACACCCATTTGCGACTCTTCACGAATTCCTTCTTCTTCAAAACAATTGTAAGTCACTTTTTACTTAATTCTTTCAATTCCTAACATCATTAAACATGTTTTTCAATAGAAATCAAAGGTTTTCATGGTAGAATTTCTTGTTTTTGTCAGAATATAGGGTTTTTAATAAATTGGGAAATTGGACCTCGAATTAAGGTCCGATTTTGAAACAAATCATATACATGAACTCGTGGGGGGATGGGTAACCGAATTTTGGTCCGAACCTCGAGTTCCGACCATGTGGGCCCGGGGTTGAAATTCACTATTACGGGCGGAATGTTGTAAAAGTTGAAATTGGCCTTATGAATTAGTTTGTTGAGTAGTATTGATGATATTAAATCAATTGTGTATAGATACGATTGGATTGGAGCCGAATTTGAAAGGAAAAGGCATTTCCACAGATTGAATTGTTCGTAAAACATTTGAGGTAAGTGTTTGTTCTATCCTAGCTTGAAGGAATAGGAATTTAGTTATGAACAAATTGTTGATTAAGAGTTATTGGTGTTATACCGGTAATGGAGATAAATTGTTGAAATTATTATCAATTATTGGGTTAAAACCGGTAATTATAAATATTGTTGATGTAGAGATTATTGGCTAAATGCTGGTAATATATATATATATATTTATGAATTGGGATCGTGTGGCGCATCGACCACTTATATATTTATGAATTGGGATCGTGTGGCGCGCCGACCACTTATATAATAAGAAATGGGATCGTGTGGCACGCCGACCACAAAGTGATTTAAATCTTGGCATTGGCCATAGTTGCCGGTAGCCTATGGATATATTTGGGAGCGGGTGGTACGCCTGCCACAAGATGTAGTTACTGTGATAGTTGGGAGCGGGTGGTACGCCTACCACGAGATATGAAATGAGAGAGGAATTGAGACATGAAAGTAAGATTTATTACGTTGATTAGATTATTCTGGATATCGTGAGTTATTGACTGTTATTTCAGAGCAGAGTATTTCCTTATAAATGTATTGTATATATATATGCCTATATTGAAACTGTACAGGTTTAGGTGGGTGACTGGCCTTAGCCTTGTCACGAGTTCGCTGGGATAGGCCAGGCACTTACTAGCACATGGGGTCGGTTGTGCTGATACTACACTCTGCGCTCTTTTTGCGCAGATACAGGTTACGGACAGCAGCAGCGGCAGTAGCGACTTGTGGATTTTCCGACTATTGAGATTACGAGGTAGCCTTGCAGGCGTCCGCAGGACCCGTTGTCTCTTCTATCTATGCTTTTCATTCCGTTATCTCATGTAATCGAGATAAACAGCTTGTATTTTCTTTCAGACAATTATGTGTATTATTCTTAGAAGTTCGTGAGTATTGTGACACCGGTCTTGGGTAGTGTATCATGTTTGGGTTTTCTTTATCATATTTGACTAAGTCTTCCGCTAAGTTTGATTATTCCGCTTTAATTTATATGTTTTTAATTTTAATGTCTTAATAAGAATTCGGTAATTAATGGAGTAGCAATTAATTTTTAGCTTGCCTAGCTTCCATTAGTAGGCGCCATCATGACCCCGATGGTGGGAAATCCGGGTCGTGACAAGTTGGTATCAGAGCACTAGGTTGCACAGGTCTCACAACTCACGAACAACATTAGTAGAGTCTGAAGGATCGGTACGGAGACGTCTGTATTTATCCTCCGGAGGCTACGGAGTTAGGAAAATATTCCCTTTATTCTTTCCAGTCGTGCGACTTGATCTTTTAAATGTTAATTGAATTTCTACTCTGTTCTTCCGCAGATGGTAAGAACACGTACATCTTCATCAAGTGACCAGCATCCCTAGGTCCCAGCAGCGGCAGCTCCCGCTAGGGGCAGAGGCCGAGGTCGAGTTCGTACTAGAGGCCAAGGTAGGGGCAGAGCTCAGCCGAGCAGCAGCACGAGTGGCAGAACCTCGTGTTCATATCGAGGAGGAAGTTCCAACCCCAGCAGCTCCAGTAGGCCCAGCTCAGGTCCCGGGAGGAGTTTTGTTTTCACCGGATCTTCGGGATGCTTTGGTCCGGATAGCGAGGTTTTATGGATCATATCACCGGAGGGAGGTTTATTACCGGTAGCACCGATGGCACTGACCACTTCTCGAGCTGGATGAGGTAATCGAGACTCTGCTACGCGCACTCCGAGCCGATAATTCCCCGAGCTCGGGTTCACGTGATTCGGCCGGTTGAGGCAGCTCGGCCTATTATTGTGACTCCGTCTAATGATGGTGCGGCCATGTCCGCCGACGCATTATGGAGATTGGACGGGTTTACCAAGCTGGTTCACTACCACGTTCGGTGGCACTCCTTCGGAGGATCCACAAGATTTCCTATACAGGTGCCACGAAGTTCTCCGTACTTGTGGGTATTGTGGAGACTAATGGTGTGGACTTTGCTACTTTTCGATTATCCGGTTCCGCCAAGACTTGGTGGAGAGATTATTGTCTATCCAGACCGGCGGGATCGTCATCTTTGACTTGGGAGCAATTTGCGGAATTTTTCTTGGAGAAGTTCCTTCCAGCAACTCAGCGGGAGGTTATGCGCATCCAATTTGAGCGTCTTCATCGGGGTTCTATGTCTGTCACACAATACGAGACTAGGTTCGTGGACCTGGCTCGTCATGCTATTATCATAGTTCCTACAGATCGGGAGAGGGTGAGGATGTTTATTGATGGCTTGAATCAGCCAATTCGGCTACAGATGGCTTTGGGTGTAGGAACTGAAATCACTTTTCAGGAGGCGGCTAATGCAGCCCGCCGGATCGAGATGGCTCCGTCACAGGGAGCAAGACATGGATCAGATAAGAGACCTCGTAATTCGGGTAGATTCAGTGGTACCTCGTCGGGAGATAGAGATTTTTATGATAGAGGCCATCCTCGTAGGCCTTATCAGTCAGCTCTTCAGGTTTCTCATGATGCTTCAGGTGATCGTAATTCTCACCTACGTTACTCTGATCAGCAGCCTATCAGTGCACCACCACTTCGCTATTTTCAGCGGCCGAGGGCTTGTTTTACGTGCGGTGATCTTAGGCACATTGCAAAGTATTGCCCTCGAGCTTCTGACAGATCTCAGCAGCAGGGTTCTCATGCCATGATTCAGGCCCCAGTTCCCTCACAGCCTGCCCAGCCGGCTAGAGGCGGAGGTAGAGGACATAGAGGTGGAGGTAGAGGTCATAGAGGTGGAGCTCGGACCGATAGAGGTAGAGACCAGCCAGCAGCTGATCGTCCTAGAGATACTGCTCAGGGTGGTGGGGCACAGGCCCGATGTTATGCACTTCCCGCCAGACCAGAGGCTGAGTCTTCTGATGCCGTCATTACAGGTATTATTTTGGTTTGTGATAGAAAGGCATCGGCATTATTTGACCCTGGGTCTACATATTCGTACGTGTCTTCCTATTTTGCACCATACTTGATTCAACCCAGTGATCCACTGAGTGTTCCTGTTCATGTGTCTACACCAGGTAGGCGATTCTATTGTGGTTGATCGAGTTCATCGATCATGTATTATAGTAATTGAGGGTCTCGAGACCCGTGCTGATTTATTACTCCTAAATATGGTGGACTTTGATATTATACTAGGCATGGATTGGCTATCTCCATATCATGCTATTTTAGATTGCCATACCAAGACTGTGACTTTAGCTCTACCGAATTTGCCTCGTATAGAGTGGAAAGGAATTTCAGGTCATACTAGTCGTAATGTTATTTCTTATGTTAAGGCTCAGCGTATGGTTGGAAAGGGATGCTTGGCTTATTTGGCCTATGTCCGTTATTCTAGTGCTGAGGTTCCTTCTATTGACTCTGTGCCTGTGGTTCGCGAATTTCCTGAGGTATTTCCTTCAAACTTACCCGATAGGGACATTGATTTTTGCATTGACTTGGCTCCAGGCACTCGGCCCATTTCCATTCCCCCATATCGTATGGCTCGGCCAGAGTTAAAAGAATTGAAGGAGCAGTTGCAGGATTTACTTGAAAAGGGTTTCATTAGACCCAGTGTTTCGCCGTGGGGTGCACCTGTATTATTTGTAAAGAAAAAAGATGGTTCGATGAGAATGTGCATTGACTATCGACAGTTAAACAAGGTGACTATCAAAAATAAATATCCACTTCGCGAATTGATGATTTATTTGACCAGCTTCAGGGTGCCAAGGTATTTTCAAAGATAGACTTGAGATCTGGCTATCATCAGCTGAAGATTAGGGCATCTGATGTCCCTAAGACAGCGTTCCGCACTCGGTATGGACATTATGAATTTCTGGTCATGTCTTTTGGGTTGACAAATGCTCCAGCAGCTTTTATGGAATTAATGAATCGGGTGTTCCGACCTTATTTAGACTTGTTTGTAATAGTCTTCATTGATGACATATTAATATATTCCCGCAGTCATAAGGAGCATGCGCAACATCTCAGAGTGGCCTTGCAGACTCTGAGAGATAGCTAACTATATGCAAAATTTTCAAAGTGTGAATTTTGGCTAAGTTTAATTGCATTCCTAGGTCATATTGTGACGGCAGCAGGTATTCAGGTTGATCCGAAGAAAATTGAGGCAGTCAAGAACTGGCCTAGACCGACATCAGCCACGGATATTCGGAGTTTCTTGGGGTTAGCGGGTTATTATCGCCGATTCGTAGAAGGATTTTCGTCTATTGCAACCCCACTGACCAGATTGACCCAGAAGGGTGTTCTATTTGAATGGTCCGATGAATGTGAGGCGAGCTTTCAAAAGCTCAAGACAACCTTGACCACAGCACCGGTATTGGTTTTACCCACAGGTACGGGACCTTATACTGTTTATTGTGATGCTTCCCGTATTGGGCTTGGTGCGGTGTTAATGCAGGATGGCAAGGTTATTGCCTATGCTTCGAGGCAGTTGAAGATTCATGAGAAGAACTATCCAGGTGCATGATCTAGAATTGGCGGCGATTATTCACGCATTGAAGATCCGGAGGCATTATTTGTATGGTGTAGCATGTGAAGTATACACCGATCATAAGAGTCTTCAGTATTTGTTTAAGCAGAAAGAGTTGAATATGAGGCAGAGAAGGTGGCTAGAGTTGCTAAAAGACTATGATGTTACTATTTTATATCACCCAGGTAAGGCCAATGTGGTGGCCGATGCATTGAGTAGAAAGTCCGCCAGCATGGGTAGTCTTGCATATATTCCGGTCAGTCAGAGACCATTAGCTCTAGACGTCCAGGAATTAGCCAACCGGTTCGTGAGATTAGACATTTCTGAGCCTAGCGGGGTGTTAGCCTGCACGGTCGCTCGTTCTTCTTTATTAGAGCGTATCCGTGAGAGGCAATTTGATGATCCTCATTTGCGTGAGTTGAGAGATACAGTACAGCGGGGAGGTGCCATACAGGTAAATCTAGATGATGATGGGGTATTGAAATTGCGGGGTCGAGTTTGTGTGCCCAATGTCGAAGGGATTCGAGAGTTAATCTTAGCGGAGGCCCACAGTTCGCGGTATTCTATTCACCCAGGCGCCGCGAAAATGTACCAGGACTTACGGCAACACTATTGGTGGCGCAGAATGAAGAAAGATATCGTTGCGTATGTCGCTCGGTGTCTAAATTGTCAGCAGGTGAAATATGAGCACCAGAGACCTGGTGGTGTATTCCAGAGGATTGAAATTCCCGAGTAGAAATGGGAGCGGATCACTATGGACTTCGTTACTGGACTTCCTTTGACTCGGAGGAAATTTGATGCTATTTGGGTCATTGTTGATAGGCTGACCAAGTCAGCACACTTTATTCCAGTATCTGTCTCCTACTCGTCGGAGAGGTTAGCGGAGGTTTACATTAGGGAGATTGTTCGTCTTCATGGGGTGCCAGTATTTATTATCTCTGATCGGGGTACGCAGTTTACCTCGCAGTTCTGGAGAGCGGTCCAGCAGGAGTTAGGCACCCAGGTTCAGTTGAGTACAGCATTTCATCCTCAGACAGATGGCCAGTCCGAGAGGACTATTCAGATTCTAGAGGACATGCTTCGAGCCTGTGTTATTGATTTTGGAGGCTCGTGGGACCGGTTTCTGCCATTAGCAGAGTTCGCCTACAATAACAGTTACCAGTCTAGCATCCAGATGGCTCCGTATGAGGCGTTGTATGGTAGGCGATGTCGATCACCAGTTGGATGGTTTGAACCGGGAGAGGCTCGATTGTTGGGTACAGACTTAGTTCAGGAGGCCTTGGATAAGGTCAAGACTATTCAGGAGAGATTGCGTTCAGCTCAGTCCAGGCAGAAGACTTATGCGGATTGTAAGGTTCGAGATGTAGATTTCATGGTTGGCGAACGAGTATTGCTCCGAGTGTCGCCTATGAAGAGCGTGATGAGGTTCGGGAAGAAGGGCAAGCTCAGCCCTAGGTATATTGGTCCATTTGAGATTCTAGACAGAGTGGGAGGGGTGGCTTACAGATTAGCTTTGCCGCCTAGCTTATCAGCCGTGCATCCAGTTTTTCACGTATCTATACTTCGGAGATACCACGGCAATCCCACACATATGTTAGATTGGACAATGATCTATCTTACGAGGAGGAGCCAGTGGCCATTCTAGACCGGCAGGTTCGACAGTAGAGTTATCCTTCTGTGCGTGTTCAGTGGAGAGGTCAGCCTCCTGAGGCATCGACCTGGGAGTCCGAGTCTGATATGCGGAGCCGCTACCCACACTTGTTTCCTGACTCAGGTACTTCTTTCTTTTGTCCGTTCGAGGATGAACGGTTGTTTTAGAGGTGGAGATTGTGACGACCCAAAGGGTCATCACTTATTTTATTAATCATTTCGAGCTTCTGAGAGGCCTTGAAAACCTCATTCTATGTTGCCTCGATTTACGTGCACAATCCGAGCATGTAGCCGGAAAGATTTTGTGATAGAAAAATATGAATTCTATGAGAAATTTGGATAAAAATGATATTAATATTGATATGGTTGACTTCGGTAAATATTTTTGGTAAACGGATTCGGACCCGAGATTGGATGGTCCCGAAAGGTCCGTAGGAAAATATGGGACTTGGACATACGTCCGGAGTCGAATTCTGAGGCCTAGAGCCCAAGTTATGAATTATTCTATGAAATTGTTTTTGATGTAATTGTTAAAGGAAATGAATTAATTGACCTTGGTATCGGGCTCGTATTTTGGTTCCGACGCCCGGTACAAGTCTTAATATTATATATGTGATTTCTGTAAAGTTTGGTGACATTCGGATGTCGTTTGAGACGTTTTGGACCTTAAGTTCCAAGTTTGAAAGTTTTAAAAACCAAAAGTATGAAAATCATGAATTTGAGGCTTGATTTGATGAAAACGATGTGATATTGGCGATGTGATCGCACGAACAAGTTCATAATGTGTTTTTGATGTTGTGTATATGTTTGGTTTGGAGCCCGGGGGCTCGGGTAAAGATTTGATAGGCCGTAGGATCAATTTCTAAATTTATGCACTGCTGGTTTTTCACCCAGCTGTTGGCTTCACATTTGCGAAGAATTTCTCGCAAATGCGAAGAAGGCAGTTCAAGGCTGGGTTCGCAAATGCGAACCCATTATCGCAAATGCGATGCTTGCCAGAACCAGCCAAGTTCGCAAATGCGAACAGAGTGTCGCAAATGCGACACTGGCACACCTGGACCAGAGTTCGCAATTGCGAACTCAACCTTGCAAATGCGAGGCCTTCAGTATATTGCCTGTCTTCGCAATTGCAAAGAATGTGTCACAATTGCGACAAAGCCCAGAAGCTAGCTTGTTCGCAACCCATGTTCGCAAATGCGAACACAGAGACATGTAAAACACGATTTTCAGTTCATTTCTTCGCATTTCACAACCCAAAAACACCCATTTGCGACTCTTCACGAATTCCTTCTTCTTCAAAACAATTGTAAGTCACTTTTTACTTAATTCTTTCAATTCCTAACATCATTAAACATGTTTTTCAATAGAAATCAAAGGTTTTCATGGTAGAATTTCTTGTTTTTGTTAGAATATAGGGTTTTTCATAAATTGGGAAATTGGACCTCGAATTGAGGTCCGATTTTGAAACAAATCATATACATGAACTCGTGGGGGATGGGTAACCGGATTTTGGTCCGAACCCCGAGTTCCGACCATGTGGGCCCGGGGTCGAATTTCACTATTCCGGGCAGAATGTTGTAAAAGTTGAAATTGGCCTTATGAATTAGTTTGTTGAGTAGTATTGATGATATTAAATCAATTGTGTATAGATACGATTGGATTGGAGCCGAATTTGAAAGGAAAAGGTATTGCCACAGATTGAATTGTTCGTAAAACATTTGAGGTAAGTGTTTGTTCTATCCTAGCTTGAAGGAATAGGAATTTAGTTATGAACAAATTGTTGATTAAGAGTTATTGGTGTTATACCGGTAATAAAGATAAATTGTTGAAATTATTATCAATTATTGGGTTAAAATCGGTAATTATAAATATTGTTGATGTAGAGATTATTGGCTAAATGCCGGTAATATATATATTTATGAATTGGGATCGTGTGGCGCGCCGACCACTTATATATTTATGAATTGGGATCGTGTGGCGCGCCGACCACTTATATAATAAGAAATGGGATCGTGTGGCACGCCGACCACAAAGTGATTTAAATCTTGGCATTGGCCATAGTTGCCGATAGCTTATGGATATATTTGGGAGCGGGTGGTACGCCTACCACAAGATGTAGTTACTGTGATAGTTGGGAGCGGGTGGTACGCCTACCACGAGATACGAAATGAGAGAGGAATTGAGACATGAAAGTAAGATTTATTCTGTTGATTAGATTATTCTGGATATCACGAGTTATTGACTGTTATTTCAGAGCAGAGTCTTTCCTTATATATATATATATATATATATATATATATATATATATATATATATATATATATATATATATATATATATATATATATATATATATATATATATATATATATATATATATATATATATATATATATATATATATATATATATATATATATATATATATATATATATATATATATATATATATATATATATATATATATATATATATATATATATTGTCTGGTCCGAGCCTTGTCACGACTTCGCCGGGATAGGCCAGGCACTTACCAGCATATGGGGTCGGTTGTGCTGATACTACACTCTGCGCTCTTTTTGTGCGGATACAGGTTACGGACAGCAGCAGCGGCAATAGCACGATTGTTGATATATCGACTACTGAGACTACGAGGTAGCCTTGCAGGCGTCCGCAAGACCCGTTGTCTCTTCTATCTATGCTTTTCATTCTGTTATCTCATGTAATCGAGATAAACAGCTTGTATTTTCTTTCAGACAATTATGTGTATTATTCTTAGAAGTTCGTGAGTATTGTGACACCGGTCTTGGGTAGTGTATCATGTTTGGGTTTTCTTTATCATATTTGACTAAGTCTTCCGCTAAGTTTGATTATTCCGCTTTAATTTATATGTTTTTAATTTTAATTTCTTAATAAGAATTCGGTAATTAATGGAGGAGCAATTAATTTTTGGCTTGCCTAGCTTCCATTAGTAGGTGCCATCATGACCCCGATGGTGGGAAATCCGGGTCATGACAGGCCGTATCTTCGCTTATGGCTTGAGCACCGAAGTGCTGACTATGCGAGCAAGTGCTTTGAACTTATGTGTTCGGTAATGTCCTTATTAGTAGGGATGGCGGTCGGATATCCACGTGATGAGTAAGTTAGCGCTGTGAGGTGTATTTATGTGATTTTGGTAGTGACGAAAAAGTTTGTGGGATAATAGATGAACTATTAAGAGATTCATTCCTATTGCGATCTGTTGTGTAGCCCCAAGTTATGGGTGCGTGAACAATATTATTGTATCTCCTAGTTGGAAAGTGAAGTGCAATATGTGTGGCGGTATGAGTTGAGACTCAAAAAGACTAAATTGGCGGTATTTTATATGTGTTATGATTCAAATAAGTGCAACGCATGTCCCTGTATCAATTATTATAATGTAAAACATGTAGTTTTGAGATTAATGTTGTTGATATACATTTTGATGTTTTGTTAAGTTGTAGTCGTGCTGTTAGGATGGTTTTGGTGATTCTCTGGCAAGTGGATAGGCCCAATTACAAAGGAAACTCTGCCATAATTTTTGAAAAATTTGGGACTTAGTAAAAATTTGGACACCTAGAAAATAGGCTTAACTGTTATATGGGTGAATGCAAGAAACAAATGCAGAAGAGTTAAAATTCCAGATGATTTGTGTTTCCACAAGCTTATGAAAGAGCAAGTTTAATCTCATTATGGTATTACGAAAGCAATGAAGCATACGCGTTATGAGTATAGTGAGTTGTGATATATGGCTTCGAGTTAAGTTGGGGAGACTGCGTTGAGTAGCTAATTGCACGATTATGTGCTATGTTAGTTCTGTCTTAAAGTATACTGGCGAACCAGTTCTGACTGTAGAAATTGAGCCGAGAATGGCACGAGTGAAGGAAAAGTTTTGGCAAGATGTCAAGAGATCGAACAAGCATGAAGGAAGTTTCGATGGTTAAAATAAATTAATATCGTCTTCAGCATCACCTGAGAGCGGTGTTGTGTCCTGGTTAATGATTCTTGATCGCTCTTCAGCGTTAGTGCGACCAGTGGTTTGGAGGTGCGCCCCATATATTGTTGTGGTAGGTTGTGGGAGTGTGTTCCACTAGAAGATTATATAAGTGTGGCAAATCTCACATTTGGCAAAATTATTGGACAAAAGTTCTAAGGAATCATTTATCATCATTTTCTACCGAACTTTACACAACAAAATACAGTTATTGGTTCAGTAATTGCGATATATAAGTAGCACTAGTATGAGTTGCCCGAGCTTCGCTCGGGCCCAATGCAAAGAAAGCTTATATAGTTCTGTTACACATCTAGATTAAGTCAAACAACATTTGCTTAGAATACAAGACGAGCTATGTTTGACACTATATTGCAGTTAAATTCACATTTTTGTATAACATAGAGTTTCTAAATTTTAAACACGTCACTTTTTTTGTACTCTTGTTTAGAAACAATTCAAAAACTTTGAACCTGTTATCTAAATTAGATATTATTGTAGTAGTCATCATAATAAACCAGTGAAACTTATCTCGTACATCATTAACAGTTTCATCCCGCCAAATTCTCTAACATTTATATTCAGATTTTTTTCGTTGTTATCATGCATTATGAGATTTTCAAACCTCAAGAGTAAAAACTGATTAGAAATTTGTTAGACAGATCTAGTATTTTCAAATGCTCCAATATATATATATATCCAGATGCCAATCTAACTAAGCATTAGCAATATTTATCTCTAGCAATTTCGCCACACACCATCTCTTTTCCATTTCCTGTGTGTGTTTGTCTGTCTTCTCTACTTCTTTTTCTTATACAATTTTTCAAGCCATAATCCAAATTAATTTCAAAATATCCAATAAAATACTAAGCTTCTTCAATTACAGTTATATGTTCTATTTGATCATTCGTATGTGTTTGACATCCTAGAAGGGTTATGTTTCAAAAACCTTATGCAGTCTTTCTTATTCTAAAAGTTAATTATTTTTGTAATGACTTTAGTAACTTGTCTTCTCACACGTTCTTTGTTAACAATTATTTTGCTGATGTGTATATTTTATCTTAAAAAGTAAAAGAGAAGAAAAGTGCTGAAAAAAAAAAAGTGGAAAAAAACCAAAATGTTAAAATGGGTATATATCAAAGCTTAAGGTGTAGCGAGTTGAAGCCATTAATACACCTAAAAAAGTGTAGCCAAGGTAGTGTCAGAGACACCATCATATTAATATACAAATCGTAGTCCTAGTCTGTCAATTTCCCATTGACCATGTACTTGAGTTTCTTGTATACATCATGCCATCATGCATTTCATATATAATGGCCTCTAGTACCCTAAATGATTTACAGTTCACATCAAATCTGATAATAAACTTGGTGATCCAAGTCTTAAAAAATAAATTAATTTTAAGTAGAAACCATGAAATAGAATTTTATCCAGCTGTAAAATGCCAAGCATTGCAAGGATAAAACCAATTTCATAGAAATTAGGTATTTGCATGTCAGTCAAACAAATAAATTAATGTTGTTAAGATCGGATCGAGCAGGAGGCAAATCAATGAGAGGGCAAGTATTTCCTCCTCCGATCTGCCATTCAACATAATCTTAAATCAAGAATTTCTTCATAGCATAAGACTTAAATCAACAGTTTAATAACAAAAATCAAACATAGCAAACAAACCCAGAAAGCCATTAAGACAAATTATGATAGTAACAATTTTTTTTTCTCACTAAAACTTCAATAGCCAAAAAATATTTTGATATTCAAGACATACTAAAGAAAAGTAAGGAATATTAATTAGCTTACAGAGATAGATAAGATATTTGCAGTAAAGATATCCGGTCATAGTGGTGGAGTTAGGAGACGATATGTATTCAGTTTTACTTTATCAAAATGTATTCAGTTTTACAATTCACAAAGAACACTACGTACATACGTTATTACAGATTGGGAGTAATGTAATACGATTGTAGAACATATAAATAAGTATGTTGTATAAACGGAAGGTCCGAATCGACCTATTTGATTGTTATGAAATGTAGGTAATACCAATTAACTGAAATGTTTATCATTTTAAACAACACTTTATATTCATAACAGATTGGGAGTAATGTAATACGGTTGTATGCAACAAATGGACCACAAGAGTTTTTAGTATATGCGATTGATTTATTATGTACTGTTATTGGTTCCGATAACCAATATGATTGTTTGGATGCCAGTAAGAAGAAAAGACAAAAGATTAACTTGAAACACAAAAAGAATCCATTAGGCTTGTTAAAACATTCCTCCCCATGTTAGACCAGCAGATAATTTCATGTGTTCTCCTATTTTTTTAAAAAATTTGCTTACTATATTCATCTAGAGCATCTACTTCAAATAGTTGCACTGTGAAAGTAATTATGCACTTTTTTATAATATTTGCTAACCCTAGTTTCTTACCCAAATTCTCAATTTTCGACTGGATTTATAGCAGCTTTCTGCTCTGCTTTGGTCGGATTTGGTGTGATTCCATGCTCGTCGTGTTTGTGTTAACTGCTGTGAGGTCCACTATCCTTCAGGTAGGGCCTATTTGTTTTCATTCAAGGAAGGTGATGAAGCTTGGATTCTTCCGTGGAAACGCAATCCTGAAAGTGAGATTCAAAAGCGACGACCTGGTGTTTGTAGGGTGATCGACGGGGGTTTGTTCTTATGGCGGTATTTTATATGTGTTATGATTCAAATAAGTGCAACGCATGTCCCTGTATCAATTTTTATAATGTAAAACATGTAGTTTTGAGATTAATGTTGTTGATATACATTTTGATGTTTTGTTAAGTTGTAGTCGTGCTGTTAGGATGGTTTTGGTGATTCTCTGGCAGGTGGATAGACCCAATTACAAAGGAAACTCTGCCATAATTTTTGAAAACTTTGGGACTTAGTAAAAATTTGGACACCTAGAAAATAGGCTTAACTGTTATATGGGTGAATGCAAGAAAAAAATGCAGAAGAGTTAAAATTCCAGATGATTTGTGTTTCCACAAGCTTATGAAAGAGCAAGTTTAATCTCATTATGGTATTACGAAAGCAATGAAGCATACGCGTTATGAGTATAGTGAGTTGTGATATATGGCTTCGAGCTAAGTTGGGGAGACTGCGTTGAGTAGCTAATTGCACGATTATGTGCTATGTTAGTTCTGTCTTAAAGTATACTAGCGAACTAGTTCTGACTGTAGAAATTGAGCCGAGAATGGCACGAGTGAAGGAAAAGTTTTGACAAGATATCAAGAGATCGAACAAGAAGGAAGGAAGTTTCGATCATTAAAATAAATTAATATCGTCTTCAGCATCACCTGAGAGCGGTGTTGTGTCCTGGTTAATGATTCTTGATCGCTCTTCAGCGTTAGTGCGACCAGTGGTTTGGAGGTGCGCCCCATATATTGTTGTGGTAGGTTGTGGGAGTGTGTTCCACTAGAAGATTATATAAGTGTGGCAAATCTCACATTTGGCAAAATTATTGGACAAAAGTTCTAAGGAATCATTTATCATTTTCTACCGAACTTTACACAACAAAATACAGTTATTGGTTCAGTAATTGCGATATATAAGTAGCACTAGTATGAGTTGCCCGAGCTTCGCTCGGGCCCAATGCAAAGAAAGCTTATATAGTTCTGTTACACATCTAGATTAAGTCAAACAACATTTGCTTAGAATACAAGACGAGCTATGTTTGACACTATATTGCAGTTAAATTCACATTTTTGTATAACATAGAGTTTCTAAATTTTAAACACGTCACTTTTTTTGTACTCTTGTTTAGAAACAATTCAAAAACTTTGAACCTGTTATCTAAATTAGATATTATTGTAGTAGTCATCATAATAAACCAGTGAAACTTATCTCGTACATCATTAACAGTTTCATCCCGCCAAATTCTCTAACATTTATATTCAGATTTTTTTCGTTGTTATCATGCATTATGAGATTTTCAAACCTCAAGAGTAAAAACTGATTAGAAATTTGTTAGACAGATCTAGTATTTTCAAATGCTCCAATATATATATATATCCAGATGCCAATCTAACTAAGCATTAGCAATATTTATCTCTAGCAATTTCGCCACACACCATCTCTTTTCCATTTCCTGTGTGTGTTTGTCTGTCTTCTCTACTTCTTTTTCTTATACAATTTTTCAAGCCATAATCCAAATTAATTTCAAAATATCCAATAAAATACTAAGCTTCTTCAATTACAGTTATATGTTCTATTTGATCATTCGTATGTGTTTGACATCCTAGAAGGGTTATGTTTCAAAAACCTTATGCAGTCTTTCTTATTCTAAAAGTTAATTATTTTTGTAATGACTTTAGTAACTTGTCTTCTCACACGTTCTTTGTTAACAATTATTTTGCTGATGTGTATATTTTATCTTAAAAAGTAAAAGAGAAGAAAAGTGCTGAAAAAAAAAGTGGAAAAAACCAAAATGTTAAAATGGGTATATATCAAAGCTTAAGGTGTAGCGAGTTGAAGCCATTAATACACCTAAAAAAGTGTAGCCAAGGTAGTGTCAGAGACACCATCATATTAATATACAAATCGTAGTCCTAGTCTGTCAATTTCCCATTGACCATGTACTTGAGTTTCTTGTATACATCATGCCATCATGCATTTCATATATAATGGCCTCTAGTACCCTAAATGATTTACATTTCACATCAAATCTGATAATAAACTTGGTGATCCAAGTCTTAAAAAATAAATTAATTTTAAGTAGAAACCATGAAATAGAATTTTATCCAGCTGTAAAATGCCAAGCATTGCAAGGATCAAACAAATTTCATAGAAATTAGGTATTTGCATGTCAGTCAAACAAATAAATTAATGTTGTTAAGATCAGATCGAGCAGGAGGCAAATCAATGAGAGGGCAAGTATTTCCTCCTCCGATCTGCCATTCAACATAATCCTAAATCAAGAATTTCTTCATAGCATAAGACTTAAATCAACAGTTTAATAACAAAAATCAAACATAGCAAACAAACCCAGTAAGCTATTAAGACAAATTATGATAGTAACAATTTTTTTTTTCTGACTAAAACTTCAATAGCCAAAAAATATTTTGATATTCAAGACATACTAAAGAAAAGTAAGGAAAATTAATTAGCTTACAGAGATAGATAAGATATTTGCAGTAAAGATATCCGGTCATAGTGGTGGAGTTAGGAGACGATATGTATTCAATTTTACTTTATCAAAATGTATTCAGCTTTACAATTCACAAAGAACACTACGTACATACGTTATTACAGATTGGGAGTAATGTAATACGATTGTATAACATATAAACAAGTATGTTGTATAAACGGAAGGTCCGAATCGGCCTATTTGATTGCTATGAAATGTAGGTAATACCAATTAACTGAAATGTTTATCATTTTAAACAACACTTTATATTCATAACAGATTGGGAGTAATGTAATACGATTGTAGGCAACAAATGGACCACAAGAGTTTTTAGTATATGCAATTGATTTATTATGTACTGTTATTGGTTCGGATAACCAATATGATTGTTTGGATGCCAGTAAGAAGAAAAGACAAAAGATTAACTTGAAACACAAAAAGAATACATTAGGCTTGTTAAAAACATTCCTCCCCATGTTAGACCAGCAGATAATTTCATGTGTTCTCCTATTTTTTTAAAAAATTTGCTTGCTATATTCATCTAGAGCATCTACTTCAAATAGTTGCACTGTGAAAGTAATTACGCATTTTTTTATAAAATTTGCTAACCCTAGTTTCTTACCCAAATTCTCAATTTTCGACTGGATTTATAGCAGCTTTCTGCTTTGCTTTGGTCGGATTTGGTGTGATTCCATGCGCATCGTGTTTGTGTTAACTGCTATGAGGTCCACTATCCTTCAGGTAGGGCCTATTTGTTTTCACTCAAGGAAGGTGATGAAGCTTGGATTCTTCCGTGGAAACGCAGTCCTGAAAGTGAGATTCAGAAGCGACGACCTGGTGGTTGTAGGGTGATCGACGGGGGTTTGTTCTTATGGTTGAAGGTTCTCAAGGCCAAATGGCTATTGACGCCTTCGAGAAGAAGACTGACGGAGGGGCAGGGGAGGCTCAAGGTCTTATGGTTGAAGGTTCTCAATAAAGAGAAAATTTGTATTTGAATGTATTCTTCAGCTGTATTCACTTGTATTCAGGTTTAATCAGTTGTATTTAGCTATTTTATTCAGCAGTAGTTAGTTGTATTCAAGTGTATTATACAATTGTATTCAGTTATATTCAACTATTTTATTCAGCATAAGTTAGTTGTATTTTGTTGCATTCAAGAGTTTATTCAGTTGTATTTTTGTTGTATTCAAGTATTTTATTCAGATGAATTAAGGTGTATTTTGTTATATTCAACTGTATTATTCATATGTATTTCTCTTTATTCAAATATAATCTTTATTATGTACCTTTTAAATACAGATTAATGAGGGATCGTTTTAGTTCGTTGAATTAAATTAGGAGAATATCATGTGATTTTATTTCCTTCCGTTTTTAGCACAGACATGTTACTGTATTTAATGTTAATGTCGCTTGAATACAACTAAATACATGTTAAACTTAGCTGGTATTCCTGATTTTATGCCTATATTTTTGGTTGTATTAATGAATACAACAACTTAAATACATGAAATACATTGTATAAAAATATAAAAGGTATATATAACACGTAATATAGCAAAGAGTATCTATAAATGACTAATTAGACAAAAAAAATGGTGCTTTATGAAAAATTCACTTAAATAAAATTCAAATTAACTTCAGTTACTTTTTTTATTTTATTTTCGAGAATTAGTCATATGACTTAATTTTCAGAATGTAAATTTACTATTTGTATTATTTTAATAATATTATAATTTTTTTATTATTCCAATTGCCTGAAAAGTTAATTTGTTTAGCATTAAATTAAATTTATTTGTTAATTTATTTAACATGCTTGAAATATTAATTTGTTTAACATTATATTTACTTGTTAATTTGTTTAATA
The DNA here is from genome assembly GCA_032618575.1 of Nicotiana noctiflora. Classification (NCBI taxonomy): domain Eukaryota; kingdom Viridiplantae; phylum Streptophyta; class Magnoliopsida; order Solanales; family Solanaceae; genus Nicotiana; species Nicotiana noctiflora. Next base: position 929,515 of record JASVEL010012455.1, on the reverse strand, counting down.
TATTTAATATGTTAATTAGTTTAACATTAAAGTAAATCTTATGTAAATTTGTATAGCATGCAATAAATATTAATTAGTTTGACATTAATTTTATTTACGTGCTAACATAAGTTATTTGTTAACTTATGATCCACATGGGATTATAAAATTGCGCAAGATGATTATGTTATCTTAAACATAATTAAGACATTTAGTAGATAATTAAATAGGTTAATTTTTATAATATTTTAATTGCTGGACAATGATTGGGAACATAGTGAACTTTCAACTCCATAATTAATATATGTGTTTATTAACTTAATCAATTGATGCTTAGTGTCATAAATATGTATGTATGTAGAACATCGTGCCTTGCATTATTTTTTATACATGATCCTCGTTTAATTTTTTATTTTGTTAAAGAATGACTACTGCTTCAAAAAAACATTGTTGATGAGCTCAACAAAGGGTTGAAACTCAATGGTGATAATTATGAAACTTGGAGCTTGAAAGTCCAGTATGTGCTAGAGGAGCAAGAGGATATGGAGGCCATCAACAATGTCATGAAGGAGCCTGAGGAAGGCAATACTGCTCAACATAGGCGTGAGCGTGAAGCCTATGACAGTTGGAAGTAAAATAACTTCATTGCTCGCATTACATTGTTGAGCACCTTAGATGATGACATTCTAAGGGAGTTTAAGGATCACCAAAGAGCTAAGGATCTTTGGAATGCTTTGAGGAAAAGATTAGGTACTTGTTCCAGTGCAAGGCTGAGATCCTTAACGATCAAATTTGACTCATATAAGAAACGCCCAGAACATTCAATGAAAACACATCTGAGGAAAATGACAAATATTATTGGGGAGTTGAAAGATGTTGGTCATGTGTTGACTGATGAAAAACAAATTCAAGTTGCCATACGTTCTTTACCTTGTTCTTGAGACCATATGAATATGCATTCGACCCATAATGAGCGGATCACAACTCTGAAAGATGTTTGGAGACACCTTGAGTTAAAGGAGGAACGACTTGAGGCTGCAAAGCTAATAGCTTAATTGCACCAAAAGAAAGTACTACTGGTTGATGATAAGGAAAGGGTAGTTTCGTCAGAAGACGTAAAGTTTTTATGTAGCTGCTATACTGAATTTTTTTTCAGCCAATCATATTGGTATGCTTTATTGAAATTACAGACTTACCCTTATTTTGACAGGCAGGCATGTTGACCTTGAGGTGCCTATATTCCCTCTTATTAGTAAGTAGTAAAATATATACAATTTAATATATTTGCAGTATGATTTATTTCGTTGTTTTGCCATATTACTACATTGATATTTTTTAAAAATATTAAAGTACTTTATATGTATACATGTTAGCATGTGTGAAATACACATACAGGAGATTGCGATGGAATATCAACAATTGGCACAACATCTGCCGCAAGCACAAATGACGAATTAGTTTGTTGACTGTATCTCATCAACGTTTGTCTATTGTCTCTAACCCTGTACGTGTGTGGAGAATTTCAATGCCAACAAATGTCAAGTAGATTTAAAATTATACAGAAAGGTTGTGGAAAGCTTTAGAATCGTAGGAAAAAGTAAGAATACGTTATTTCAATGAGATGTTCAGTAAATTCTTTTAATGACAAAATTTGCATATAAGCTCAAACATTTTAAACTCATAAAGTTATATTGTAAAGATAATGCGAGTTATGAAAATAATAGAGAAGAATAATGAGTATTACTCATTTGAAGGTCATGGACATCCACTATAATTATATTATTATAACAACTAGTACTATTTAACAATATAGAAGCCTAAGTCATGACACAAATGTCTATTTCAACATTCACTTGTTACTTGGTCGTATATTTATGCTAAATTATGTATCATTATCATAATCAATTTAAATCAAAATTATTTTAAAGACAAAAACACCGTTGCAATTCGCAATTAGTACATAAAAAATCAAACGTAAAACAACCCTTATATAAGAACCAACCATACAGTAACCGGAAGAATCCTCTTTGACATCAAAATACCTCAAACTAAGTATTAATTCCAGGTAAGCACACATGTTGACGGAGAGGAGCTTGTGTTCCCTCTTATTAAGAAGTAAGCATTCAACATTCACTTGTTACTTGGTTGTATATTTATGCTAAATTATGTATCATTATCATAATCAATTTAAATCAAAATTATTTTAAAGACAAAAACACCGTTGCAATTCGCAATTAGTACATAAAAAATCAAACGTAAAACAACCCTTATATAAGAACCAACCATACAGTAAACCGAAAGAATCCTCTTTGACATTAAAAGACCTCAAACTAAGTATTAATTCCAGGTAAGTACACATGTTGACGGAGAGGAGCTTGTGTTCCCTCTTATTAAGAAGTAAGCATTCAACATTCACTACTTCGTTGTATATTTATGCTAAATTATGTATCATTATCATAATCAATTTAAATCAAAATTATTTTAAAGACAAAAACACCGTTGCAATTCGCAATTAGTACATAAAAAATCAAACGTAAAACAACCCTTATATAAGAACCAACCATACAGTAAACCGAAAGAATCCTCTTTGACATCAAAAGACCTCAAACTAAGTATTAATTCCCGGTAAGCACACATGTTGACGGAGAGGAGCCTGTGTTCGCTCTTATTAAGAAGTAGGAATTCAACATTCACTTGTTACTTGGTCGTATATTATGCTAAATTATGTATCATTATCATAATCAATTTAAATCAAAATTATTTTAAAGATAAAAATACCGTTGCAATTCGTAATTAGTACATAAAAAATCAAAGGTAAAACAACCCTTATATAACACCCAACCATACAGTAAAGCGAAAGAATTTCTTTGACATCAAAAGACCTCAAACTAAGTATTAATTCCAGGTAAGCAGAGGAGCCTGTGTTCGCTCTTATTAAAGGAAAAAATATTTAAGTGGGATCCATAATATATACTCCGTCCGTTTCAATTTATGTGAATCCATTTGACTGAGTACGGAGTTTAAAAAAAGAGAGAAGACTTTTGATCTTGTGGTGTAAAATGAGGCACCTTTATTTTGTGTGGCTATAAATCATTACATAAAAGTAAATTGTTTCCAAATAAGGAAAGGGATCACTCTTTTTGGCACGAACTAAAAAGGAAATAGGTGAATTGGAGGGAGTATTTACAATCGCAGCTTTAGAGTGCGATCTGCGGCCTTTCCGGTTTCACAAGCAGCAAAAAACCTAACGACACTACCTTCCCTTTACACCTGTGAATTTTACTTTGAAATCAAAACTGATTCATGGCTTCTTCCTCTAATTCTAGGCTCGAAATCCTCACTCGACACTTAACTTCAGCATCTTTTGCCTCTAAGGTACCACTAAAAATCACACTCTCTTAATTTCTGAGATTTTTTTTCCAGTTTCAGTTATGGAAAGCTACTTCCCCGAACAATTAACTTAAATTTATGGTTATATCTTAAGCAAAATGGACACTTCATATGTTTCTGCCTCTAAGGTAGCCCCAAAAATCACTCTTTCTTACGAACAATTATTCTTTTTGCAATTCAAAAGCAGGTTCGGAGGTTGTTAAATACTAATCAGATTACCAATGTTTAATTTCTATTGTTCAATTTTAGTTAGTGGAAAAATGCTATTTTTTCCTGATGATGAATTCTTTCTCACGCTTTATAGGCTGGCTCTGATGGTCAAAATTTGGAGTGGATTAAGATATCACCTGAGGTATCAGAAGCACTAAAATTTGGCAGCCCAATTGTTGCACTTGAATCCACCATAATATCTCATGGTACGTGAATATTTTGACCTCATTGCTCAATTAAATCGTCTGCTTATATTGTCTACATGTTATTAGTAGTACTACTGAAGGGAATTATGTAGTAAGTAGTACTAGTGGTGAGAGTGCAACTTGTGATGTGTGGGTTAGGGGAACGTCATGAGTTCGAACCCTGCTGCAGGCAGTGAAGAAGATTTTGACCTTCTTGCTCAATTATTATCGTTTGCGTATACTGTCTCTTTTCTGTTATTATTACAACTGAAGGGAAATTATGTACTTCTAGTAATTAATACTAGTGATGAGAGCACAACTTGTGATGTGTGGGTTAGGCCCACGTCACGGGTTCGCACCCTGACGCAAGCAAAAGCCTTGTGTTTAAGTAGAGTGGCAAACCCATTTTCCACCGAGTTTCGAACTGTGTGCCACTGGTCATCAGAAATTTCTCTCTTCTAAAAATAAAATAAAATTATGTATTAGTTATTATTACAATCTAAAGCTTGTGTTAGTGAATATAATATTGTACTTCGCTAGGGAGTAGAAAAAAAAATGTAATGGAAATATAGATGAGAAATAATGTTGTTAAAGTAAGTTTACAAATAAAATTTACTTGATCTCCATGAGGGGCGGACATAGGATGGAAAGTCAGAGGGTTCGGAATTTTAACTGGCTTGAGGAGAAAATGTCTTTGCACCCACTGCTCCCTTGAAGCAGTCTTTTATTAAAATACCAACTTTAATGGACATTCACACACACACACACACTACAAAGGTCATAGCTAAAAGCTGTAGTTCAGGCGAATCCACTGTTTATGCACTAGGTCCGCCCCTAATATCGATTTTTCCTCCCTGTACCCCGCTCTCCCAAATAAAATAGAAAAATAAAAGATGGAGAGTTCCATGTTAAATTTATATAGTGGGTCAGTGACAACAAAGTGTTACCTGAATGATCAATGTCTTACATCATCACCTGTGGCCTTACTGCGCATCGAACATACTGACAGATAGAGATTAAGGCTTATGACCATGTGGCAATGCATTTCAGTAGTTGGCCTTACTTAACCTTACATGTATTACTTTCTCAATTATGTTTTATTTATAATAGCTCCAACTATGGATTTTCTTGCTGTTTCCAGGAATGCCTTATCCTCAGAATTTTGAGACAGCTAAAGAGTTGGAGGTCATTGTGAGGAAGAATGGAGCTGTACCTGCAACTATCGCTATTCTGGATGGTGTACCATGCATAGGTGTCCACTTGAGGCTTTTTTTCTTTATATCATTCTTTCTTCTTTTCGTTTCTTGGTTGGAGGTACGTTTGCAAGAATTTGGGGTTGATTGCTAGGATTCTTAAGTTCGTCACATTTCTCCTAAACTTAAAGTGTCCACAGACCTCATGGCACTCTGCTTGTGCTCGAGGAATAGTAATTGCAATAAACACCAACCTCTTTGTTCTTAGCTTCTTAATATGCATTTTAACTATCAATAGAGACCAACTTGTCTATGCTTTATCTGTTTATCTATTTACTCCATACTCATGCTAACTTTTGATATTTGGTAGCTCAATCAAATTGATGAATGCTTTACCACATTTTTTCCTTATGAAAGAAATTGATTTTTTACAAGGGACTAGTGTTTCTTGAAAATATACTCTGCTACATTAATGTACATTGACTTCTATGCTCAATCATTCTTGCACTAGCATATGGCTGATGCATATTCCATGAGCATATGACAGTTGTCCGAAAGTCTTGACCATTCCAATTTACTCGGACGGTTTCTGTGAGTGTTCAATTTGAAGATTTGCAATTTGAAATGGAGTGGAATACTTTGGAATGGAATGTGAAAGATGAACAATTTGGCATAGAAGTAACCTTTCTGAGAACGTCTATTCTTCACTGCAGTAAACCATTTCCATCTTTTACTTAATTAATTCCAGAACTTTATTTTCTACAGCAGTTCTGAATCTTTCATAACTTACTTGTAAAACTTGCACTTTTTGAGGAAATGAGAAATATGAGAACACGAGATCTCCACAATATCGACATCATTACTAACTAATAGCCATTGGGACAGGTAATCATCTGCTTGTCAAATTAAATCTGATACTCTTGGCTCTAATTCTGTGAACTTATGAAATGAAAAAACTTGAAATACTTGCATGACCTTACGTTTTGAGTTGTCTTACTCTTGTGCTAACTTTCTTTTAACTGGGAAATTCATTGTAGCATGTAAAATGTCTTAACCATGAATTATATTCTTTATGGTAGGCTTGACTACAGAAGAACTAGAGATTTTAGCACGTCTTGGTAGCAAAGCTCGAAAAACTGCTAGTAGAGACATTGCAGTTGTTGTAAGTCAATTCCAAACTACGTGACTTAGTCTGGGCAATTATATATTGTTTGCCTTTATCATTTTTGTTACAGTAAAATATTTGTTTTGACTGCTGAAACTTAATTTTCACTAGCTTTTGTTTGTGTGTGTCTAGATGTGACATCTAAAAGCTTCATGGACCTAGAGAAAATAGCATGCCATGGATAGCTTGTTTTATAATGTATGCGGCAGAACTATGTGTCTTATGATGACTACATAAGTATACAAATGTACTTCAGCACAGCTTGCACTATCTTGTGTGTATTTGTTTTCCATTCCCTTGTTACAGTTCCAAATATTTCTAGGAAGACAGTTTTTATATTATAACAAAAAGTGCTTATTTCTTGCTTAATCCTCCCTTTACCATAGTTTTAAGCATTTTGAGGGAAGTGTGACTTTTAAATTAAAAGAAGGTTTACTTATTCTTTGTTCTTTTCAGAAACCATACCAAAAGATGACGAAAAAGCTCTTGGCACAAACAGCTTGAGCCGTCTCACTTGTTAGGTAGTGCAAATCATGTATTGTCAGCCTTCACATTGAAAGAGAACTGATCATTCCCTTATTTGGTTTATTCCTGAAGACATCAATTCCAGAAGCCTGGATTTTGTTCGCGATTCACTAGAATCTTTTTCGCTTATTAGATATGCTCTCCCAACCATGCACCACTAACCTCCACCTATGATAAGCTTGCTTCAATTCCTATGAAGTACTTCTCTTCAAGATTACACTTATAAATTTTTCCTCCTCAAACCAACAATAAGCCTTTTAATATAAATCCACTCATATCACTATGACAATTTTGCGTAACCCCCTGCTAAAGACTTACTTCTCTTGTCATATAGGCCTACAAGAAATTTATCAGTAGCTAATCACAGCAGTTGACATGATTATCATCACAATTATGAAAAAACCACCTTAATGAATCTCATAAATTCCATCCTTGATGGGATTATAATATTCTTATGTCAGTGTAAAGAGTGAAAGAATAATATTCTTGGTCTTTTAATTGGAGCGGAATTTTGATGGGTGCTGTTACTGAAAATTATAATAAGGAGTGTGGAAAGAACCAAGAACACATGATGATACCACACGCTCTTTTGATGTTGCACTATTGAAGTGTATTATTAAGCACCCAAAGGTGTGCAATCTTCGGGACATTGTTATATTTGGTTCTACCTTTCATCTCTGACTGGCATCTGTTTTCCAAGTGTTTAAGCCATAGAAGGCTAGATATATGCATCATCTTTAAGTGTTCCCTTTCAAAAAGTCCGACGCATATGTTTGGATATCTGTCAGGATCCTACCAAATATTCTTGGGAAGCTGCCACAAAGCTGTCAAATTAAAATTTTTCTTAGTTACTTGTATTTTTTCTAGATGGCAGGCAGGGAGAATGGAACAACTACTGTCTCTGCAACAATGTATCTTGCTTCAGTGGTGATGATTGCCTTCATGTGGATTTCTCTAGTATTTTGCTTTTTTTTTTTTTCCTGATTCATCCGGATCTTTTGTAAAAAGTTTCTTCGTATCTTGTAGGTTGGTATTCCAATATTTGTCACTGGTGGTATTGGAGGAGTTCATAGACATGGAGAGAACAGTGAGTAAACCAATGCTTATATATGGGCTTTGGTGCTTTGTCTATGTGGTGATGCTAGAATTATGCATTTTGCTTTGGTAACATCTGATTTTTTAATTAGATTGGTAGCTTGCCAAATTACGTTGATCATTTGTTGCTGGCAAACAAATATTTGTTTCAACAACAACAACAACCCAGTATAATCCCACTTAGTGGGGGTCTGGGGAGGGTAGTGTGTACGCGACCTTATCCCTACCTTGAGGTAGAGAGGCTGTTCCAAATAGACCCCCTGTATCCTTCCCTCCAAAAACTTTCCACTTGCTCTTGGGGAAACTCGAACTCACAACCTCTCGGTTGGAAGTGGGGATTACTTACCATCAGAGCAACCCCTCTTGTCAAAAACAAATATTTGTTTGATAAATAAAAATCAAGAATGGCGAACAAGATGCGTCAAGGACATTTTAGTGTATAGACCGGTAAGTGATCAGTAGTATCATCAGTATGGCAATACGAATAAAGAATGAATTACAATAAGCATGGGTTTTCAACTCCAACCTGTAACCAGGAGCAATTAGAGCTTTATTCAGATGATTATCTTAATGATTATTTCCAAATATTGGCTCATTAATGATTTTCAACTTTTGTAAATGGATCTAGATCTATGGACCTTGTTAATATGAGGTGCTTAGAATGTCTCCATCACTATGAACTGTTTGCTACCTAAATGTTCTTTGGCAATCCTTACCTTATAAGTTAACTTTTGAGATTGAGTTAAGATCAAAGTCCATTTTCTTAACATGATATCAGAGTAACTGCCATCCCTTTACTTGTTCCCGTGCTCCAAATGTCTAGACCTGGGCTTACGGCGGAGGGGTGTAAGAGTTTCTTACATAGGTTGAGGGAATGAGCTATTATCTCCTTACATGGTTTTGACAATTCTCGTAAGCTAGCTTTTAAGTGGTTGAGTTAGAGCCAACTTCCATTTTCTTAATATTATTCATATCTCTTGTGGCTTTATTTCTCACATGGCATCAAAGATAAACCCATCCCTATTCTTGGTTTATCCAATATTGGCCCTGATATTATGCTATCCATGCTCTAGATGTCCTGATCTGTGCGTGTAGAGAGTTAAGAGTGTCTCACTTTGGACTGTTGTCTCCTTATATTGTCTTGGTCTATGTGATAGTCCTCACCTCATGAGTTAGTTTTTTAGGTTGAGTTAGACCTATCGTCTTAGTTTTTGAGGTTGAGTTAGACCTATCGTCCATTTTCTTAACAAGGTGTACTAGGCTGCTTCTATAAACCCGTTCTCTACACAGTTGTCATTTAGAGCATCTCTTCAAGCCTTTTTGGTTTAAGGTAGCAAACCTTTTTGTAATGAAATAAGCAACTTCCTTAGCTTTCACCTTTTCTTCTCTTGTTTGCATTTATTTATTTATTATGATTGAGTGGTTCTTATGCATTTATTTTTTACAGCATTGGATATTTCGTCTGATCTGACCGAGCTTGGAAATACTCCTGTGGCGGTGATCTCTGCTGGTGTAAAATCGATACTAGATATTCCCCGAACACTTGAATATTTGGTTTGTACCAACATTCTTATTTTACTTCAGATCTCTTACATATTATAACGGATTACTTGGAAAATCAACCCTTTCTTTCCTATCTTGACCTACAGGAAACTCAAAGAGTTACAGTTGCAGCTTATCAAACTGATGAGTTCCCTGCTTTCTTCACACAAACCAGTGGCTGCAAGGTTCACATTTTGTCATCAACCCTATGATTAACTCCTATGTTTCGATCATATAGGTCCCTTTCTAACTGCTCCACTCAATGATTAGAAAAGATTTTTTCTATATTAGTACAGCATTTGCTCCACATAATGTAAAAGAGGACATGGATGCACTAAGATCCAACTGTAAGAGAGGAGCTTCAAAAAAATTGTCTGATGATACTCTGTTGAAACCAGTTATCTTATTAGAGCAAAATGCAGGTTTACATCCCTCTTCTGGCATCAGTTCTTTAGTATTAAGTAATCCCCTTTTCAGGTTAAAGCCTTGAAACCAAATTCCCTATACTCACATAAGGTGTAAGAATGGAGCATAGACAGCAATGATTTGGGAAATGTCATCTCGTTCTCAAACCTTGAAGCCTATATCTGGCTTTGATTTTGGAAACTAACATTTCGAAGAATGGAAATGCCAGAATATGTTATGTCCTGTCTGCTACTTGACTAAGGATAAATGAGGAGAGAGAAGTAAACTGAGAGAGCCATATAGTTTATAATGTCTCTGGAGTATGGTTTATCTCTCAATGTTTCAAAATTTGCCTGTCAGGCTCTTGATAAGGAGATCTCTATATACTCACTTTAAAGGGGAATCATCATAAAATTAGCATGGTTTACAAATTTCATTAAACAAACAAAGTGGAATGTTAAAAGTCACGGAAACCCTCCCAATATATGAAAAGTAGACCAAATTATGCTTGTAATGGAATAATCTTAACTTATAGTTTCTTGTGTAGTATTCGCTCTTCTCATTTTAAATGTCACTCGTTTCTTTTGGTCTGTCCCAAAAATAATGATACTCTACCAAAGGTAGTCTTAGAACTTGTGTTCTTAAATATGTAAGTTTATGTGTCTAAAATCTTCTTTTCTTTCTGAAGCACCATGCTTGGTGAACACCTCCGTGTAAAATGTTCACATTCGTATAAAATGGAACGGAAGGAGTAAATTATTATACTGAACTGGGAAAGAGTGAAGTATAGAAAAAAGGGATCAAACATTGCTACATGCTGAAATGTGCTGCCCGTCAACACCAAACACTAACATGGTCAAATAGTGGGTTCTTCTTCTTTTTTTTTTTTCCCAAAAATATCCCTCCATCCCCCCCACCCCCCGGATTATTGGGAGTGATTGGTGGCTCAGAAGAAACTTATTTCATACTAGTTAGAATAGGTGAATAGATTACTTCTTTTCTTTTGGAATGTTCGGATAACTTATGAGCAGTCTCATATAATTTCAGTTAACACGAGATCATATTTTTCTTAATTGTATTTATAATAAACATTACATCATGTTTTCTAATTGGTTATCTTTTGACATAAAACTTAGGCACCTGCTCGAGTAGAATCACCAGAACATTGTGCTCGAGTTATAGGTAAGCAACCCTGAATCTATACCCACCTTCATTCATTTACTTGTTAATTATAGCATTTTTATTGTATTCTCTAACTTTGTTTACAGATGCAAACATAAGACTTGAGCGGAAGAGTGGAATATTGATAGCAGTCCCCATTCCAAGGGAGCATTCTGCTTCTGGACATTTGATTGAGTCGGCAATACAGCAAGCTCTCCAAGAAGCACGGTAAGTCTGCTGAATCCTTCTTTATTTACGGAAGCACATGGTTCTTTGAACCTTAATTGCCTTTTCCACATACTTCTGACATATTAATGGTGGGATGGAATTGCAAACTATAGAGAGAAGAAGATAAGTGGCAATGCTGAAACTCCATTCTTGCTTGCAAGAGTGAACAAACTTACTGGTGGAGCATCTCTGGCTTCAAGTATCCTTTATCTGATGTTGCTATATGCTATTTAGTTTTTAAATCATTCATTAAGTCGGGGTGGAGAAAGAAAAATTTCACAATAAATTATTTTAATCATCTCTTTAGTACCAACCTGAATTGAATTATTTCTTTCGGTTTGTCCCATCTTTCGAGTTTCTTTAATGAAGTTTCAGACATTGCACTAGTGAAAAATAATGCCTCTGTTGGTGCTAAAATTGCTGTTTCGCTGGCCCAGCTTCAAAAGCATAGTGGTAAAAGGTTAGTGTACCCCTCTGTTATCATTTCTTCTTCTTTTCAACTGAGAATTCTCTCAGATTGCAAAGAGGAACCAAAAGGAAAAGCTAAGCTAATAAACACACGTTGTGTTTCCAGTAGGACACTTGGAAGTCTATAAGGTTACACTATTACCATAATGCCCCCAAAGAAAGTTTTATTTACTGGAATACCCTTGGTCGTCCAAGGAACCTTTCTCTTACTATATAGGTAATTAATGGGTTGATTGCAACCTTTGATTTCAGATTCCAATGATATGTGCTAACAAAAGCTGGCGTTGTAACTTCACAGGTTGTAACACTCGGCTTTGGCTCATTGTTCAAGATTCCTCACTGCTGCCCCCGTGGGATTCCAGACTGTGTCTCAGTGCGCGTGTGGCTGATCATCCGATAAGATATTTTGCCCTTCTCCCTATGATTTCAGCTTAGCACTTTAAGCTCCGAGTCTGAAGGAACCATGACATCCGCGATATAAGCTTGTCTTTACTCCGTTGGGATTACTTTCCCCCATGATCCCCATGTATAGAGAAGTTAAGACGGTCTCCTGGCTGATCAGGTGGTTGAGTGTGTAAAATGTAAAATGGCCCCTGAGCTTAGAAATATGTCTATCCCATTTGACTAGCATTGATCAATGCATTAACCTTTTACCTATCTTCAAGAGAATGAACCTAAGTTAACAACAACAACAACAACAACAACAACCCAGTATAATCCCACTTAGTGGGGTCTGGGGAGGGTAGTGTGTACGCAGACCTTACCCCTACCATAGGGTAGAGAGGTTGTTTCCAAATAGACCCCCGGCATCCTTCCCTCCAAGAACTTCCCACCTTGCTCTTGGGGAGACTCGAACTCACAACCTCTTGTCAAAAGGGCCGACCCAGTTCAATACCCACTTCGTGGGTGTCTGGGGAAGGGAATACTCTAGGCAGCCTTCCCCCTGCTTTGCAGAGAGGCTGATTCGAACACGAACTTAGGCTGATTCCCCCTGCTTTGCAGAATGAACCTAAGTTAATTTTTCTTAATTGGAACTACCAACTAGGAAATTTCTTGTTCAGAATACCGTTTCAAATATCTCAAGAAATTCCTTTCATCTAATTATATATGAAAGTGACAATTAAATATAAAATGGCTCGATGCAGCACATGGCAAATAATCGACAAATGAGTCGGCTCAAATCTCGTAGACCTAAGTTCGTGTGGGATTTGTGTGTTAACCATTGTTATTGTCAATTACTCGTTCTGTTCTATTTTCTTTTGACACTATTTTATATAATATTTTTTAAATATTTTTTTTATAGCAACACAAATACTATAACATATTTAAGATTATAAATTTCGAAAATTTTATAGCTACACAATCAATATGGTATATGTAAATTTTTTAAAATTTGTGTCAGTCAAACTATAACCAAAATAAAATAAAACAAAACGGGAGAGTATTAATTTGGAGGTGCTAACTAGGTGGTGTTTACTTCAAAATTTTGAAAAAGAATGTAAATTTATGAGTGCAATATTGTAGTAGCTGGCTAGCTGCAGGGAAAGTTCTGGTATTGAACGAGTCAAAGAACGATAACAATTTGTGGTTCATCACTTCTTTTTCCTCGCACGTTGAACATCAACTGTACTAATTTTAACGTTTATCAATCATGATTACGGTGGGGTAATAAATAATTTCGGACTTGAGCCTTGAGTATAAAATTACTTTTATTAGAAAGTCCTTTAATTTATCTTACAGTTTGCAATTTTTCTATGCATGATATATACCGAGTACAGGGGCGGATGTAGTATTATATGTATGTGTTCAATTGAACCCATTTTTTATGCGGTGTGTAAATTTGTATATAAAAATTCACTAAAATTATAAGAAATGGTAGATATGAATCCATAATTTCAAAAATATAATACCTTCAATGTTAACAACTACAAATGTTAAACCCATAAAATTTAAATTCTGAATCCGCCTCCGCAAGACTTTCAACTGTCTCCGTACAATAAAAAGAAGACTTTAAAAAATCCATAGTAATTTGCACTCCTCTTATAAATCTGCTTTCTCCTTCTCGTCCTAATTCAGGACAACGCATGCAAGAGGAACAAAGAGGCAACTTCTGCATTTCTCATTCTATATTTGCACAATAAATTAATTACATTCTTTGCTACCATTTTTTCCTTTCTATTCTAATTACCTCAAGACTACAAAATTATATATTTGAGGAAATTATTATTCGTAGCGATTTACTCTCTTAGTTTGTTCATCTTGCTATACTCTTACTTTCTGTTTCAAAATTAGTTTATGTATGGGGTCGAATCAGACAGGATTAATATGGGTCGAGCACACCTCCCTATATGGCCACAGACGTCGAGCATACCTTCCCCACGCCCATACGACGAGAGGTAGTATGCCCCCGACTATAAAGGCGCATTGACAAACTCGCCCGTTTAGGCGTCCCGTCTCCTCCGCCTATTTCTGTTTTTGTAATAACAATAGTGCTGGAATAAAGTAATGTGTTGGCGAGGGGGCCTTCCTTTTATATAAGGAAATGCCTCCCTCATTTGTAAGAAAGTGTTATTATTCATTAATAATACAACCTCTATCTATCATTCTCTCTCTATCTATCATCTCTCTCTATCTCACCTCTCTACTGTTGGCTAACTTTAATATCTCAATAAGTTCTCTTGCAATTTTACTAGAACAATCTACATACGAATCATAGATCTGTCCTTGAATATATTACCACTGATTCCGATTTACCTTCTCATAATCTTTGATTGTCCCTAACTCAAAAAGTAACCGATAGGTTTTGGGTAAAACAGTTTATAATGAAATGACTACTATTACGTACACCGTAAACTCAAGATAATTATAGTCGGCTATATGACTCGTCACTATCAATTTATCACTCTATAACATATTACTCTCTTGTGTTTCCATTTCTTAACTCATCTCTCTCTTGCTGAAATTACAGTTTTAAGAAAGTTATCGAATTAATTAGAAGAATGGCACATCATATTGAGATTACCCAAATGGATCATCAAATTCCACTTCTTTATCAAACTTCTGTAAATGAAGCTACAGACAATGAGGTACGCACATTCTCTCTCACACACACGCAAAAACAAACTATACTTCTTTAATTTAGTTTACTAAGGTCATTCAGTATAATTACATAGTTTGCATTAATAAAAACGAAAAAACTTGTCATGAGAGATGTACCGACTCCCAAATAAATATTTGTATCAGGTCAACTTACTCTCTTAAAATTTTAAGTCAATGGTCTAAGTGACCATGGTCGAAGGGGAGAAATTCAAAATAGTCAGATTTACAATTGGTCATTCAAAAATAGCTCAGTTTCAAAAGTAATCGAAATTTAGTCACTTTTCATGAAGTATACTTGAACTCCAGCATATTATACTGAAATTCCAGGATAAGTATGCTGGAACTCCAGCATAATATGATGGAGTTCCAGCATAAGTACACTGGAATTCCAGCATATATACTAGAGTTCCAGCAAGTATACCGGCCCCACATAATATGTGATGACCCGGCCCGTCATCACGGGAATTACCACCCCGTTACCTTGCATTTATGTGTTTTATACTTTTATATCAGTGTTAGAGTCTATCGGGTGAGTTAGGAGTGATTTGGATTGAAAATGAGGTATATATCCTTTTTTGAAGGAAGCTTGAATGTGAAAAGTCAACCTGAAGTTCACTATTTAGTTAGAGGGCTCGGAATCAGAATCTGATGATTCGGTTAGTTCCGGGAGGTGATTTGTGACTTAGGGGAGCAATCGGAATTTAATTCGGAGGTCCGGCGTAGAAATAGGCATGAATTGGCTAAGGTTGAATTTTGGCGAAATCCCAACGGTAGGTGAGATTTTGATCTGGGGGTCGGAATGGAATTTCGATAATTTCTGTAGCTTCGTCATGTGATTTTGGATATGTACACAAATTTTTAGGTTATTCGGACATCGTTTGGTCTGGTTTTTGATCAAAAGTGTATTTTCGAAAGTTTTTGAAAACTTAGGCCTTGATTTGATGAAAATTGATGATTTTGATGTTATTTCGGCGATTTGATCACTCGAGCGAGTTCGTGTGATGTTTTAGAGTCAATGTACATATTTGGTTTGGAGCCCCGAGGGCTCGGGAGTGTTTCGGAGGTGTCTCGGAATAATTCCGGACTTAGAAAATGGGCAGAAAATGCAGAAAAATCTACTGTGAACAGTGACCATGAACAGTGTCCGTGAACAGTACCGTGACCAGTAACCGTGAATAGTGTCGGACGGAATATATTTGAGGTCCGAAAATATATTGCCATTTTGACGATTTGGAGCTCGGATATGGCGATTTTTCGAGGGATTTTTTGGAGAAAACAACGGGGTAAGTGTTCTTAACTCAATTTTGGTGGTATAACTCGAATCTATTGCAAGTTTTAGTGTTTAATTTGAGAATTTTTGTTGAAAATGGTAGAAAACTCTCTTGAATAGAAATAGTGATTTAAGGGGTCAAATGAACTCCAATTTTTGTGAATTTGGTATGTACAGACTCGTGGCGAGACGAGGATTCTGGAAATATGAATTTTGAAATGTTTCGAGATGTGGGCCCGGTGACGATTTTCACTATTCCGGGCAGAATGTTGTAAAATTATATTTAGCCTTATGAACTAGTTTGTTAAGTAGAATTGATGATATTAAGTCAATTGTGTATAGATACGATTGGATTGGAGCTGAATTTGAAAGGAAAAGGCATTGCTACGAATTGAGTTGTTCGAAAACATTCGAGGTAAGTGTTTGTTCTATCCTAGCTTGAGGGAATAGGAATTGAGTTTATGTGTAAATTGTGATATGTGGAGTCCGATGTATATGCATGGTGACGAGTATCTATACGTTGGGGATCGAGCATGACTGTGAGTCTTAAAAATGGATTAAATTCTTATTAATCCTAAGTGATTATGTGAAGGGAAATTGTTATTGGTTTTATATCGGTAAAATACATATAGAGTATTGAATAAAGAGTTATTGGTATTACATCGGTAACAGAGATAAATTGTTAATTCATTATCATTTATTGGTTTTATACAGGTAAAGTACATATAAATTGTTGATTAAGAGTTATTGGTATTACACCGGTAAAAGAGGCAAATTGTTGATTCATTATCATTTATTGGTTTTATACCGGTAAAGTACATATAAATTGTTGATTAAGAGTTATTGGTATTACGCCGGTAACGGGGATGTATCGTTGATTTATTGTCATTTATTGGTTTTACACCGGTAATATAAATATTGTTGAAGTAAAGATTATTGGCTTAATACCGGTAATACTTTTATACATTCACTATTGATCAGAGATTATTGGCTTATTGCCGGTAATATATATTAAAGAATTGGGATCGTGTGGCGCGCCAACCACTTATATATTAAAGAATTGGGTTCATGTGGCACGCCGACCACAAAGTGATTTGAATCTTGGCATTGGCCATAGTTGCCGGTAGCCTATTGATACATTTGGGAGCGGGTGATACGCCTACCACAAGATATGAAAAGTCTATTGACAGATTTGGGAGCGGGTGGTACTCCTACCACAGGATATGAAAAGCCTATTGATACATTTAGGAGCGGGTGGTATGCCTACCACAAGATATGAAAAGCCTATGGTTACGTTTGGGAGCAGGTGGTACGCCTACCACAATATATGAAATAAAAAATGAATTGAGACATGAAAGTACGATTTGTTCCGTTGATCAGATTACTCCGGATATTATGAGTTATTGACTGTTATTTCAGAGCAGATTCTTTCCTTATAAACGTTCGATAATGTTTTCTGTATTGTATATATATATATATATATATATATATATATATATATATATATATATATATATATATATATATATATATATATATATATATATATATATATATCTCAATTGTACAGGTTTATGTGGGTGACTGGTCTTAGTCTCGTCACTACTTCGCCGGGATAGGCCAGACACTTACCGGCACATGGGGTCGGTTGTGCTGATACTACACTCTGCGCTCTTTTTGCGCAGATACAGGTTACGGACAGCAGCAACGGCAGTAGCACGATTGTGGATATTCCGACTATTGAGACTACGAGGTATCCTTGCAGGCATCCGCAGGACCCGTTGTCTCTTCTATCTATGCATTTCTTTCTGTTATCTCATGTATTCGAGATAAACAGCTTATATTTCTTTCGGACAATTATGTGTATTATTCTTAGAAGTTCGTGAGTATTGTGACACCGATCTTGGGTAGTGTATCATGTTTGGGTTTTTCTGTATCTTATATGATAAAATTGACTAAGTCTTCTGCTAAGTTTAGTTTTTCCGCTGTAATTCCATGATTTTATTTAAGTCTTAAGAAGAGTTTGGTAACTAATGAAAAATGTAAGTAATAGTTGGCTTGCCTAGCTTCCACTAGTAGGCGCCATCATGACTCCCGATGGTGGGAAATGCGGGTCGTGACACATTCATTAAAGGAGATGACGAATGCATTATTGATAAGTCACGAACAACCTTAGTAGAGTCTGAGGGATCAGCACGGAGACGTCTGTATTTATCCCCCAGAGGCTACGGAGTTTGGAAAATATTCTCTTCATTCTTTCCTATCGTGCGAGTTTGTTCTTCAAATGTTAAGTTGAATTTCTACTCTTGTCTTCCCACGAATGGCGAAGGCATGTACTGCTTCTTCAGCCGACAATGGCACAGGCTGGTGATAGATCAACGATGCCTTCAGAAGTTTTATGGAGTTTCAGATAAGTTTCACCAAACTCTTCGCTATCTCTTTCAGTGGTGCATCATTTGAGAACCCAATGTAATTTATTGAATGTTGCTATGAGATATTGCAGAACGCGAGAATAGTTGAAGGTGAGAGGGTTGATTCTACTATGTTTCAGGTAGCGAGTGAAGTAGTGGAAACATAATGTATTTACTAACCAACTGTGGTTTTAATGGACCTTGACGTCCGGTTGATTTATTTGAAGTTGTGAAGGATAATTATTGTGGACTATCAGATGTTGTGACTTTGACTTATAGCCAAAAGGGGGAAATTCACTATTAGTGAATGGATCGAATGGCCATGTGTTATGTCAATTTTGGCTTGGAATGTATATATATGGTATGGAAAGGTCCCCCAAATAAATTATGCATATTTGAGGCTTAGTACTCTGCAGGGGGTAAGAATCAGCCCAAAGAATAATAAAGAGTATATGAGCAACTAGGGTAGTTCCACAGTGTCAAGCTAGCATAGCAAGAGAGGTAATTGGTCGTCAATGTTTGTGACAAGCCTATGAATAGGGCAGACTAGCCAATGCGACATTACCTACTCAACCCTATTTGTAGAAATGTTTTGGAAGAGTTTACCTCCCTGACTCTTTGAAAGGTATGGCATGTATGGTCTGAACGATCATGCCAGGTTATTATGATAGTGTTCGAATATGTTGTCATGTCCAATAAGTTAGCTGATCCTCAAAGGAGTTGTTATGAATGTGGCAGGTTGGAGAGATATAATTTATGAAGGCACTCAAGCTACGTGCCCATTGCAGTCAATACTTAACTCACATGACCAGCCAGGGTTAGAGGTCGGGATGTTTGAGGCGGAGGTGAGACTCCTAGAGGTGGAGATCTAGTTGTTGACATAATTTTTATGGTGTGACTGAGGTCACTACACCAGATGATGTTATCACATGTACAATTCTGATTTTTATAAAAGGAATATTTTTCCTCAATTTGATTTGATCTTTGAAGAATTGAGGCAAGTCCTCTTAATATGCTCTACTCATGAGTGAGCTTCGTAATCATCAAATCTACTTATGTGAATACTCACACTTTGCTATTAAATGGAGATAATTATCTCTATTATTATGTATTGGTCACTAGGAATATTGATGAGGTCAAAAGTGACTTTATATTAATTATTACAATGGGAATTGATGTAATTCCTGAAATAACTATTTTCAATGGTTAAATTGTATACCTTGTCGGTATTAGGGTTCTTTTATGCTGTGATACTCTTTGACGGACAATAGTTGTAAAGAAGAAAGAAAGGAAATGAAAAACATCAGTGGCACAATGTGCAAATACTTGTGATTTAGAGTGGAGGATGAGATCCTCAAAATTTTTGTATAGCATGAAAATATTTGTTTTAAAAACCGAGCTGCAAGCTGCGGTGAATATTATATGAGGACAAGGTCCTGGTGGTGAAAAGTTTGTGTTTAAAATTTTCCCTTTCTGGAAATAAAAATCTAGCATAATATCCTAAATTTGAGCCATGCCTGATAGGATTATTTGACAATCCTTGCATAGTTTCTATTCATATTTAGCCATTTCTATTTTGTGACCGTTGAATTATAGACTTTGAGACGAGCACCAGGTAAGGATAAATATGATGCATTAATTCGGGAAAGTAATCATGAGGTTTCCATACCGCATTGTGAGTAAAGTGGGAGTGTTGGAATAAGATATTTGATAACAGGGTTAATTGACAGTGTTATAATCTAAGAACAACTCTTATGGCCAGACTTCAGAGTCATGGATATGTGCATACGTATGAGGTGTTCGTGCCTTATTTAGATTTGTTTGTTGTAGTCTTCATTGTTCCATATTGACTTACTCCTGCGGTTAGGAGGAGCATGCGCAGCATCTCAGAGTGACTCTGCATACTCTGAAAGATAGCCAACTATATGCAAAATTTCTGAAGTGTGAATTTTGGCTAAGTTCAGTGGCATTCCTGGGTCATATTGTGACGCCAGCAGGTATTCAAGTTGATCCGAAGAAGATTGAGGCAGTCAAAAACTGGCCTAGACCGACATCAGCCACACATATTTGGAGTTTCTTGGGATTAGCAGGTTATTATCGGCGATTCGTGGAGGGGTTTTCATCTATTGCAACCCCAGTGACCAGATTGACATAGAAAGGTGTTCAATTTGAATGGTCAGATGAATGTGAGACAAGCTTTCAAAAGCTCAAAACAGCCTTGACCACAACACCGGTATTGGTTTTACCCACGGATATGGTATCTAGATCGGGTGGCACACTGCCACGGGTATGTCATTGGAGCGGGTTGCACGCCGCAACAGTGTAATGTGAAAATAGAGTTAGTTATATGTTACCTGGTATACAATACTTCCTGGCTTCTGAGGAAAAGTCCGTATTGAGTATCGCTTGGCGAATGGCACATCGGTTGTGTCCTTTCAGGATTTGATAACATACATTAATTGTTTCACCGTGGGTGAGGTTGATTGCTTGGGTTCAGACCTAGATCTGTGCGTGGCTGACTGTTTGAGCTTGGTAACTTGAGGTGCTTCATGAGTAATAGTGTTTGGATAGAATCACGAATTGTGGCAAGGCCACGTGATGTTATGACCTCTCGAGGAGGATTCAGGTACTTTATGATGTGAGACGGGATCTCAGTTCTATGTTATGATGGTGCAAAGGAATTGAATTACAGTTCTTTTGTTGGAGACAGTTGTCATAATTTGAGTATGTTCAAACGTTTCTATTGGAGCGTGTGTTTTGCTCGTCGCAGCTTAGGCCGGTGTTTGAGGTGTCATGTCACCAGTGCGGTGTATTATAACTGAAATGATTATTTGAGTCATTATTGAGAGCAAGTATATGTGATTTCAGTTGGTTAGAAAGGTAATACCAAGATTTGGGTCCGAAATCTGTTATGGTATCAGTTAAAAGGGAAATGGATTCATGAATGGTTGACCTGAGAGATGGATTCGATATATCGAGTGTTCGGTTGCCGTGGGCAGGATATGAAGGTGTTGGAATAAGACTCTATCTAATGAGAAAGGTTATTTTTTTCTGCTAGTATTTGGTTATTGTGGCAAATTGTTGTGATTAGAGACCATCGTCTCGAGCGATTGGATTGTTTGATACATTATATGCTCTCACCCGGAGTGGCGAGTATGGGTTATTGTAGTAGTTTCGGGTGTATCCTGAGTATAGGCATGGGATTAGCATTTGGTATATGATTTCAGAAAGTGCAATGTGGTTTACGGTTCAGATGGTCTATGAAATTTCAGCTATATGGTGTTTTCGGACTTATGTGAGATATGGTGACGTGTGATCGCCCCGAATATATTCTTGGTAAGGTCATTCAGATATTGGGTTGCTTCTAGTACCCCTCTGGTACGCTCGAGGACGAGCGTTTTCTTAAGTTGGGGAGAATGTGATGACCCGGCCCATCATCACGGGAATTACCACCCTGTTACCTTGCATTTATGTGTTTTATGCTTTTCTTATCAGTGTTAGAGTCTATCGGGTGAGTTAGGAGTGATTTGGATTGAAAATGAGGCATATAGCCTTTTTTGAAGGAAGCTTGAATGTGAATAGTCAACCTAGAGTTGACTATTTAGTTAGAGGGCTCGGAATCGGATTTTGATGATTCGGTTAGTTCCGGGAGGTAATTTGGGACTTAGGGGAGCAATCAGAATTTAATTCAGAGGTCCGACGTAGAAATAGGCTTGAATTGGCTAAGGTTGAATTTTGGCGAAATCCCAATGGTAGGTGAGATTTTGATCCGGGGGTCGGAATGGAATTCCGATAATTTCTGTAGCTTCGTCATGTGATTTTGGATATGTACGCAAATTTTCAGGTTATTCGGACATCGTTTGGTCTGGTTTTTGATCGAAAGTGTATTTTCGAAAGTTTTTGGAAACTTAGGCCTTGATTTGATGAAAATTGATGATTTTGATGTTATTTCGGCGATTTGATAACTCGAGCGAGTTCGTGTGATATTTTAGAGTCAATGTACATATTTGGTTTGGAGCCCCGAGGGCTCGGGAGTGTTTCGGAGGTGTCTCGGAATAATTCCGGACTTAGAAAATGGGAAGAAATTGCAGAAAAATCTATTGTGAATAGTGCCCATGAACAGTGCCGTGAACAGTATCGTGAACAATAACCGTGAATAGTGCCGGACAAAATATATTTGAGGTCCGAAAATATATTGCCATTATTGACGATTTGGAGCTCGGATATGGCGATTTTTCGAGGGATTTTTTGGAGAAAACAACGGGGTAAGTGTTCTTAACTCAATTTTGGTGGTATAACTCGAATCTATTGCAAGTTTTAGTGTTTAATTTGAGAATTTTTGTTGAAAATGGTAGAAAACCCTCTTGGACAGAAATAGTGATTTAAGGGGTCAAATGAATTCCAATTTTTGTGAATTTGGTATGTACGGACTCATGGCGAGACGAATATTCTGGAAATATGAATCTCGAAATGTTTCGAGATGTGGGCCCGGGGTCAATTTTCACTATTCCTGGCAGAATGTTGTTAAAATTATATTTAGCCTTATGAACTAGTTTGTTAAGTAGAATTGATGATATTAAGTCAGTTGTGTATAAATACGATTGGATTGGAGCGGAATTTGAAAGGAAAAGGCATTGCTACGAATTGAGTTGTTCGTAAACATTCGAGGTAAGTGTTTGTTCTATCCTAGCTTGAGGGAATAGGAATTGAGTTTATGTGTAAATTGTGATATGTGGAGTCCGACGTATAAGCATGGTGACGAGTATCTATACGTTGGGGATCGAGCATGACTGTGAGTCTTAAAAATGGATTAAATTCTTATTAATCCTAAGTGATTATGTGAAAGGAAATTGTTATTGGTTTTATACCGGTAAAATACATATAGAGTATTGAATAAAGAGTTATTGGTATTACATCGGCAACAGAGATAAATTGTTGATTCATTATCATTTATTGGTTTTATACCGGTAAAATATAAATTGTTGATTAAGAGTTATTGGTATTACACCGGTAACGGAGGTAAATTGTTGATTCATTATCATTTATTGGTTTTATACCGGTAAAGTACATATAAATTGTTGGTTAAAAGTTATTGGTATTACACCGGTAACGGGGATGTATCGTTGATTTATTGTCATTTATTGGTTTTACACCAGTAATATAAATATTGTTGAAGTGAAGATTATTGGCTTAATACCGGTAATACTTTTATACATTCACTGTTGATCAGAGATTATTGGCTTATTGCCGGTAATATATATTAAAGAATTGAGATCGTGTGGCGCTCCTACCACTTATATATTAAAGAATTGGAATCGTGTGGCACGCCGACCACAAAGTGATTTGAATCTTGGCATTGGCCATAGTTGCCGGTAGCCTATTGATACATTTGGGAGCGGGTGGTACGCCTACCACAAGATATGAAAAGTCTATTGACACATTTGGGAGAGGGTGGTACTCCTACCACAGGATATTAAAAGCCTATTGATATATTTGGGAGCGGGTGGTACGCCTACCACAAGATATGAAAAGCCTATTGATACATTTGGGAGCGGGTGGTACGCCTACCACAAGATATGAAAAGCCTATGGTTACGTTTGGGAGCGGGTGGTACGCCTACCACAAGATATGAAATGAAAAATGAATTGAGGCATGAAAGTAAGATTTGTTCCGTTGATCAGATTACTCCGGATATTGTGAGTTATTGACTGTTATTTCAGAGCAGATTCTTTCCTTATAAACGTTCGATAACGTTTTATATATATATATATATATATATATATATATATATATATATATATTGCAACTGTACAGGTTTATGTGGGTGACTGGCCTTAGCCTTGTCACTAGTTCGCTGGGATAGGCCAGGCACTTACCAGCACATGGGGTCGGTTGTGCTCATACTACACTCTGCGCTCTTTTTGCGCAGATACAGGTTACGGACAGCAGCAGCGGCAGTAGCGACTTGTGGATTTTCCGACCACTGAGACTACGAGGTAGCCTTGCAGGCGTCCGCAGGACCCGTTGTCTCTTCTATCTATGTATTTCATTCTGTTATCTCATGTATTCGGGATAAACAGCTTATATTTCTTTCAGACAATTATGTGTATTATTCTTAGAAGTCCGTGAGTATTGTGACACCAGTCTTGGGTAGTGTATCATGTTTGGATTTTCTGTATCATATTGGATAAAATTGACTAAGTCTTCCGCTAAGTTTAATTATTTCGTTGTAATTATATGATTTTATTTAAAGTCTTAAGAAGAGAGTGGTAACTAATAAAAAATCTAAGTAACAGTTGGCTTGCCTAGCTTCCACTAGTAGGCGCCATCATGACTCCCGATGGTGGGAAATCCGGGTCGTGACATAATATACTGGAGTTTGGAGCACCGGTGCTCCAGTCTCCAGTATATTATACTAAGCCAACAAAGTATACCGGACCAGCATAATATGTTGGAGTTCATACACACGTGCACCAAACTCTAGTATAATATACTGAACCGATCTCTGTTGCAGAAAAATAATGACTATTTTTCATTGACTTGGTAAACGTTGACTATTTTTGAATGACCAGTCCGAAAACTGGCTATACCGTGCTATTTTTACGGGGCGGAGCCAACGGAGAATTTACGATTTATTTGGACCTAGTAACTTCGACTTAGGCCCTGTATATGTATGTGTTAAAAAACCAGCCATATAAGTGCAAAAATAGAGTTTGAACCTAGTAAATTAGACGCGATGTCGTAGAATTCTGAATTTGAATCCAAAAAGTTCAAATCCTTCATCCGCACATCCACTGAACAAGAGTTTTCTGTCTTACTATATTTAGAATAGTGATCGATTCTTCAGAAGTTATATTTGTAACTTAATGTAATGTTATGTCCACACAGTGATATTCTATCGCTTCAATAAAAAAAATCAATTTATCCTAATTTTGAAGCAAGGTGATATAAAGAATTTCATAAAAGACTTTTAAGGAAAGAAGTTATATATGTTGTGTCCTTCACTTTTATGCTATTCTTTATAAGCTAAGTAATACTTAATTTTTTTTATTCTTTTCCGTTAATTACAGATTGAAGAAGGGAGGAAAATGGATTATTTAATCGACATAGAGGAAACAAATGGTCAAGATCAATCAAGGTTGCAAGCAATTAAATCTGCAAAGCAAATATGTGATGAAAATTTTAAGGATTTCAACAATCCGTCTATTAAATCAACTACCATATTCAAAGTAAGTGCAGGGTTAAGTGAATCAAATCCAAATGCTTATAAGCCAATGTTGATCACCATTGGCCCTTACCATAAACACAATACTGAACTTCGGTCGATTGAGAAGTACAAACTGATATACCTACAACGATTCCTCCGAAGGAAAGAAGGGATTGATGTGGAAAGTTGTATCAGAGAAATGGAAGAACTGAAGAATGAAGCGCGTAAGTGTTATGATAATATACATGACTTTTTTAATAATAATATTGGTGAATTTTTGCTAATGTTATTGCTTGATGGTTGTTTTGTGGTTGAGTATATTCGAGAGTGTTGTGGAATAATTTCAACAGGAGAAGACACAATTATCAGTGGAGGTTGCTTAGATAATCAAGTACGCCGAGATTTGTTGTTGCTAGAAAACCAACTTTCTTTCTTTATCCTCGCCAAACTTCATGACATGAAAATGGATGTTGATCAAACATCATTCATAATAATGGTGAAGTGTGCCTTTCTTCCTTCCTTACCAAAGATTACTCCTGCATCCTTTGTTGAGAATGAAGGCAATGCCAAAAATATCAAACATATACTTCAATTAGTACACATGTCTTGCCACCCTTCAGATATGAATAATCCTAGCATTGAAATCGAACATTGTGGGAAAAGCTTAATATGTATTGACATTATGCCAAATGCAACAGAGCTTTGTGAAGCTGGAGTTAATTTTACAAAGGTTGGAACTGTTTATACTTATTTGGAGGAAGACAACTTTGAAGATTGCACAAGTTTATTTGACATTAAATTCAAGAATGGATTGATGAAAATTTCTTATTTCGAAGTCGTTGATGATACTGAGACTATCTTGAGAAATCTCATAGCTTATGAGCAACAGTCGCCTAATGCACATTCTAGATATTTTGGTGATTATGCATTTTTCTTGGATCATCTTATTGACTCATAAAAAGATGTGAATTTTCTTCGCTTAAAAGAAGTTATTAGGAACAAGATAGGAGAGGACAAAGAAGCGGTAACTTATTTAATAAAATTGGGAAAGGGGTCTCTATTTCATCTGATTTCTATTACAAAGAAGAATGCAGAAAAGTAGTTCAACATTGTGAAAAACCATGGAATGGAATGAAGGCAAATTTGAGGCACAATTATTTTCATAGTCCTTGGCCGGAGTTTCAACTGTGGCAACAATCATACTCCTCTTACTCACAGTTATACAAACAATTCTATCTTTTATAAGTGTTCTAATTAAGTACCCTCTTTAATTAATTACATGCTATGTTTGATTAATTTTTATTAATCTTAGGTATTGTGTTATGGCTTAAAAAATTGGTTCAATCTAGAATTACAATTTTCAGTCTAACTCTTCTCACACTTGAACGACTAGGACTTTCAACAACTCAGTATACAATATAGGTTTGTCACAATTCTTCGAGTGAGAAATACTTTTGTAGTTAGGTATCGAGTTAAAAAATGAAATTAACTCAGTTTAGAACAGAGAGCTTAAGAAAAAGAGAGATGAATAACTTTTTGAAATAGCAACAGATCAGTACTGTAATAGCCGAACCCACTAATGATACTATTCACTTTGTCCCTCGCATGACTTTAAAACGCGTCACTAGGGTTAAGGCTTATTTACTTATAGATCTAGTATCTCTCCCGTGTTTTGACATTGTAGAATACGCCTGAGATGTCATTGCATGTAAAGTGGCTCTGATACCATATGTAACATATCAATCCACTAATGATATTGTCCTCTTTGAATCTAGACTCCCACGACTTTAAAACGTATCACTAGAGTTTAAGGCTTGTTACTTATACATCCAATATTTCTCCCGTATTTTATCGATGTGAGATTTACCTGGGGTGTCACAAAATAGATCTTACGTATTTGTGCTAGTGATTTTGTTTAAAAATTTAATACCAATTCATAGTTGTATAGGATAAAATATGCTATGACACGTGGCCATCAAAAAAAGGGACACGTGGAACCCAAGACGAGGGATGGCCGGAGAACGAAGACCGAAGGCAACTGTTCCGCTTGTCACGGAAAGAATAAAACTCATAAATATGTGATAAATGCTTTGCACCCGATATCATTTAATAAAGATTATACTACATCATTAAGAGTGATTACCCGTTACAAGTAATTTGACATTTATGCTCATCGTTACATCTTCATCAATGACCCTCATAATTGATACTCCATTTGTTTCAATTTATGTGAACCTATTTCCTTTTTAGTCCATGCCAAAAAGAATGACATCTTTACTTATTTGGAAACAATTTACCTTTATGCAATGATTTATAGCCATATAAAATATATGTGCTTCATTTTACACCACAAGTTCAACAGTTTTCTCTCTTTTATTAAACTCCGTACCCAGTCAAATAGGTTCACATAAATTGAAATGGAGAGAGTATTAAAGAAGGGCACCATTCTAGGTACCCATTTCCTAGACATAGATATAAATAGTGAGCTCAGTATCATTGTAAAGGACATGAATTTTCTCGCAAACTTACACTACATTTAATACAAAGCTTAATACAATCTTATTTTCTTGCTTTTTGATTTTATTATTATTATGTCCGGAAACCCTCCTGGAACTATTGCTTCTACTATTTCGTCTACATCTTAAGGCTAAATATTGCATGATTCTCCAATTATTTTATTATTTCAGGATCAAATTAATTTACTTGTCTAGAAATCACGTAAAAATTTAACTGTACCATTTTACAGGTAAACAGTTTGGCACCCACAGTAGGGCTTAGATAGCCATGCAATTAAATTGATCCTTGCCTTTTTTACTAATGTGTTCTGATTACTCTGTTTTAGAAAAAATTATAAGAAATGGCAGATAACACTATTAACAACACGCATAACCCCAAATTTGAGGAGATAAACTTCATTTCGAGGATTTAATCAGTGACACCCACAATGATGGGAATTGTAACACATCAGTGTATGAAAGGTAATATCCTCGATAGGTTCGGGAGACAAGTACTGATTAAGAACATGTTGTTGACACGGTAAGGGTCTTGTAAGATCAGCAAGCGGTCATTCTAGGCCACCTCACATGACATAAGGTTATGACGGAGATGAATCAGGCACTGTAGGAGGCTTCAAATAATACAAACAGATGAGATCCAATTCCTCCCGGTGTTCCCGCAAACCAAAAAATGCAAAGGGTTGACAAAACACTCCCAGGGGTGAAGTTGGCTCCGATGGGGATGGGGGGAGTGGATCCTGCCTGGATAACGAGAAAAACACTTTCAAGAATGAACTTTTATGGTTTATGAGGGTAATGAGCGCCTGCATGGACAAAATCCCGGATGCGTCACCAGTGCTGAAAGGTCCTGACTCAAAGAAGTATACTCAATTGTCAAACAAGCCAAGTGCGATACCGGAATTAATTTCGAAGCGCTTCAAAATACCTGAAGTGCCAAAGTATGACAAAACTTCAGACCCTCATGATCATATTACAACCTACACAATGGCAGTGAAAGGAAATAATTTTTCTCCTTACGAAATTGAATCTGTGTTGCTAAAGAAATTTGAAGAAACTCTCACGGTGGGAGCCTTGACGTGGTATTCATTGTTACCCGAGCATTCCATAAAATCCTTTGAAATTCTCAAAGACTCTTTCATTAAGGCTCATGTTGGGGACAATAAAGTACATGCCCGAAAGACCAACATATTCAAGATTGTGCAAGGAGTGTTCAAGTTACAATGAGAGTTCGTTACCTGGTTCCAGAAGAAGAGAATGTTGCTCCCGGATGTCCTGGATGAATGGGTAGCTAAAACATTCACCAAGGGATTGAATCCGAAAAGTTCATATGCTTCCCACAATTGAAGGAAAACATGATTGAGTTTCAACCAACGACCCAGGCATATGTCCACAATCGGTACGAATCAAAAATAAGGATTGAAGATAATAAGGTTGGTTGTCCATCGTCGATAAAAGGACGAGACAAGAATAGAGAAAAATCAAAGTATGATTACAACATGGACATATGGAATTTGAGGGGTCGGTTTTTGTCTTATGAATGGACCAATGGCCGTGGGAGAGGCTTTCGAACAACGGACAAGTTCTCCCTTGACAAGAGGACTAACTACGGCCGGACAATAGATCACTGCAGGATAATGAAATTACAGGGTCACAGGACCCTTCTAACCCCAAGTTATCGTAATATAAATTCAACGGCAGTATAATAGAGTTCCTATCAGCCATGAAAAACATCAAAGATGCATGGTTCCTGGGACTAATGAGATCTAATTACAGCCAGAGGGATCCCAACTTATGATGTGAATACCATGGGACGAATGGCCACCAGACAAGGGACTGTCGATACCTCCCAAAAAAAGTGGCAACATTATTGAGGAATGGTCACCTCAGAGAATTCTTAAGTGACCAAGATAAGAACAATTATGGTCATAACCGGGACAATGCAGAACACTCAAAAGCAGGAGAAGATCCCCCACGCCAAATGATCAACATGATCTTCGAAGGGAATAAGATTAACGGGGTCGACTTTTCGACAGCAAAGAAGATGAAAGTATCAATAACTCATAGTAAAAAGGCTCTGAGAAGACGATATCACTTTTACCGAGAAGGACGCAGATGGATTGCTATTACCACACAATGATGCACCGGTAATTTTTTTAAATGTGCTAGATTTTAAGATTAAATATGTTCTAGTGGATCCCGGAGGTTCGGCTAATATCATATAATGGAAAGTATTGGAGCAAGCTAAACACATTGGAAGCATTATTTCGGCCACGAAGCTCCTCGCTGGATTCAACCTTGCAAGCGTGACATCCTGGGGAGAAATTTATTACTCACGAATGCTGAAGGAGTAATGAAAACAACTATTTTCGAAGTGATAGTGATATGGGATACAACATCATTCTGGAAAGGCCCTGGTTGCACAAGATGAAAGCTGTACCATCAACATATCATCTATTGCTGAAGTTTCCAACACACGAAGGAATTAAGCAGATAAGAGGTGATCAACCAGCAGCAAGAAAGATGAATGTCATTTTGGTTTCCAGTAGCAAAGGAAAGGAACACACAACATAGCAATTACAGGAACCAACATCTATTTACATACTAGATGAAGTTAGACCAGAGACAGAGGCATAGTTTCAGAAGAGATGGATGCAAAAAAATCCATAGAAGAAGAGCTGGAGCAAGTTGCACTGTATGAAGAATTCCTAAAAAAGGAAATTCCACTTAGGGACATGATTGCACCCGGAGCTAAAGTCTGATTTTATTAGATTCCTTAAATCTAATGCCGGTTGTTTTGCATGGTCGCATGAGGATATGATAGGCATACGGATGGAGGTAGTCGTACACAAGTTAAGCTTGGATCCCAACATTTCCGGTATGACAAAAGAAACGCCATATTGCCGAAGCCAGGAATAAATTTGTCATAGAAGAGGTAACTCGCTTACATAATATCAATTTTATCATATAGGTAAGATATCCAGACTAGTTAGCCAATGTAGTAGTAGTTCCTAAGAGGAACAATAAATTTTTCATGCGTGTAGATTATAAAGACCTTAATAAGGCGTACCCAAAAGACTCGTTCTCACTTCCAAACATCGATCAATGATTAATTCAACGTACGAGCATGAGTTAATCAGTTTCCTTGATGTTTATTCCGGGTACAACCAAATTAAAATGAACCCGGAAGATTGCGAGAAGACTTCGTTTATAACGAATTTCTGTACATATTGTTACAATGTGATGCCCTTCGGGTTGAAAAATGTCGGAGACACTTATCAACGACTGGTGAATATAATGCTTGAAAATCAAATAGGAAAAAACTATGGAAGTTTATATAGACGATATGCTCGTTAAGACTTTGAATCTAGGTGATCACCTTAAACATCCACAAGAAACTTTCAACATCCTGAGGAAACATAATATGAAACTTAATCCCAGAAATGCGTGTCTAGGGTTAGCTCTGGTAAGTTTTTGGGATTTCTTGTATCATAAAGGGGGATTGAGGTAAACCCCGATAAGATCCGGGCCGTAGAAAACATCCTGGACCAACTGTCAAATATGAAGGAAGTCCAATGGTTCACGGGGAGATTGGTAGCTTTGAGCAGGTTCATTTTCCGATCATCAGAAAAATGTCATCATTTCTTTGCACTGCTCAAAAAGAAAAATAATTTTGAATTCACCTCGGAGTGCTAGCAGTCTTTGAGGGATTTAAAGAAGTATTCCCTCCATTGCTTTCAAAACTAAAAGATGGTGAAATGTTGCTAGTTTACCTCGCGGTCACAAAAGTTATGGAAGGTGCGATTTTAGTCCGAGAGGACGAAGGTATGAAATCTCCCATTTATTATTTTAGTAAAATTTTAACCGGAGCAGAAACTCGCTACCCACATTATGAGTGAGAAATTGGATTTAGCTCTCGTAGTTGTCGCTTGAAACCGAGGCCCTACTTCCAATGCCACCTGATAGATGTGGTGACTACTTTCATTTTTTGGAACATCCTTCATAAACTCGAGCTCTTGGGTAGATTGTCCAAATGGGCTGTCAAAATAAGTGAATTCAACATAGAATATAAACTAAGGACTGCAACTAAGTTGGATGTCTTAGGTGACTTCGTGGCCGATTTCAGTTTGGGATCATTGCCTTTGCTAACCAAAGAGGCAGTAATAGTGTCAGAATTGACATCGGGGGTCAAGAACCTTATTTACAGATGTAGAATCCAATGTAAAAGGGTTCGAGCTCGGAATAGTCTTAATCACACCTTTGGGGGAAACCCTAATGCAAGCCATTAGAATAGTCTCTTTAACTAACAATGAAGCAAGTATAAAGCTTTGATTGTGGGGCTCGAGTTGGCCCGAGGACTTGACTCTGAGGTCCTCGAAATCAAATGCGACTCATAGCTGGTGGTAAATCAGGTCTACGGGATCTTTGAAACTAAAGAGGAGCGCATGTAACAATACGTGGTAAATGTACAGGCTTTGTGTCACGACCCAAACCTCGATCGTGATGGCGCCCAACATATTGCTAGGCAAGCCCGACTATGTTATCCAATTTACCAGGCAATTATTAATTAATACTGATCAATTAATATTAATAGCTTGTTCTCATACCAAAAACAATAAGTGTAGAAATAGAATCATACAAAATATAGCCCAACAATCGCGGTGTCACAAGTCTGAGCCTCTACAAATGGAAATATCCTACACAATCAAGTCTAGGCAGAATAGAAATGACATAATGATAGAGAGGAAGAGATCAGGTCCTGTGGACGCCGGCAACTACCTCGAAGTAACTCAACTTCCCTCCTGAACACCTGGATCTGCACAGAAGTGCAGGGGAGTGGGGTGAGTATATTTCAACTCAGTGAGCAATAATAATAAATAACAACTGAAAATAAGAACACCTGTACTATCACTAAACAGTTCTAAGGGTAACCTCACAGGTAAGTCATCTCTAAAGTGATAAGTCCAATTCCAGTCCATAACTGTCTCACAATGATCCCACGTTGACATAGTCCTCACTCATACTGTTGCAGCGTGTAGCCCGATCCAAATATATATATATATATATATATATATAATGCTGCGGCATGCAGCCCAGTCCAATATATATAACGCTGCGGCGTGCAGCCTGATCCAATATATATAGCGCTGCGACGTGCAACCCGATCCAATATATATAGCGTTGCGCCATGCAGCCTGATCCATTTAATGCCGACGGCGCTCACTGGGGGTGTGTACAGACTCCAGAGGTCTCCTACAGCCCAAGCACAATAATACTACAGCATGTAGTCTGATCCACATATATATTACTGCGTCGTGCAGTCCGATCCAATATATATAGTTCTGCGGCGTGCACTCCGATCCAATGTATATATATAATGCTGCAGCGTGCAGCCTGATCCAATATAAAGGTATATATATATGTAAAAATGCTGTGGCATGCAGCCCGATCCGGTATGTATATCAATACCTCACAACGGGTCCTCGACCCCATCTTAGTCAATATAGACTTGGCCTCTCAGGCCCACTCAGCTAGAACTGGGAATCCCACCCCAGGTAGTCTCTCTCAAAGTACACATCTAGTACTGGCTCATGATATTCTATACATCTATGATTACAACTGAGTGTATGTGTCCAGCAAGATATAGGGGTCACTTAGCTCTACAGGCTTCCCTAATACTCTACAGCTCGACACAAGGCCCCAAACATGGCTACCAGCCTAATTACAAAGTTATAAGCTCAATCTCAGTCATAATACACAATAAACTATCAATTAGGAAGGACCAAGTCCAAATCCCCAGTCACAATACCACCCCGCCTGTCACATGACGTGTGTTTCATCTCGGCATAGCACTCTATAGTGCGAGTACGGGATTTCAAACCCTCAGTACATCATTTACTACCACCACTCACCTCGAATTGGTGGAAGTCCTAGATCTCCTTGCGCTTGCCTCGCAAATCAATCTCCTCGCATGCCAAATCTAATCAAAATCAATAAGAATACATCAAAATAGGCAAATAGACATAACCCAATCGAAATAACTCGATTTACACCAAAATCCACGAAGTTGTCAAGATCCGACTTTCGGTACGCTTCTTGAAAAATTACAAAAGTTTACATTTTCGGAATTTTTATCTCAACACGAGTCCATACATATAAAGTTTATCAAAATCGGACTCCATTTGCCCATTCAAATCGGTGATTTACCATAGCCCAGGCTTAGAGAAAAAATCCCCCATAAATCCTTTCATTTTCAGTGAAATAAATGAAGATTCTAAGATAAAATTGCGTATTTAGACCATAAAACTTACCTCCAATGTTTTCCCAATGAAATCCCCTTCAAATCCCGTCACTTTGCTCTCAAAGAACTCAAAAATGGAGGAAAAATGTTATGGGTTCGCGACTGATATGTCCTGTTAAAAACCCTTCTGCCAGGTACTTTTACTCTATGCGATCGTAGCCTTTGGCATGCGTTCGTGATGAACAAATTTTAGCAGGCCTCTTTTTCTTCTACGCGATTGCGTGGATCCTGATGCGATCGCGATACCCAGCTAAACAATTCTACGCGATCGCGACACTTCTACTGCGATCACATTGCTTCTAGATCCTAACCTTACGCGATCGCACCCCACACTTTGCAATCGCGAAAGGGTAAAAACCCTCAGCTCCTCAGTACTCTACGCAATTTCATGGCCACTAATTCGATCGCGAAGAGCAATGTCTGCTGCACTTATGACAGCAGACCTGACCTTTCATTTAGCCCAAAAAATGGTCCGTTTGGACCCCCGGATTCATCCCGAGGCCCCCGGGACCCCAACAAAACCACCAACCTACTCCAAAACACGATACAAACTTGTTCAAATCGTAAAAACACACCCTTAAACACGAAAATCATCGAATCAAAGCGAATTCAAGCCTAAGTTTCAACTAGAACTTCCGAAACCAACATCCAATCAAAAACCCGACCAAACGATGTTCGAATGACCAGAAAATGTGCAGGCATATCCAAAATCACCTAACGGAGCTACTGCAACTGTCAGAATTCCATTCCGACTCCCGGATCAAAATCTCACCTATCGTTCGGATTTTGCCAAAATTCAACCTTAGCCAATTCAAGCCTAAAACTACACCGGACCTCCAAATTCAATTCCGATCACTCTCCTAAGCCACAAATGACCTCCCGGAGCTGACCGAATCATCAGAATTCGATTCCGAGCTCTCTAACTCACAAGTCAACATACAATTGACTTTTTCCTAACTATTCCTTCTTCTAACAGACTATTTGTCTCATTTCCAACCAAACTCGATTCGAATTGACTCAAACTCACCAAATACACATGTTGAAACATGAACAAGCATATAACGGGGAAAACAAGGTGATAACTCACATGATGACGGGCCGGGTCATCACATTCTCCCCAACTTAAGCAAACGCTCATCTCGAGCGGACCAAGAGGTTTACTAGAAGTTACCCAATAGCTGAATGACCTTACGAATCATATATTCGGGGCGATCCCACGTCACCCTATCTCACATAAGTCGATACACACTATAGCTGGAATTTCACAGCCCATCCGAACCATAGACCACATTGCAGTTTCCAAAATCATATACCAAATCCTAATCCCACGCCTATACTCAGGATACACCCGAACCAATTGTAACAGCCCATACTCGCCACTCCTGATGAGACCATATGATGTGCTATACCACCCAAACACTTGAGGTGATGGCATCTACCCATAGAAATTGCCCGCAATAACCAAACACCAACAGAAGACTCTTTTTCATTAGCTAAAGTCTTATTCCAACACACTAACATACTACCCATGGAAACCGAAACACGTGATATATGGAGTCCATCTCTCAAGTCAAACATTCATGAATCCTTTTCCCTTGGACTGATACGACAACAGTTCTCGGAGCTAAACCTCAATATTACCTTTCTAACCAACTAAAATCGCATATGCTCGCACTCAATAATGACTACAACGGTCCTTTCGATTGTAATACACTGCACTGGTGATATGACACCTCAACACCCACCTAAGCCGCGACGAGCACAACACAGGCTCCAATAAGAAACGTCTGATCATACTCAAATCGTAACAACTGACTCAAACAAAAGAACCGTAGTTCAATTCTTCCGTATTATCATAACATAGAACTGAGATCCCGTCTCACCTCATAGAGTACCCGAATCCTCCTCGAAATGTCATAACATCATGTGGCCTTGCCACGACTTACGATCTATCTATACACTATTACTCATGAAGCACCTCAAGTCACCATGCTCAAACGGTCAGCCACACACATATTTAGGTCTGAACTCAAGCGATCAATCACACCCGCGGTGATACAATTAATATACGCTATCAAATCCTGAAAGGACACCACCGATGTGCTATTCCCCAAGCGGTACCCAATACGGACTATTCCTCAGAAGCTAGGAAGTATTGTATACAAGGTAACATATAGGAAAATTTATTTTCCACATCACACTGTTGCGGCGTGCAACCTGCTCCAATAACATACCCGTGGCAGCGTGCCACCCGATCCAGATACCATACCTGTGGCGGCGTGCCACCCGATCCAGATACCATACTTGTGGCGGTGTGCCACCCGATCCACGCATAAATCTAGCAAAAGGGAAGGCACATCGAGTCAAGTTGCTCATTACAATAGACATATATAGCCTCCAGTCCGGCCATAATAAACATATCCGACAAAGTTTCTCAGTATCGAAACTGAATCAATGGCAGATGCCTCTGCACTGACATCCGCCACGAAGGCCAAACTGACAGAGCAATACCTACCAACTGTCCGCTGGTCCTGGGGTACATCTACCCCACTGGAACATAATCCGATGCACTCTACTGCGTGATTTGTGACATTTTCCGACATATTCCATATCACATTAGTCTAGTCAGTTTGACTTATGACAACTGGTCTGCAATCAAATATCCTAACCCAAATTCATCATATCATGTAAAGAGAGAGAGCCACTAGGGCTTCCAATTTCTAATAACCTCTAAGCGGTGCTGATACACACGATATACCACCACTATGTAGGCGGATTACGAGAACTTCTAGTCTCCAACACATCTATAGTACATGAATCACTATGCCTGATTCCACACTCCACCGTACGAACACATGACACGTATCAAGCGTCCATTCATACCATGAAAGTCATTCAGAAATTTCACTATGCCATTAACGACTCGATTATTACAGTCGATCCAACAAGAGAATACCACAATACCACCAGATATTACCAGTTTACGTTACCTTGCCCCTTTTCAACATATACCCCGTCAAATCACTAGAATAGTAGTACCTTTTTCCTTAATCACCAGAAAGATTGATTCTCAGATTATCTGCAGTCGCCTGCGCTGCTTGAGAGTTTTAATGACTTCCCATATAATATGAAATGATCTCAGAAACCCGAACATGCCATTATCAACTTTCCATAACACATCGCATATACCCTACCATACTAAGATACCTGGAAACTTCTATCCCTCTCCTACGCCGCAAACATCGACTCACTCAACTAGTCAAGGACCTTCATGGTCCCATATAGAATAAAATTCATTACACATCCCATGATTTGCATACCAATAGGAAATATACTCATTCTCAAACTACGATAAAACACACCCCGAATTCTTTCTCCCAGTTCCATTGCACAACTAAACTGCCAGGACTGAGTCCTTCTACCCACATCGAGCTACACAACTGCCAACACTCAAGAGCTTTGTTACACAACACCTTCAAGACTCATTACTATCGAACATATACTAGGAATTAATCGTATCCTTATCATACCGTTTCGGTTTATTATCAAGCTATTCCATTTATCCTAGTTTCCTTTCTGATCCATCTTTAATTTAATATTCTCCTTTACTATAGCACCACAATACCTCAACTCAGATTACCACATGAGACTCATACATAAGACCACACGGTCTAAGACCCGTAGGCCGCTGAATACTCTCTCAAATATTTCCCAAAAGTACCACATTCTACAATACTTTATTTTGAAGAACTTCCTGCGATTCTGAATTCGTTATCATTACCTTCCAATACAGATAAATAGAATCCCATAATTAACATAACATATCACAAGTCTTGATCCTTTCTAACGAAATCTTAATCTTTAACCACATACACAATTTTAAGACACCTGACTGTTACAAGCAAATCTTGAACATCACAAAACCATTTTCGGGCGTCATTCACGCTTATTCAACTGTAATTCAACTGTCTTATTGAATAGAACCACTCATGCTTTGTTAGAACTCTAACACCGCATAACATGATTACATAAAGATACAAACAGCTATCTTTCTGTTCTATACACCGAGCATTCTCTATCAACAGTAGTTCAGAACATCGTAATATTTCTTCCTATCAATGAAGCACCGTATACCCTTCATCAAAATTTCCCAACATACCTAAAGACAAAACCAACATAGTATACAATAGTGCAATTAGTTAATTAATAGCAACCTCCTCAACTTGGCTCGAAGCCATATATCAAGCACCTTTAACCACTCATAGCATTCTTACTCAAATGATACCGCAATGTTACAATGAGATTAAACTCGAGTCATTTACAAGCTTTGACAGAGGCTCGAATCATCAGGAACCTTAACTCTTCTGTAGTTATTGCATTTATACACACACAACCGTTAAGCCCACTCCTTAGGTGACAAAACCTTTTCTAAGTCCCAAATATTTCCAGAAATTTCAACAGAGTTTCCTTTATAATTTGGCCTATCACCTGCCAGAGAATCACCAAAACCATCCTAACAATACGTCCACAACTCGACAAGACATCACAATGTATATCAGTAACATTAATCTCAATACCACACGAGTTATTTTAACAAAATTGATACATGAACATGTGCTACTCCTGCTCGAACATAACACATATCGGATACCTTTCACCATGATACACATGGCACAACCGATTTGGTCTTCCTGCGTCCGAACTCATACTGCCACATGTAATGTACTTTTACTTTCCACTCAGAAACATGAACATTTCACCACTCCCATAGCTAGGGCTACATAACAGATCACAATAAGAATCGAATACCTTACAACTCACCCATTATCAAACTGCCATTTCACAATTAAGAACAATACTGATCGTATGAATTTCATAATACCGGCTCGCAAAATTAGCACCTTGGTGCCCAAGCCATAGACAAAGATCCGGACTCAAGTCCTCCCGACTGGCCTAATATGAAATCACAGAGATTATATCTCGGCCCTTGATCGGGAAATCACAAGCCATCAAGGCAAATTTATCACTAAGCACTCGAGTGTACTTACAGACATGTGGAAGGAATTTCAAGAATTACATCTCACGCTGAATCAAGTACGCACGATAAGAATTCCAAGAATGTGGAGTGTTTCCTAAAAGGTTTGAAGCCTCCCGAGGATAAGCACATGCTTCCCCGTACCGATCCACGAGACTCTACTAAACTGGCTCATGACTCGCGGGACCTGTTAACCTAGGCTCTAATACCAACTTGTCACGACCTAAACCCCGGTCGTGATGGCTCCCAACAGATTGCTAGGCAAGCCCGACCATGTTATCCAATTTACCAACTAGTTATTAATTAATACTAATCAATTAACATTAATAGCTTGTTCTCATACCAAAAACAATAAGTGTAGAAATATAATCATACAAAATACAGCCCAACAATCGCGGTGTCACAAGTCTGAGCCTCTACAGATGGAAATATCCTACACAATCAAGTCTAGGCAGAATAGAAATGACATAATGATAGAGAGGAAGAGATCAGGTCCTGCGGACGCCAACAACTACCACGAAGTCTCCTCGAAATAATAGTAATGAAGTAGCTGCGATAGCTCAACTGCCCTTCTGAATACCTGGATCTGCACAGAAAGTGCAGCGGAGTGGGTGAGTATATTTCAACTCAGTGAGCAGTAATAATAAATAACAACTGAAAATAAGAACACCTGTACTATCACTAAACAGTTCTAAGGGTAACCTCATAGGTAAGTCATCTCTACAGTGATAAGTCCAATTCCAGTCCACAACTATCTTACAATGATTCTACACTAACCTAGTCCTCACTCATACTGTCTGCGGCGTGCAGCCCGATCCATATATATATATATATATATATATATATATATATATATATATATATATATATATATATATAATGCTGCGGCGTGCAGCCCGATCCGGTATATATAGCGCTGCAGCGTGCAGCCCGATCTAATATATATAGCGCTGCGGCGTGCAGTCCAATCCAATATATATAGCGCTACGACATGCAACCCGATCCATTTAACGTCGACGAAGCTCACTAGGGGTGTGTACAGACTCAGGAGGGGCTCCTACAACCCAAGCGCAATAATACTGCGACATGTAGTCCGATCCATATATATATTATTGCAGCGTGCAGTCCGATCCAATATATATAGTGCTGCGGCATGCAACCCGATCCAATGTATATCTATAATGCTGCAGCGTGCAACCCGATCCAATATATAAGTATATATATGTAAAAATGCTGCGGCGTGCAACCCGATCCAGTATGTATATCAATACCTCACAACGGGTCCTCAACCCCATCTTAGTCAATATAGACTTGGCCTCTCAGACCCACTCAGCTAGAACAGGGAATCCCACCCCAGGTAGTCTCTCTCGAAGTACACATCTAGTATTGGTTCATGATATGCTATACAGCTATGATTATGGCTGAGTGTATGTGTCCAGCATGATATAAGGGTCACTTAGCTCTACAGGCTTCCCTAATACTCTACAGATTGGCACAAGGCCCCAAACATGGCTACCAGCCCAATTACACAGTTATAAGCTCAATCTAGTCATGATACACAATAAACTATCAATTGGGAAGGACCAAGTCCAAATCCCTAGTCACAATACCACCACGCCTATCACATGATGCGTGTTTCATCTCGGCATAGCACTGTATAGTGCGAGTACGGGGTTTCAAACCCTCAGTACATCATTTACTACCACTACTCACCTCGAATCGGTGGAATTCCTAGCTCGCCTTGCGCTTACCTCGCAAATCAATCTCCTCGGATGCCAAATCTGATCAAAATCTATAAGAATACATCAAAATAGGCTAAATAGACATAACCTAATTGAAATAACTCCATTTACACCAAAATCCACGAAGTTGTCAAGATCCGACTTTCGCTACACTTCTCGAAAAATTACAAAAGTTATATTCCAGAATCCTTATCTCAACACGAGTCCATACATATAAAGTTTATCAAAATCGGACTCTGTTTGCCCATTCAAATCGGTGATTTACCATAGCCCAGGCTTAGAGCAAAAATCCCCCACAAATCCTTCCATTTTCAGTGAAATAAATGAAGATTCTAAGATAAAATCGTGTATTTAGACCATATAACTTACCTCAATGTTTTCTCGATGAAATCCCCTTCAAATCCCGTCACTTTGCTCTCAAAGAACTTAAAAATGGAGGAAAAATGTGATGGGTTCGAGACTGATATGTCCTATTAAAAACCCTTCTGCCAGGTATTTTTACTTTATGCGATCGCAGCTTTTGGCATGCGATTGCGATGAACAAATTTTAGCAGGCCTCTTTTTTTTCTATGCGATCGCGTGGATCCTGATGCGATCGCGATACCCAACTATACAATTCTACACGATCGCGACACTTCTACTACGATTGCATTGCTTCCAGATCCTAACCTTAAGCGATCGCACCCCACACTTCGCGATCGCGTAGGGTAAAAACCCTCTGCTCCCCAGTACTCTACGCGATCGCGTGGCCACTAATGCGATCGCGAAGAGCAAATGTCTGCTGCACTTATGACCGCATACCTCGCCCTTCATTTAGCCCAAAAATGGTCCGTTTGGACCCCCGGATTCATCCCGAGGCCCCCGGACCCTAACGAAAACCACCAACCTACTCCAAAACATGATACGAACTTGTTAAAATCATAAAAACACACCCTTAAACATGGAAATCATTGAATCAAAGCAAATTCAAGCCTAAGTTTCAACTAGAACTTCCGAAACCAACATCCAATCAAAAACCAGACCAAATAAAGTCCGAATGACCTGAAAATTTGCAGGCATATCCAAAATCACCTAACGTAGCTACTGTTACTGTCAGAATTCCATTCTGACTCCCGGATTAAAATCTCACCTACCGTTCGGATTTCGCCAAAATTCAACTTTAGCCAATTCAAGCATAAAACTACACTGGACGTCCAAATTCAATTCCGATCACTCTCCTAAGCCACAAACGACCTCCCGGAGCTGACCGAATCATCAAAATTAGATTTTGAGCTCTCTAACTCACAAGTCAACATCCAATTGACTTTTTCCCAACTAAACTCGATCTGAATTGACTCAAACTCACCAAACATACATGTTGAAACATGAGCAAGCATATAACGGGGAAAACAGGGTGATAACTCACATGATGATGGGCCATGTCATCACACTTTGTTGGAGCAATTCTAGGAATGGTCAATTACTCATATCCAAGGGAAGATAACATAGAAGCAAACACATTAGAAAACATATGATCGTCGATGAAAATAAAGGGATCGAAATTCGAGACGGTAGTACAACTGATGAACTCAGTCCTGGATGTAGATGGTTACTATGAGGTAAATTTGACTAATTTTGTCAGGGACTGGAGAAATGAAATCATCAATTATCTCGAGAAGGGGAAGTTACTAGAAGACCCCAAAGCATCCCGAGTGCTGCGCGATATAGCTGCAAAAGAGGTAAATTTTATAGAAAATCTTTCCAAGGCCCGTGGCCCGATACTTAAGGACATCTGAATCTAACTATGTCATAAGAGAGGTCTACAATGGGATATGCGGCAAACACTCGGGCGTAGATTCCTTAGTGCTAATGTTGGTAAGGACATGATATTACTAGCCCCGCATGGAACAAGACGCTAAAGACTTCGTACCAAAATGTGATTAGTGCCAACGCTACCACCACTAGTATATCATTTGGCAGAACCCTTTCATTCAATTTTGTCCCTGCGGACGTTCATGAAATGGGGGATAGACTTCGTCGTACCACTACTACCGACTCCCGAAAAACTAAGATTCTTTTTAATTTTGATCGACTATTTTTCTAAGTAGGGGAAACAGGTCCTGATCAGAAGATCGGAGAGAACGAAGTGGTCAATTTCTTATAGGATAATATAATTTGCAGGTTTCAAATATAAAAAATGATAGCATGTGAAAATGGGCCACAATTTATCGGTGTAAAAGTCACACAGTTCCTCAAAGATTTGAAAATAAAGAGGATCACATCTTCATCCTATCATTCGAGTGCAAACGGTCAAGCGGAGTCAACGAACAAAATGATTATTCAAACCCTCAAGAAAAGGTTGGAAGCAGCTAAAGGTAATTGGCCCAAAAAATTACCTTGTGTTCTATGGGCATATCGGACATCGGCCAAGTTGAGCGCAGGGGAAACTCCTTTTTCCCTTATGTACGGTGCAGAAGATTTAATCCTGGTGGAAGTAGGTGAACCCACCTTGAGATATTTCTAGGCAGATGAAGAATAGAACAACGAAGCAACATTAGTCAACTTGGAGCTGCTAAATGAACGCAAGGAC
The DNA here is from genome assembly GCA_032618575.1 of Nicotiana noctiflora. Lineage (NCBI taxonomy): Eukaryota > Viridiplantae > Streptophyta > Magnoliopsida > Solanales > Solanaceae > Nicotiana > Nicotiana noctiflora. Next base: position 885,822 of record JASVEL010012455.1, on the reverse strand, counting down.
TTGGCGCATATAAGAATGGCAGCTCAAAAGCAGAGAATAAAGAGGCATTATAATCGAAGAGCCAACCCAAAATACCCGGGAGCTCAATACGGGGAAGCTAGGTCCAACGTGGGAAGGCCCCTATTGGGTTTCAACTATCACCGAGAAATGTTCATACGAGTTGGAGAACCAGAATGGAGAAACGTTTCCCAACAATTGGAACATGTTTCATCTCAAAAGATATTATTGCTGATAAGCCGATCAGAAAATATGCGCTGCACTCTTTTTTCCTTCGCTCATTTTTATTCCCAATTGTGTTTTTCTAATAATGTTTTTAACGAGGCAGCAACAGAAAGCATACTACGAAGACATCAACAATATGACCTTTAATACCAAGGCACACAAGAAAATATCCACTCGGGGACAGTTAGATAATCTTTTGGTTTATAGCTAATTCTCATCGGGAAGTTAAGTTTGCTATTGAGCAAAGGTTACCCAACCATTCACGAGCAAAAACCAATAGAGAGTTGTTAGATAGTCCTTTTCTCGATAGCATAAATTCTTTAGGGGAAGAAAGTTTGTTACCAAGTTAAGGATTATCTAGAAATTCATTAGTGGAATCTTCACAGATTCAAGACTTCCAGTGTACCAATTCACACACTTCGCTTTCGAACACTGGGGGGTGGGTGGGGAATGATATGTGGATACGGAAACAATGATTACCACATCAATCGAGAAACAAAAAACCAAGTAATTGCATCATCGGGATCGGGGACTCCGCGGCCAACCCCGTAGAAACAAGTTGTACACGTTAGCTACAAGTAATGGCAATTTGTTTTCAGCATAGCAAATGTATATGTACTTTTGAAATAGAAGGAATAAAATAAAATGAAGTTCTTTTATTTTTATCTTGTTTCTTGTCTGAACGATGAATTAACTTTGTTATTTGAAAGTTAAACAAGTACCTCAAATGCTAGTGCCGTAATGAACATAAGACGTCCTCTTCAAGAGCATCGTAAACATAAGAGGGCCCTCTTTTATAAAAACCCTCACGTCAAAGGGTTGGTTTCAGAAGAATTTATGCCCCGAGTCAAAATGCCTTCAAGGAAAAATACTCCCGAAGCCATATACGAAAGGACGCAAAAAGTAAACTTGTGCAAATATTTATAGACCCACTCACATAAAAGGGTTGATGCCCAGAACCAAAATGCGTTTGGGGAGAATACATCCATGACTTCACATAATAAGATGCAAACAGAAAAACTTGCGCAAAATTCTTAAGTAAAAGGAAGAAAATGCAAAGATTAAAGACCTTCATGGGTATTCAAACAAAAAGAAGAATCAAACAATACTTGAGAAATAGATGTCTTTATTTACAAAAACATGCCAAAATGGCACATGTACATGAATTTAAAAAAAGAAAAGAAAAGCTAAACTGTAGTGTCTCCAGAACCAGGAGGAAGAGAAGTGTCCACGCCTCCTAGAAAAGTAGATGGATCCACCGATGGCTTAACATTTTCACCAGTTTGGCCATCAACATCATCATCCTTCGATTCTTTTTCAGTTCTTGAAAACTCAAAACGGAACCTGAAGGATCGGGAGCATCAGACCTTGCTGGAAGTCCACGTTTAGCAGCGAAATCAAGCTTATGGACCTTAGCAATTTTGGCATCAAAATCAATGATACCAGCTTTGGCCTCTTCCAAGGTTTTTCTCCTCATGCTATACATAGCGTAATTTTATCAACAATGAGGGAAGCCACTCAGTTCTTAATTACTTTTTTGAGTAGGGATATCTCGACAGAACGGCTTTCCTGAGCGGACCTAACATATCTGAGGCTAACATCAAGGTCACAGACAATTGAACTAAAAAGCCTATTATGCTTGATAGTTTTCCTATACTTCTCTTCCAGTTGGGCATATTTCGCCCCACAATAGTAAGCTCTGCAATGTTGGAGTTCAAGGCTGCCTCTAAGTTAGTCACTCTTTCAGCGGAGGCGGCCTTGCATTCGGTTGTAGTAAGAATAATGTTATGGACTTCAACCTATTTGGCCCTAGCTTCATCAAATCTAACCCTCAGCGGGCTAATTTCTTGGCTAAGGGTTACCACTTCTTGCTCGCTTTAGTACAAACGAGCCTCTAATACGACGACTTCAACAACTTTGGTTTCTAATTCCAAGAGGCAAATAACAGCTTGGTCCCATTCAACCAAAAGTTGACCCCGTACGGATGTAAGTTCCTCTTTCTCACGAATCAACCTCAGAAGCAAGAAAGTTGGCCTACAAAACAAGAAGGGTAAAATTCAAGATAAGTTCAGACTAAAAATAGAACAAATAATAAAGGAAGAAAGGAACGTGCCACTGCGGCGTTGTGCATGGCGTTATTCAACAAACACTCTCCCGAGAGTGCCTGAATCTTTTCTCAATCTTTTTCTGTTGCCAAAGGCTTTATATAATTAGCAAGCTCCACCGGCCGGGATAGCAAGTTGCATCTGGTAGATATCGAAAGAGTAATATTACTCCTCTTTGTGGATCTTCAAAAAGGGCAGGATAATTTTCCCCAAAATTCTAATGAACTAGGGACTGGGGAAGAGGAACACCTTCTTCGTGGTTAGGTGTGACTGGTGAAGATGATGTAGCAGTTGCTGGTGGTAAAGTGGATGAAAATGGAAGTGATGTGGTAGTTGATAGTGTTGGTGAAGATGTAGATGAAGATGATGCAGTTCAAGGGTGTGAAACAACTGCATCAAATATAGTACTGGTTGTTATGTGCTTGCGAAAAAAAGATTGCAGGGACCCGGTACTCAGTTTTGCAGTACCAGGCATAACAATTGAGGCCCAAAAATGGGAGTTGGCATTATTTACCAAATCAAACTCTCTCAAAAGCATCGAGACATTGTCCTTGGTTGGTGTAACTGTCTCAACAGGTCGAGCATCCTATTGAGATGATGAGGACCGGTCCGAAAGGAGGTCCAGTCACCAGTGCTATTGGAGATGTCTCGAGGGCATCAATCTTCGCTTTTTTATTCTTTTTCCCGACCGTAGAGTAGAGTCTTTTTTTGGTTGTTTGTCCTCTGGTTGGGGACTCTGTAAAGTAGCATTTATGCCAAAAGTAGGCCAGGAGATACCTATTCGAGTAAGCACATCCTGAAGCAGTCTTGTTGCATCAACAAGATCAACCAAGATGTCCTCCTTGGGGACACCAATAGAGCCCACTAGTAGACCTAATTTAATAGACAAGTTAGAAGGGATCAATCAAGTTCTTCACATGAAAAATTGAAACAAGGTGAGTTGAATTACCATGATTTTTGGCCTTCCACCCATATTTAGGGGCCAGTTCTTTCCGCTAGCGAGTTTCAGACGTCTTAACATCCAAGATATCTAAACCTACCGGTCCAAACCTTAAACCACCATTGGTATCCATCGAGTTGCTAAAACATGCGATGGATGGAGGATCAATACGTCTATAGAAGAATATTTAGTAAAATAAAATATTAAAGAAAGTGCTTATGAGTGCGGTTCCAAGCGGGTCGAAAAGGATGAAGCCATTATCGGAATGATGTCGTTAGTGGAAACTACAATGAACCTATTACGCCCCGCAATATTACATCAGTATTACGTCTTACGATGATGTTACATCCTGCAGTATTATATTACGATGATGTTACACCCTACAGTATTACAATACGATGATATTATGCTTTGCAGTATTAAATTACGATAATGTTGCACCCTGTAGTATTATACATTGAATTTGTCATAAAGTAATTGACATCAGTCCAAGGATAAGATTTTTCGAAGATTATAAGGATTATGCTATTTCACAAGTGATGATTAAATTCGTAAAGATAAGAGGGAAAACAAGTCAAAGAAAATGAATTTTCGTCCAAGTTTAGAATGTTAGGATAAAATACGGGCTGAGCGTTAATACCTGATATTGATGGACTAGTGCCATACAAAGTACTACATGACCATAATAGTAAGGTGTATAAAATATATTAAAAGCGAGTAGTATTTTAAGTAAGTTGAGATAATCTTTAACTATGCAAATAAATAATTAGTTATCGGAGAACGAGATATTACCTAATTAATTAAAGATATATATTGGATACACATTAAATAGTATGATGTGGGAGTACCATATTAAAAAAAAACGACTCATAATATTGGCTTGAAAGGTGTCACACCTTAAAGTGACACTAAGCTTGCAATATGGCCCACTTAAAGTTAAGAATAACATCTAAAAAATCAAAGAACATTTCCCACATCTCTTAAGGAAAGAGTTCAGCAAGCTTTCATTACTTTTAAAATCCAAAAATCATCCCCTATATATCTTAAGAAAAATTTCATCAAGCTCTCCTTACAAAAACACTTAAGTTCAATCATTTCTCCATTTTACATCTGCATATTAAATATCATATAAGGAACGCCCAAGACCTTCAACAATTCAAATTAACGTGAGATTCTGTAATATTGAGAAGTACGGTGTAATATTTTTTAAAAAACTCGACTCAAGTATGTTAAGCTATCACTTCTTTCTTTTGTCATGATCTATACAAAATAAACGAAACTAGAAAATGCACAACTTCCATAAATGACTCTATTCATAGAAGAATTAGAGGTGCCTATGTTCTTAAATTTTCACGTGTCCTATTATTTTATCATTTATTCAAGGGTCTCAAAAAAATACGAAAATTAAAAAAAGTTTACTTCATGATATTACTCAAAGGCATAATGGTCTTATTTCATTCTAAAAGATATTGACGTACCTTTCATGCATTGTATTTATTTATATATATATATATATATATATATATATATATATGAGGTATGGGAAAAGGTTATGGTGTTACATACGCACTACCACATGATCAGTTTGTATACGTTGATGATTTTGCCCACAGTTGCCGAGATGATATGATGGGATGCCTTCAGAGGCTGATGATGTTGTGAAACATGAAGGTTGAGTCATTTACTCTATATTTTTTCCATGTATGTTATGTACTTATTTATGTTCCTTACATACTTAGTACATTATTTGTACTGACTTTCCGTTTGCCTGGGGATACTACGTGTCACAATCCGAATTTTTCAAAGTTTTGCAAAGTTTTCTAGACTTAAAGGTTGAGTCATTTACTCTATATTTTTTCCATGTCTGTTATGTACTTATTTATATGCCTTACATACTTAGTACATTATTCATACTGACGTTTCTTTTGCCTGGGGACACTATGCGTCACAGTCCGGATTTTTTCACCCTCGGTAGTCGTGATGGAGCCTACTCATAGAAGCTAGTCAAGACAATTTAGTTACCTTTCATTTACAACATATTCCCCTTTTAATAATTTATGAAAACAATATAAAAACAACAATATTAAACAGTAGCGGAAGCCTTAATTGTAGAAGCTGAATCAAACTGTAGAATAGTCATTATAGCCTCTACCCAAGTCTGGTGTCACAATACTCACGAACTGCTAAAAAATACTAAATACAACTATTTGAAAGAACACATAAGCAGTTTGTCTCGAATACAAGGAGGCAACAAACTAAAAGAGAGAATACATGATACAACGGGCTTGCGGATGCCTGGAAGGCTACCTCGGGTCTCGCTGTACAGAAGGCCTTTTCCCGTACTAATGCTTCTGCTACTACTGCTGCTCGAAACCTGGACCTGTGTAAATAGCACAGATTATAGAATCAACACAATCAATCCAATGTGCTGGTAAGTGTCTGACCTAACCCCGGTGAGGTAGTGACGAGGCTAGGACCAGTCTTCAGACAATTCTATGCAGATATATATACAAGTACAACAGAAAAGTAGCAAAAACATAACAATTTAAGCTGGGGAGGGGAGCATGCTTCAGGGGTAACAGATAGAAACAAAATATCAGGAATAATGGTACGTACATCTACAACTTAACGTCTAGCAATAATGAAAAGACAAGGCAACTTTCATATTTAACTCATCTTGTTGCACAAGTGCAAGCCGATCCCGTTTCTCAATATATCATGGTAGGCGTACCACCCGCTCCCATTTAAATATTGCTCATGGTAGGCGTACCACCCGCTCCCATTTTCATATCACTTGTGGTTGGCATACTACCAGCTCCAATTTTCATATCACTTGTAGTAGGCACACCACCCGCTTCCATTTCCATATCACTTGTGGTAGGCGTACCACCCTCTCCCTATACTTTCAAAATAGTACATAATACAATCCCGGCAAGGGAACAATCACAGCAAGTCAAACATCGCGACAAGGGAGAGTCAGCTATAACCAATCCCATTCAACTTCTTCTTGGCACAACTAATATCAATATTCAGTCGCAACTTTCATAGGATCAAATAAGAGCACACAATTAGCAAAACTAAGACTCATGGTCATGCTCGAAACCGACGCATGGTTACTCCTCACCATTCTCATATGTCGTACCCAACACAAAATAAATAGAAATTATGACTCAACTCCTAATCCCTCAAGCTAGGGTTAGACCGAACACTTACCTCAACTGCCAAGGACAAATCAATCCACAACAACCGCTTTTTCTCTCAAATTCAGCTCCAACTCAATCAAATCTATACAATAATGACTTCATAATATCAATATATGCTCAACAAATCAAACCCATTGTCTAATTATAAGTTTCCAAGCATTCTTCCCAAAAATCCCAAAATTTCCCCCGGGTCTGCTTGGTCAAAACATGAGGTTCGGACCAAAATCAAATCCCCCATTCACCCACGAGCCCGAATATATAATTTGTTTTCAAATTCAACCCCAAAACGACGTCCAAATCAAGAAAATGTAAAAAGCCCTACCTCTATCCATTTTCTCCAATTTATACCCTAAATTACATGATTTAAGCTTAGAAATTCAATAAATAATAATGGAAAATAAAGAAAACGAGTTGGGATTTACTAACCCAAGAAGTCTTGATGAAAGGAAGCTTCAATGGATGACCAAGGACCTTGGAGAAGAAGAAACTCGGATGTTTTTATGAAAAATTCGTGACTACACTATTCTGAAAATTAAATATAAGTGGGCAAAAATACTCATCGCTTTCGCGCAAAGGGAGCTCCGTTCGTGAATGGTCGACTCAACTGACAATCGCATTCGCGATGGAGAAGGGGCGAATGCGAAGAGAAAAGGCTGGGGGTCCAGGATTCGGGTCTACGCGAATGCGTGGCATGTACGCGAACGCGATGAAGGAGGTTGAAAGGCTACGCATTGGCGACTGAAGGTATGCAAACACGAAAAGGAAAACTTGGTCAAGTCCCCCAAAGGAGCTGACACGAATGCGAAGGAGGATGAAGCTGAAGCTTCGCGAACGCGTGGTGCATATTGATAACTGCAACTTTTACATGATTTATACCCCTTCTTGCCTAAGCTTTATGCATAAATTGATATAAATTAGTCCTGAATTTCTTACAAATTTTGTTTGATTGCAGGTTTGAGCGATTAGATGTTAAAGATCACAAATCGGCTCAGGAAGGAGTGAAATCTGCTAAGCGTCAAGAGATGAGCTAAAGTGTGAGTCAAAGACTTGTGTGGACTGCAAAATTTTGTCAGGCGGCCGCCCAAGAAGATCCTGCAAATTACCCAAGTCAAAGAACCTGTGCGGTCCGCACTGTTTTACCACGCGGATGCACAAGTAAAGATCAGATGACTTGAAATTGGACACAATTCCACGCGGACCGCATCCATTTCTACGCGGTCCGCAATGGTGAAGAAACAGAGGCTCAAATTCTAAGACAAAAATCTCACATGGCCTCACACCAAAATAGTTCGATCCGCATGGATGCATGATCAGAGAGCTAACAATGAAGAACAACCAACAGTGCGGCCGCGCAACATTTCCACGCGGTCCGCGTGATTCAACCTACACGGCCGCGTGGCATTTGTATGCGGTTCGCGTCCAAGTTCCAGAAGCTTAACTATTGAAGACTTTTTACCCTATGCGGCCGCATGTCATTTTCATGCAGTCCGCGACAGACCCTCAGGGGCATTTTTATCCAGTTTTTCCTGGGTAGTATAAATACAATATTTTACATTTTTAGGTTAACTTCTTTTACACTATATGAGCAACTGAGCACAAGGCAATGTTATTTTGCCTATTTTGGGCTATTTTCCTAAGTTTTGAACGTGGATTCAGTTATATTAAATTTGTAGTTTATTTATTATGTCAATTTCTACTGTTACTTCTGCTTTTTATACTGTTTACATGTCTAGCTAAATCATTAGCTAGGATTGTGGCTCAACCCTAGTGTGGGTAATTAATGAGTATTTTTGCTTAATGCTTGAATGATATTGGGTGTTTGGTATTTGGGTTGATTGTATGTTTTCACTTAGATTTGGTGGTTGCAAATACTAAGTTTAGCTTAGTGTGTTTTGACTTTGCTTGAGAAAGAGAGTCTATGACATCTCAATCAACCCAACAAGGATTTGGGATGGACCCATGAGAATGGTAGTCCCAAGTAATGGGTTAAACCTCGAGAGAGTAGTTACCCTACTTGAACCATTAGTTGCTTGGGCAAATTAGCCTACCGGATTGGTCTCGAGAGAGTCAATTGGGAAAAATCAATATCTCTACCGAGAGGTGTGAGAGTGAGTTCTATGTGCAATGGTTATCTAGATATCCCATATTGTCATCCTTGCATTGAAATTCATTACCCGTTAATTAGTCACCTAGGCAAGTGCTACGACCCTAGTGTTCTCTCCTTATTTCATACATCTTAGAATTATAATTTAGCATTATCTAGTTATTATTGTAGTCAATATCTTTAGATAATAATAAAAAAAAAACCAAAAATATTAGAAGTCAAATTAGGAGCTACAACACTTTGTTTGTCTTCACAAATGCTTGTCTCCAATATCAAGCTCCCTAAGGAATTGACCCCGAAAAACCACTATCGATTAAAAGTAATTAGCCCCCACTCTTCCTAAGGATCGAGTTTACGACTATCACTTTTTTGCGCCATTGCAGGGGAGCTTACGGTTTTCAACTATTTGTATAGCTAGTTTAGTGTTTAGCTTCTCTTTCCTTCTTTTTACTAACTTAATTAGTGTCAATCCAACAGGTACAAATGGCTTTAAATGGGAATATCCCTCTTGATAACGTGGTCGCGGGGGAGGAGGTTGATGATAAAGAACAAGAGGAACTCCAGGTACCACAAATACCGAGGAGAGGTAGAAACACAAATGCTATTCCTAATAATGCAATACCAGACCTTCCTTCGCATCCACCAAGAGTTTCTCCAAGGGTTCTTCCCAACCAAGGTTACACAAGTGCAATAGTTCCTCCCCGAATCTGGGCGGGGAACTTCCAAATTACAAATGTAATGTTAACGCTTCTTGAACAATGAGGGTATTTCACGGGTGCATCCGATAAAAATGCATACAAGAACTTGAAGGGATTCATGGATACATGTTAGGGAAGTAAGTAAACCAATGTTTCCGAAGAGGCTCTAAGGTTGAGGCTTTTCCCGTTCTCTTTTCGGGGTAAAGCGCTCGATTGGTTGGAGAGGTTATCGAATCATTCAATTACTATATGGGACAAATTGGCGGACAAATTCATTGTCAAGTTCTTCTCCCCGAGTCATATGGCAGCGCTCCGTGATGAGATTTTATCCTTCAAACAAGAACTGACGGATCCATTGCATGAAATATGGGAGAGGTTTAGAACCATGGTAAAGGAGTGTTCGAACAACAACATGAATGATGTTATGATCCAACAGACGTTCTATTGAGGTATCAACACAACAAACCAATGCATTGTTAACCAATTGGTGGGAGGAAATTTCATGAAGCTCCCGTATAATGAAGCATATGACGTACTTGATGAGATGCCCAATATTTCATCGGCATGGAAAAGTCAAGCGAATGTTCCTTAAGGCGATCCAAATGTTATACACATGCACAAAGAGTTACATGACCACGACCAAGCCATTGCCGAACTTACAACCACCATGAATCAATTAGCAAAAGCACAATTGCAACAAGTGCAAAATCCAAGACAAGTCAATGCAATGGAAGGGGTAAACATGTTGAAGAGAACGCAAAGGGAGCCAGAACAACAGTGAGCTTGTGAAAATTATGATGATGGTAGTGGGTATTCAAATGAATGTTATGATGAGCAAGACAAAGATTGTCAATATGTGAACAATTTTCAAGGTAATAGAGGAAATCAAAGCAAGCAACAATGGCTGTCTCAAGGGAATTGGAATAATCAACAAGGTGGAGGCAATTGGAACAATAATAATCAAGCCCAAGGTGGCAGAAATTGGAATGGGGGTAATCAAAGCAATTGGGGAAATCAAGGCAATAATAGTGGTAATTGGAGTGGAAATAACAATAATTTGAACAACAATTGGAACAATAACAATGGAGGCCAAGGTAATCGGGGGCAAGGATTTCAAAGGCCCCCGATGTTTCAAAATCCAAACAACCCACCACCTTATCAACAACAAGGTCTAAGTTCACCCGGAAGTGATTTGGATAGAATTGAGAACATGTTTGAACATATGGTGAATGAATCAAGACTCGGATGTGCAATTAGCTTCTCATAATCCATCCATCCGTAACTTGGAAGTAAAACTTGGACAAATTTCACAATCCCTAAATACTCGTTCAAGGGGTTCACTACCTAGTGACACGGTGGTGAATCCTAAAGGTGGACAAAACAACCACGTAATGGCGGTGACTACAGGGAGTGGACGAGGCGGTGAAGTGAATGCCTTAAGGAAGAATCAAGCCATAGTGGAGGAAGCTGAGTTGCCTAGTTTTGACATGCCTAAGGGGGTTGATGATGTTGTGGAGACAAGTGCAAGAGATGAGGTGAGAATTGACATTCAAGAAATTGAAGAGGAGACTCAAGAGAAGGTGAACCCGTCTAGGGAACATGTTATAGATATGCCCGAGCTGGAAGTGCAAAAGGGCAAGGCTCCCTTGCCTAGGCCTCGTCCACCTTACCCCAAATGGTTAGCTAGGCCAAGAGTGATCACCCATTCAAAAAGTTCATAGACATGATGAAGGCTCTTACAATAAATGTACCGCTGGTGGAAGTTCTAGAGCAAATGCCGGGGTATGCTAAATTTATGAAAGAGCTAGTCACCAAGAAGAGGTCAATGTATTGTGAGACAATACCTATGACGCATCAAATGAGCTCAATTGTGCACTCCATGGCTCTAAAGCAAGAAGATCCCAAAGCATTCACCATCCCATGCACTATTGGAAGCGCTGATTTTGCAAAAGCCTTATGTGACTTGGGGGCAAACATCAACTTAATGCCATATTCAGTGTTTAAAACTTTGGGAATTGGTCAACCACGAGCAACCTCGATGAGACTTCAAATGGCAGACCGTTCAATGAAGAGACCGTTGGGAATAATTGATGACGTCCTTGTTCGGGTAGATAAATTCATTTTGCTAGCTAATTTCATCATTCTTGATTGTGAGGTAGATTTTGAAGTCCCAGTAATTGTCGGAAGGCCTTTCCTAGCAATAGGGAAAGCTTTGGTTGATGTCGAGGCGGGAGAGATGACTTTCTGAGTTGGTGATGAAAAAGTTGTTTTCCCAGTGTGCAAATCCATGAAGCATCCTAATAGGACCAAGGTGTGTTCCTTTGTTGACATTGACACGGCGGTCATATTGGATGATACGAGTTCTATGAATGATATTAGAGATCCACTTGTGTCCGCACCATTAATCCGTGAAGTGAATGATGATTCAAGTAGGGTGATGTGCATTGATGCTTTGCATACCATGGAATTATGTGGTCCTAGTGGGTTGTTATTAGACCTTGATGAATGGGAGACTCCTCTGGTGAATCCAACAATTGAAGCCCCTCCGGTGTTAGGAATGAAACAAACTGAGCCACACATGTGTCTTCAAATTTGTGAACCAAATGTTCTCTTAAAGGATGAAGCAAAGATGTGTTTTGAACAAAAACATGGGTTAGATGGTGTGATGCAGCAAGTGATATTATATCCGACTACCAATATCCCGTTGACCCCTCCAAATAATTCTAGGAAAACAAAGGATGAAATGACCATAGTGGTAAATTTTCATGAAATGCATGGTTTAGAGAAACCATCTCTAATGAGGCAAGATCGTCAGAAGGATGGAGTTTTGAAAAAAGTGCCACATCAGCATCAATTCCCATTACCATTTATTGACAAGATGATTGAACAACTTGGTGTATATGCTTTTTACTATTTCTTGGAGAGTTTGATGAGAGCCACGTGGTGGCGATTACTGATATGAAGTAAAATGATGGTAACCCGCGTTGTACCTCGATGTTAAATCATGCGCTTCTTCAGAGGCAACCCATATCTTTTATATTTCTTTGTTTTTCCATTGTAGAGTAGGATTTTTGAACTGATGGTTTATGAAGTGTTGCAGGGATGATGTTGAAACAGTGTAGGATATAACAAAAATTGGGTAGTATCTCACCAGTTATCACGTGGACGTGTGAGCATTTGTATGCGATCCGCGTGAGTTTGGACTCAAGTACCAGGTTCTTTGAAGCTGTCCAACGCGGCCGCACTTCAACAAAGTGTGGTCCGCATGGAAATTGTGGAAGAAGCCATCTTTCTGAAGTTGTCCTACATGGCCACACTTCAAAACAGTGCGGTCCGTATGGTAATAGTGGGATAAAAAAACTTTCTGAAGTTTTCCACGTGGACGCACACCAAAATAGTGCGGTCTGCATGGGCTGCCTTTGGAGAAAAATGAGGAAAATCCTGCACAGTCCGCGTGCCATTTCTGTGTGCCCGTGCAGGTGGGTAAGTCAAGGGACCCACGGTTCTCTATAAATAGTGACCTAGGGCCAACTTTAATCCTTTTCGCTTTTTTTACATCTGAAGCTCCATTTTACTGTTCATCCACAAGATTGCACACACATCCAAAATTCCACTTAATCCTTGGTAACATTTCACTCTCAATTCATCTATTAATTCAATTCATTTTCATTTTATTTGATTCTTAATAGAATAGCTTCTTAATTTCTTCATCTTTTTATTTTTATTTTCATTAACTGTTAGATTAGGGGTTGACAAATTCATGTAGATATATGGCTTAATCTCCTTGTCAAAAATATTGAGTAGGGACAACTAGGTTAATTAAAATTGGACCAAAAGAACAAAAGTGACCTGCTAAGTGAATATTTTTCCTACACGGCCGCACAACATTTTTATGCGGTCCACGTGAGTTTTATCATAATAATATACAACTGATCATCGCGGTCCGCGTGACCGTTTTTTGCGGTCCGCGTGACTTCAGCTCTACCGCGGTCCAAAACAGTGCGAACCACGTGGCCTATCTTCAGAGAGTTTCAATTTCTTGAATTTAGATCTGCGCGGCTGCGTACCATTTATGTGCGGCCCGCGTGATCCCACGCGGCCACATGACATATGCTTGTGCGGACCGCGTGGCATTTTAGTGCAGTCTACGTGGCATCTGACTCAATCACTGTGTGACATCTGAATTTCACTGTTATATTGCCCGCTTCTGTTATGATTTTACTAACACTTCTAGACTTGTATCTTTTGCAGAAAACGGTGAAACATCGCTGAGGTGGACAATCTCAACTTAGGGGCAAAGATAAATAACTTGGGAGAGGTGGTTCCTCCCGAGGAGGGAAAGGAAAAAGGGTGGTCAAACTCACTCCCGAGGCAAGAGCAAACATTAAGAAAACCCAAATCCGGGCTACTGACAAGGCTGCCTCCCACTCAACTTTGAGTGAGTATACACCCTCCAGGAGTGCAACTTGAGAGTCTGCCCCCACGCATATGTCTGTATCAGTGGGCCTCCATGTCTCCCTATCTCCAGATCAAGCCACTGCTGCCACTTCTATGAAGGCAATGAATGTGGTATCTTCGGACTCGTCTGATGGGTCCAGGTCGAAGAAGGGAAGTGATGACAAATAATCCACCTCTCCCATAGCTTCACTATCAGGGGAGAGTGAAGAGGAATCAGGGTATAACAGAGAGCAAGTTGAGGGAGGTGAGCCTTAAGTATGGGGTTATAGAGTGGAATAGGAAGCCAGTAGTGTGGGAGGATAGATTTGTTAGTCAAATTACATTCCACCGGTTTAAGGAATGATGGCCTAAAAGAAAACTCATCCTGGAGAGGCGTTTTATTGATGCAGACTTACTTTCTCACAATCCTCACATACAAGCTCAATTTCGTACGAAGGCGGGTTGGGGCTTCTTCAAGGGACGAGTGGATAGGCAAATGAGCATATGGTCAAAGAATTTTACACCAATGTCTGCCACATCGTTCGGGGGTCCACAACTACTAAAGTGAGGGATAAGGTGGTGCTCTTTGATGAGAAATATCTCAATGACTTCTTGGGGTTCGCAGACGAAGATGAGTCACAATACTTGGAGAAGTTGGCATTAAAGGAAGAAACTCGCCCATGGTTAGCTGAAATTTTAGCACCTCCAGGTACAATCCGGTGTGCTTTAGGGCTCAGGAGAAGATATATAGGAACACCCTCAGTTTCGAAGCAAAAGGATGGTTGACATTTGTGTGCAATCGGCTTGATCCGACCATACATGACCACTCCGTCCCCATTGATCGTGCTGTCCTAGTTGCTTCTATCATGGCTGGGTACCCATTGAATGTGGGGAATATTATGCAGAGGTGATCTCCATAGTGGGAAATGAGACCAAGACCAACTACCCCTCCCCAAACACATTGACTATGTATATTCGAGAGCTAGGGGTACAAAAGAAGAACTTTGATGTGAAGGTCCATTCGGTGAGCCCTTACTCTTGGTATGATCAAAAGGGCCATGATAAACCGAAGAATGCAAAGAAGGGTCTGGCTTCCACTTCCTCCGTAGTTGGCCTGTCTGATGAGCCAACTATTTCTGAGTAGCCTATTGATCCCAGTTTGTTGCCCCTAGGGTCTTCTACAGCACCACCTTCTACTTCTGCCGAGCCAGTGATTCCAGTGTCCAAGACTCATAGGTTCACTACCAACTAGCTCACTCATTCACTAGCCAGTCTGAACAATTGGATTTCGGCAGCGACATCCAAGTTGTCCACTTTGACAGCAGCTGTATAGGCCGATAGAGCACCAGTTACAGTTGAGGTACCTTCTTCTATTGAGGATACTTTGAAGAAAATCCTAGCCAACCAGGAAACAATGATGAAGAAGCAGGATTCCTTGGCCAAGTCAGTTGGCGAGCATAAAAAGGAATTGAGGAGCTTGTCCAAGGAACACAGGAAGCTTAGGAAAACAAAAACCTCAAAGGAGGAGGTGGCAGCACTGAAGGTACATATGGACAAGCTAGTGGCAGATCAGCTGCCACTAGACTTGTTATTTGCGGAGCATAATATAGACTCCCACCAAGGATCCACCAGCTGAGGAGATTAGGCCCAAGAAGAAGAGGAAACTCCCCAACACTGAGGGAGTTGTGATTACAGTAGCCACGGAGCATGAGGATCCTTCCGGTGCACAGTCAGCTGAGCCACTAGTCAAGGAGCAGGCACCTGTCCCAGTAGTATAGCAGCAGCAGGCTGGGGATCAGTCTGAGGTCCGTGCCGGTACATAGGACATGGGAGCCATTGAGCAGCATGGGCCAGCAGATAAGGCTTGAGGGGCCATTTTATATATCCTTTGCTCCTTATTTTGTTTGATGATTATATCTGGTAGTTAGCATTGGGGACAATGCTAGCTCTTATTCGTAGGGGTGTGGCCCTACTTTTTTGTTAAATATTGGATGATTGTATATATTTTTTTATCTTTCTTTCTTTTCAGTACACTCGTAGATATAGTTGGATTGTAATTAAACTTTAATTATGAATCCCTTTATTGTATATTCTACTATTTTGGGTGTACATATTCGTTTGATTATCATTTGATGGTTTCTCTTTGGTTTTGTTATTTTCGTTAGATTTTTCGTGGTAGTTGCAAGGTTAGGCTGGTAGCATTGTTTTGGTTTTGTTTTGGATATTGAAATAAGCCCTTGATTTTCTTTAAGCCACGGTTCTTTCAAGAGTAGAGTGTTGTGTGAACTGGGTGGCTCTTCCCAATGATAGATAGCGTGACAACTTTCTTAAGGGTCGAGTCCGTTTTTGAATTTTTCTTTTTGATTTTCAAGTTTTTGGTAGTTAAGGGTACCTCAAGAAAAGCTTCACTTGGGCCTAGCATATTTACCTTTGATCTCATGGTCAAATACATTGAGTTGTGTTTAGGAGGGTGAAAATCGTGGTCTTCAGACTCTTGCGTTGACCAAACAATCATCATACGGCTATGTTGAACCGTTGTGCGCTTGAATTGTATTAGAGGTTGTTGTGGGCCCTCGACTCCATCTTTGGCAATCCTTGAGTGTATGTGTGACGAGGAATTGATTTGTGAGCCCAAGTACAGTGCCAATGGTCTAGAACTTGCCCCGAATGTTTGTTGAGGCGAAATCATGGGTAGAACTTGACTTGTGAAATGATTGTAGGCTATCCTTGATCCAACAATACTATATTGATCCTTTTCATGACCTACCCATATAATGTTTCTTCAAACATCATAAACTTTCAAATTTAGAACTTAAAGTCCGAAACACGTCAAATGACGTCCGATTTCAACCAAACTTCACAAAAATATCTTAAATTACATATAAGACTTGTACAGGGCACTAGAACCAAAATGCTGGCCCGATACAATACGTTCTAATTAATTTTCATTTAAATTTTCCTTAATAATTTCAAAAAACAACTTTACTCAAAATTTCATTTCTTGGGCTTGGGACCTCAGAATTCAATTCTGGGCATACGACCAAGTCCCAATTTTTTCTACGGACCTTCCGGGGTCGTCAAATCATGGGTCGAGGTTTGTTTACCCAAAATATTGACCAAACTCAAACTTATTCATTTTAATACCAATTTTTAGAATTTTTACAGAATTTCACATTTACGCTTTCCGGCTACACGCCCAGATTGCGAACATAAATCGAGGCGACTAAAAATGAGGTTTTCAAGGCCTCAGAAGCATGGAACAAATAGGAAAATATATGATAACCCTTTGGGTTGTTAAATTCTCCACCTCTAAAATAACTGTTCATCCTCGAACAGAAAAAAGAAAGAAGTACATGAGTTGGGGAAAAGATGGGGATAAGGGCTCCGTATATCAGACTTGATCTCCCAGGTCGATGCCTTAGGAGGTTAGCCTCTCCACTGAACACGAACTGAAGGAAAAATCTTGGATCTCAACTGACGAATCTGTCAGTCTAGAATAGCTATTGGCTCCTCCTCATAAGATAAGTCCTTGTACAACTGGACAGTGCTGTAATCTAAACATGTGGGTTGGATCTCCATGATACCTCCAAAACATGGATACTTGAATAACTAGATGCACGACTGATAAGCTAGGCAGTAATGCAAGTCTATAAGCCACCTCTCCCACTCGATCAAAAATCTCAAATGGACCAATGAATCTAGGGCTAAGCTTGCCCTTCTTCCCGAACCTCATCACGCCCTTCATAGGCAACACTCGGAGCAATATTCGCTCACCAACAATGAAAGATAAATCTTGAACCTTGCAATCGACATAGCTCTTTTGCCTTGAATGAGCCGAACAAAGCCTATCCTGAATGATCTTGACCTTGTCCAAGGCCTCTTGAACCAAATATGTACCTATCAACTGAGCCTCTCCCGGCTCAAACCATGCAACTAAAGACCGACACTGCCTACTATATAAGGCCTCTTAAGGAGCCATCTAGATGCTCGACTGGTAGCTATTGTTATAGAAAAACTCTGTTAAAGGCAAGAACTGATCCCATGAATCTCTAAAGTCAATAACATAACTCGAAGCATGTCATCCAAAATTTGTGTAGTTCGCTCGGATTGACTGTCCGTCTGGGGATGAAGTGATGTGTTCAACTCAACCTATGTTCCCAACAGTCACTGAACTGCTCACCAAAAGTGCAAGGTAAATTATGTACCCCGGTCCGAAATGATAGATACTGGCACACCATGAAGGCGAACAATCTTCCGGATATAAATCTCAGCTAATCTCTCGGATGAATAGGAAACTGCCACAGGATTGAAATGCGCTGACTTGGTCAGCCTATCCACTATGACCCAAACCATATGAAACTTCTTCCGAGTCAACGAAATTCTAGTAACAAAGTCCATAGTGATCTGCTCTCACTTCCACTCGGGAAGCTTAATCTTCTGAAAAAACCACCAGGACTCTGATGTTCATACTTAACCCGCTGATAATTCAAACACCGAGCCATATATGCAACAATATCCTTCTTCATTGTACGCTACCAATAATGCTGCCTCAAATGCAAATACTTCTTTGCGACACCTGGGTGAATAGACTACCGGGAACTATGAACCTCCTCCAATATCAACTATCGAAGTCCATATATATTAGGCACACATACTCGGCCCTGAAATCTCAAAACTCCATCGCCATCTAAGGTAACCTGCTAGGCACCTCCATGCTGTACCGTGTCTCTAAGGACACACAAAAAGGGATCATCAAATTTCCGATCACGGATATGCTTCAATAATGAAGAACGAGCGACCGTGCAAGCCAATACACGATTAGGCTAAAAAAAATCCAATATCACGAACTAATTGGCTAAGGCCTGAACATCCAAAGCAAGCGGCCTCTGACTTACTGGAATATATGCAAGATTGCCCATGCTGGCTGACTTTGTACTTTAAGCATCGGCCACCACATTGGCCTTCCCCGGGTGATATAAAATGGTGACATCATAATCTTTCAATAACTCCAACCACCCTCAATGCCTCAAATTCAACTTCTTTTGCTTGAACAGGTACCGAAGGCTCTTGTGGTCAGTGAACACCTCACATGCCATGCCATAGAAATAGTGCATCCAAATCTTTAAGGCATGAACAATAGCTGCCAACTCTAATCATGCAAAGGATAGTTTTTCTCATGAATCTTCAACTGCCTCGAAGCATAGGCAATAACCTTGCGACCCTGCATCAACACTGCACCAAGCCCAATACGAGAAGCATCATAATATACTATATATGGCCCTGATCCGTGGGCAAAACCAATACCGGTATCGTATTCAGAGCCTACCTGATCTTCTAAAAGCTTGCCACACACTCGTCCGACCATTTAAACTGGACACTCTTCTAGGTTAACCTAGTCATCGGGGATATAATAGATTAAAACCCCTCCACAAACTGATGATAGTAGCCTGCTAATCCTAAGAAACTTCAAATCTCTGTAGCTGATGCTGGTCTAGGCCAGTTCTTGACTTCCTCAATCTTCTTTAGGTCCACGTGAATACCCTCTGCTGATACAATGTGACCCAAAAATGCTACTGAACTCATCCAGAACTCACACTTGGAGAACTTGGCAAATAACTGACTATCCCATAGAGTTTGAAGAACCATTCTAAGGTGCTGCTCGTGCTCCTCCTGGTTGCGGGAGTATACCAAAATATCATCAATAAAGACTATCACGAACATATACAAATATGTCCTGAACACTCGGTTCATCAACTCCATGAATGCTGCTGGGGCATTGGTCAACCCAAATGATATGCCAAGAACTCATAATGCCTATACCGAGTACGAAAAGGTGTCTTAGGGACATTTGATGCCTTAATCCTCAGCTGATGCTAACCAGACCGCAAGTCAATATTGGAGAATACCCTGGCACCGTAAAGTTGGTCAAACAAGTTATCAATCCTTGGTAGTGGATACTTATTCTTAATTGTTATATTCTTCAATTGCTGATAATCTATGCACATCCTCATTGATTCATCCTTCTTCTTGACAAATAACACTGGCGCGCCCTAAGGCAAAACACTGGGTCTAATGCAACCCTTCTCTAGTAAATCCTGCAACTGGTACTTTAACTCATTTAGCTCTGGCGGGGCCATACAATATGGCGGGATGGAAATGGGCTGGGTGTCCGAAGCCGATTCAATATAGAAATCAATGTCCCTATCGGGTGGCATGCCCGGCAGGTCTGAAGGGAAATTATCTGGAAACTCCCAGACAATCGGCACAGAATCTATATGCGGAACTCAACACTAGAATTATGAACATAAGCCAAATATGCCAGACACCCCTTTGTGACCATACACCGAGCCTTCACATACAAAATGATGTTGTAGGTAGAATAACCTGGAGTGCCTCTCCTCTCTAAACGAGGCATATCCGGCAAAGCTAAGGTCACAGTCTTTGCATGGCAGTCCAAGATAACGTGATAGGGTGACAGCCAATCCATACCCAATATGATATCGAAATCAACCATATCTAAGAGCAACAAGTCTACACGTGTCTCAAGACCCCTAATCACTACAACACATGAACGATGGACTCGGTCGACCACTATAGAGTCACCCACCGATATAGATACATATGCAAGAATACGCAAAGCATTAATAGGCATGACCATGCATGGTGCGAAATAAGATGAAACATATGAATATGTGCATCCTGGATCAAACAGTACCGAAGCATCTTGATCAAAAACCAAAACCGTACCAGTGATGACTGTATTTGAAGCCTTAGCCTTGGGCCTGGCCTGAAGATCATAACAATGGGGCTGGGCCCCACCACCCCGAACTGTATCCCTAAATCGATCTGTTGCTTGCTGACCTTTAGCCCTGGCAGTCTGAACTCCACCTCTATGACCTCTACCTCCACCTCTATGAATTTTACCTCCACCTCTATGACCTGAATCATAGGACGGGGACCCTGCTGCTGAGAATAGCTCAAAGCTCTAAGGTTATACCTAGAAATGTGCCTCGTGTTGCCACAAGTGAAACAAGCCCTTGGTGGACGGCCCTGGAAACTCTGAAACGGCAGTGCGTTAATAGGTGCGGATGTTGCACTATATGACTGCTGGTTAGAATACTTCCCACAAAAACCATGATCACCAGGGCACCTTGAGAAACCTAAAGGGCTGACTGGAAAGTCTTAGATGGCTGACCCCTATCATATGAATCTTTGCCTCCAGATGAGGCATCACTGAATCGACCTGACTGACGGGTTCTCTTGTCTTCTCTATGACCACGCCCATGTGGAAATACCATTTAGATATTCTGAGCCAACTTTGGCGCCTCTTGAAAAGTGATATCACTCCCTACCTCTCTAGCTAAATGTAGACAAATAGGCTTGATGAGTCCTCCAATAAACCGTTTCACTCTCTCCCTTTCAGTGGGAAGTATGACAAAAGCATGGCGAGCTAGATCAACAAACCTGATCTCATATTGAGTGACCGTCATAGAACCCTATTGGAGGTGCTTAAACTAACTCCGATAAGCATCCCTCTAAGTAACAGGGAGAAACATCTCTAGGAACAACTCTAAAAACTAATCCCAATTCAAAGACAACGACCCTGCTGGTCTAGCTAAACAGAAATCCCTGCACCAAGTCTTGGCGGATCCAGATAGGCAGAATGCAGTAAAATCAACTCCATTAGACTGAACAATGCCCATGTTCTGAAGAACCTCATGGCAGCTGTATAAGAAATCATATGGGTCCTTTGATGAAGCACCACTGAATGGAGTAGTGAAGAGCTTGGTAAACTTGTCCAGCCTCCATAAAGCATCTACGAACATAGTTGCGCCATCACTAATTTGAGCAACTACCCTCGGATGAACTGCCATAACTGGTTGAACCAGTGGAATCTGACCCTGGGGAGCTACCTGATCATGAGTACGTGCAACAAGTGTCTAGGATCCTCCTCCAGCTTGAGAAGTGGCTGGTGCTATAGGAAGTAATCTTGCTCGAGTGACACTCTCCATGATGCCTACCAATCGGACTAGAGCATCCTGAAGAATTGGGGTAGCAATAAACCCCTATGGGACCTAAGCGGGGCCTACCCGAACTGCTGCGACTGGGGCCAGAACATCCTCATCAAAGTCAACCTGAGGCTCCGCAACTGGTGCTGCTGCTCGGGGCTGAGCTCTTCCCCAACCTCAGCCTCTAGCACGACCTCATCCTCTACCCCTATTGGGAGCTGCCTGGGGCTCGAAGTGCTGATCAGTAGATGAGGAAGCGCGTGGTCTCACCATCTACGAAAGAACAAAGTAGAAATTTAATTAGCATTGGGAAACAAAACCGCACGACAAGAAATAACAAATGCAAAACTTTTCCTAACTTTGTAGCCTCTAGGGGATAAATACAGACATCTCCGTACCGATCCTTCAGACTCTATCAAGTTTGTCCATGAGTTGTGAGACCTATGTAACCTACATCTCTGATATCAACTTGTCACGACCCAGATATTCCCACCCCCAGGAGTCGTGATGGCACATACTCATAGAAGCTAGGCAAGCCAAGGTTAGTTACCTTTTGTTTACAACATAGCCCTTTTTAACAATTTATGGCAACAATATAAAACCAACGAAATTAAACAGTAGCGGAAGTCTTAATTATAGAAACCGAATCAAACTACGAAATAGTCATCATAGCCTCTACCCAAGACCGGTGTCACAATACTCACGAACAACTAAGAAATACTAAATAAAAATATCCGAAAGAACACATAAGATGTTTTACTCAAATACAAGGAGGAAACAGACTAAAAGAGTGAATAAGGGAGATGTCGGGCTTGTGGACGCCTACAAGGCTACCTCAGGTCTCGCTGGACTGAAGGCCTGCTCCCGTACTAATGCTGTTGTTGCTACTACTTGAAAACTGGAATTGTGCAAATAGCACATAGTGTAGCATCAGCACAATCGACCCCATGTGTTGGTAAGTGTCTGACCTAACCCCGGAAAGGTAGTGACGAGGCTAAGACCAAACTTCAGACAATCCAGTGCAGATATATATACAAGTACAAGGGAAAAGTAGAAATAACATAACAGTTTAAGCTGGGGAGGGGAGCATACTTCAGGGGTAACAAGTAGAAACAAAATATCAAGAATAATGGTACGTACATCTACAAATTAACTTCTAGCAATAATGAAAAGACAAGGAAACTTTCATATTCAACTCATCTTGTTGCAGGCGTGTAACCCTGTCACGACCCTAGTTCACCAATTGTGAACATGTCATGATGGCACCCAGTCCCCACGACTAGGTAAGCCTAACACGTTGCGGAATCTATAAATTATAATTACTTAAATAAGAAACAACGGAAAATAACATAAAAGATATGTAATCCGTGCCACTTGGCACATACATCCGTCACACAATAAATAAACACTACCAAGATCCGGAACCCCACGGTAAGACAGACTAAAAGAGAAATACAACTGTGGCTCTATGTGTAAAGAGTATCTAACAACGAAATGAAGAAAAATGTCAACTAGTAATACTAGAATAGAAGGGAAGCCTCCGGATCGCGGACGTAGCAGATCATACCTCGAAGTCTCCCAGAAAGCTGCGGAATCACCTAGTACGAGCCTGCTCTGATGTACCTGGATCTGCACAACAAAAGTGTGCAGAAGAGTAGCATGAGTACACCACGGCGGTACTCGGTAAGTGCCAAGCCTAACCTCGATGGAGTAGTGACGAGGAAGGTCAGGGCCCTACTGAGAAACAATAATAATATGATGATAACAAAATAAACAGTTTAACAGATAATAACAATAATTTCCGAAATAACAATATTATGATAATTACTGCAACTGTCTACAATTAAGCTAATAACAAATAACCAACTCAAATAAACAAATCCAGGATCTGTGGGAATTGAACCCACAGTCCCATTCTCAGTACCTCCGGGTCTCCGGGAATCGAACCCGCAGCCCATGTCTCAATAATATCTCAATAACTCAGGATCTCCGGGAATCGAACCCGCAGTCCCTACCAATAATTCAGGATCTCGGGAATCGAACCCGTAGTCCACATTTCAATAATCTCAGGATCTCGGGAATCGAACCCGTAGTCCACATTTCAATAATCTCAGGATCTCGGGAATCGAACCCGTAGTCCCTACCAATATCACGCCGGGTCTCTGGGAATCGAACCCACAGCCCTGGGTCTCCGGGAATCGAACCCGCAGTCCACAAGCACAACCAATAAAGGAAATCCACAGAGAGAATAATTATGCTTAACTATAACTTCCCCGAAAAATAGTGCCAATAATTATCAAGGAGTTCAAATAAGGCAATTAGACAACTAAACAGTTAAGTGCTACCTAATCATGCTTTTCTAACCACTACCGGATAAAAGTATCAAATTAACAGCCCAAGACAGGAATATCGCTCATCGAACGTTTGAAATAAAGTACGTGTTCAACAACCAGCGCATGTACACGCCCGTCACCTCGCGTACAAGGCATTTAAACTATCACATAATATCCTAGGGGTGAAAATTCCCCCACACGAGATTAGACAAGCCACTTACCTCAATTCCGGTACAAAACCGCTAAGAAACAACCCTCTTGCCGCGAATGTCGGCCTCCACAAGTGTAGTATCTGATAAAAATCAATAGAATCACATCAAAATAGGCTAATTGGGCATTACCCAATCAAATTAACTCAAAATACACCAAAACCCACAAGTTGCCAAAACCCGACTTTCGGTACGCTTATCGAAAAATCACGAAAGTTGTATATTCGGAACCCTTGTCTCAATACGAGTCTAAGCATATAAATTTTACCAAATTCGGACTCCTTTTGGCCATTCAAAACCTTGATTTCCTAGAGTTCAAGCCTAGGGCTAAATCCTCCATAAATTACCCCAAATTCCTCCATTTTCATGATATAATTGCATAATATTACCAATACTAATCATAGATTAAGTCCATAGTTGATTACCTGATGATTTCCCTTGAATTTCTCTTCAAAATCGCCCAAATCGCCTCTAAAGCCGAGACCCAAAATGTGTGAAATGTTCTGAAATTTTTCTAACTTCCGATACACTTACTTACAGCGATTTTCGCTTCTGCGGAATATTTTCCGCTCCTACGAGCCCGTATCCGCGACCAAAGGGTCGCTTCAGCGGTTCCAGGCCTGGCCGGCCATTTCCGCTTCTGCGAACAAGAGGGCCGCTTAAGCGGATTCGCTTCTGCGAAGAAGCTTCCGCTTCTGCGGACACGTCCGCCTCTGCGCATAATTGACCGCTTCTGCGGTCTCGCCCAAACGGTAAGATGTCCGCTTCTGCGGACCATGTCCATTTCTCCCCGTCCGCTTCTGCGATCACTGGCTCGCACCAGCGACTCCGCTTCAGCGGATTGGCTTCCGCTTCTGCGGAAACAGCCGCTCCTGCGCATCTCGTCCGCTTCTGCGGACACGCTCCTGTGCCCAAAATTCCGCAGGAGCGGAAACAACAGAAGCAGGATCCCAACCTGCAATTCTTCCACAATTTCTCCCGTTTAACCATCCGAAATCACCCCGAGGCCCCGGGACCTCATCCAAACATACCAACACATCTTAATACCTTATTCGAACTTGCTCAAATCCTCAAAACACGTCTAATAACATCAAAACCCATAATTCACATCGAATTCAAGCCTAAATTTCTTAAAACTTTCCGAATTGCACATTCGATCTAAAAACCCGACCAAACGACGTCCGAATGACCTGAAAAGTTGCGGACATATCCAAAATCACATAACGAAGCTACAGAAATTGTCCGAATTCCATTCCGACCCCCGGATCAAAATCTCACCTATCGTTCGGATTCGCCAAAATTTCAACCTTCGGCATTTCAAGCCTAATTGAGCTACGGACCTCCAAAATACATTCCGAACGCGCTCCTAACCCCGAAATCACCTAACGGAGCTAATGGAACCATTGGATTTTCGTTCCGAGATCGTCTTAACACTGTTCCGGCTACGGACCATTTTCTAATTTCAAAGCTCTTATTTAGGGACTAAGTGTCCCGAAATACTCAAATTTTCGGAACCGACTCTCCCGGCAACCCACAATAGCAGAAATGAACTTAGGGGAACAGTTAAATTAGGGATTGGGGCGTAATTTTCTAAAACGACCGGTCGGGTCGTTACAAACCCGATCCCATTTTTCAATATCTCATGGTAGGCATACAACCCGCTCCGATTTCAATATCACTTGTATTAGGCGTACCACCCGCTACCATTTCCGTATCACTCGTGGTAGGCATACCACCCGCTCCCATTTCCATAGCACTTGTGGTAGGCGTACCACCCGCTTCTATTTCCATAGTACTTGTGGTAGGCGTACCACCCGCTCCCTATACTTTCAACATAGTACACAATACAATCCCGACAAGGGAACAATCACAACAAGTGAAATATCCCGACAAGGAAGAGTCAGCTATAACCAATCCTATTCAACTTCTTCTTGGCACAACTAATATCAATATTTAATCACAAATTTCTTAGGATCAAACAATAGTACGCATATAGCAAAATTAAGACTCACGGTCATGTTTGACACCGATGCATGGATACTCATCACCATGCCCATATGTCGTACCCAACACAAAACAAATAGCAATTATGACTCAACTCCTAATGACTCAAGCTAGGGTTAGACCAAACACTTACCTTAACTGCCACAGCCAAATCAATCCACAACAACCACTTTCCCTCTCGATTTCGGCTCCAACTTAATCAAATCTATACAATAATGACTTCATAATATCAATATATGCTAAACAAATCAAACCCACTGTCTAATTATAGGTTTCCAAGCTTTTATCCAAAAAATTCCAAAATTGCCTCCGGGCCCGCTTGGTCAAAATACGAGGTTCGGACCAAAATCAAATTCCCCATTCACCCATGAGGTCGAATATATAATTTGCTTTCAAATTCGACCCCAAAACAAGGTCTAAATCAAGAATATATAGAATGCCCTAGCTCTACCCGTTTCCCTAATTTCTACCATAAATTATATGATTTAAGCTTAGGAATTCAATAAATAAGGATGGAAAATAAAGAAAACGAGTTGGGAATTACTAACCTAAGAGGTCTTGATGAAAGAAAGCTTCAATGGATGCCTAAGGACCTTGGAGAAGGAGAAACTCGAATGCTTTTATGAAAAATTCGCGACTACACTGTTTTGAAAATTAAATATCACTGGGCAAAATTTACCCATCGCATTCGCAGAAAGGGAGCCACGTTTGTGAAGGGTTGACTCAACTGACAATCGCATTCGTGATAGGGAAGGGCATGAACACGAAAAGAAAAGGATGGGGGTCCAGGATTTGGGTGTACGCAAACGTGTGGACACGTATGCGAATGCAATGAAGGAGGTTGCAAGTTACACGTTCACGAGTGAAGGTATGTGAATGCGAAGAGAAAAACTTGGTCAAGTTGCCCGTGGAAATTACTATATGTGAACGCGAGGTAGCTGACGCGAACACATGGAGGATGAAGCTGAAGCTTTGCGAACCGTGGTGCATATCGCGAACACGAAGAAGAAAATGGGTTCTGCAACCGCTGAATCAAACCTGCACTTTTCCTAAGTCCGGAATCACTTTAAAACACCTCCGAAACACTCCCGGGCCCTCGGGGCTCCTAACCAAATGCATACACTAACTCAATTACATCCTACAAACTTAACCGTGTGATCAAATCACCAAAATAACATAAAACATTATGAATCAAACCTCAAAATCAACAGTTCTCTTTCGAACTTCATAAACTTTCAAATTTAGAACTTAAAGTCCGAAACACGTCAAACAATGTACGATTTCAACCAAACTTCATAGAAAGATCTTAAATCATATATAAGACATGTACTGGGCACCAAAATAAAAATATAGGCCCGATACCAACATGTTCTAATCGATTTTCATTTCAATTTTTCTTTAATAATTTCTCAAAAATAATTTTACTCAAAAATTCATTTCTTGGGCTTGGGACCACGGAATTCGATTCCGGGTATACGCCCAAGTCCCAAATTTTTCTACGGACTCCGTGGGACCGTCAAATCACGGGTCCAGGTTCGTATACCCAAAATGTTGACCAAAGTCAAACTTATTCATTTTAATACCAAATTTTAGCATTTTTCACAGAATTTCACATTTAGGCTTTTCGGCTAAGCGCTTGGACTGTGGTGACTAAAAATGAGGTTTTAAGGCCTCGAAAGCATGAAACAAATAGGAAAAATGTGATAACCCTTTGGGTCATCACAGTATGTTTCATACCCGTAGGTCCCGATAGACAAGTCAAGAGCCCTCTAAGTAGGCTATCTGTCATGAACCAAACCCCACACTGGTCGTGATGGCGCCTTTCCTGAAAACAAAGCCAGCCAACTTACCCAACTTTACTCTTTCAAAGTAGTTAAACACAAAGGAACGACCCGATATGACTTAATGATATTAATTAACAGATTCACAACCCAGCATATCCCTGATCGGGGTGTCACAAGTCAAGAGAAGCTATAAGAATGAAATTTCCACTTTACAGTCTAGAAATACACTGAACAAGAATAATGAATAACATAGAAAGACAGTGGTGCTGCGAACACTGGCAGTCACCTTGCTAAAACCTCTACAACTCTGCCTCCACGCAGTAAATACCCGCTACCTGGTGAATAAATACCTGCAAGTACACGTGAGGTGCAGGAAGTAAAGTGAGTACTCCAACTCAATGAGTAATAAAGATAAATAATAATTGAGCAACAAGAAATCACGTAAAGTAACCAACATGCTATATAGAAGCCAGGTACAATTTTTTGAGAAAAACAATAAAATATGTAAAAGAGATTTGTTTTTCTCAAAAATTTTGCAGCGATCCATAGCTCGCTGCGGCGTGCAGCCCGATCCATATAGGTACCCGTGCTCACTGTGGGGGTGTAGACTTCGATGGGGCTGCTACAGCCCAAGCGATGTAGTCCGATCCAATATATACATATTGTGGCGTGCAGTCCAATCCATATTATATACTACTGCAACGTGTAGTCCGATCCATATAATATACTACTACGACGTGCAGTCCGATCCATATATAATCCTCACATTCAGGCCCTTAGCCTCACATCACTCTGGCCATCGGCCGCACTCAGTTAGAATATCATCTCAAGCCCCTCGGGTATTAGTAAAATAGTAGTTCTCAGCCAAAATTATTATTTAAAATATCATTTAAGACTCAAATCTGAGTAAAAGTTGTTGAGTTGTAAAATAGTGGAGAAACAATATGACTGAGTTCAAGTAATAAGTCAAAATAGTGAAAATAATCCCCGAAGGGTTCAAATAATTGGCACGAAGCAGCCCAAACAACAATGATAACAAATAAATTCCAGTCAAAATACACGGTAAATTAATCAATCAGGACGGACCAAGTCACAATCCCTAGCGGTGCTCTACCCCACCCCCACTATCTGGCATGCAAGTCACCTCAATATAGCACTACAATGTACAATACATGATTTTAAACCCTCAGGATATCATTTACACCCATTACTCACCTCGTATCGACTATTTCTTTAATTCATGAAGCCTTTTGCCCTCAAATTGGCCTCCACATGTGTCAAATCTACCCAAGATCACAATGCATATGTTGCATTATACCAAAGAGACAATACCCAATCGAAAGAAATAAAAAAATATCAAAATTTACGAATTTGACAAAACCCGAGCCTCGCGCCCATGTCTTGAAACTCATAAAGTTTTATACCAAAATGTTCTTCGCCCTCTCACGAGTTCGTACATATAAAGAACACCAAAATCGTAGCTCGTTTGACCCCTAAAATCGACCCTAGAAGGTCTCAAAATCACAAGACCTAAACCCACATTTTTCAACTGATTTTCTCCAACTAAACACTTCAAAAATATGTAATCTTATTGGACTATTTGATGGTAATTTAATATTATGGAGTAGAAATGATCACAAGTGACTTACCTCAAGATTTACCATAATTACTTGCTCAAAAATCGGCCCAAGCCGTGTTCTTTCACCCAAAAATGCTAAAATGTGCTAAAATAGTGGAACAACATTAAAAAGACCCATTCTGGTCGCTAAAAGCCTAATCTCGTCGCCTAAAGCGCCCAAATCTGGTCGCTAAAGGTGCACGCACCAGATGCTGTTGCACCAGCAATATTTATGTTCACTAAAAAGGCCCTAACTCCAACATACGAACTCAGAATTCGAGGATTCTTGTTCCTATTAGTCACAAATAATAATACTAACATAGTCCTTCAATCGAAACTCAATTTGGAGCTCATTTGCTCAGTGCGATACTCATTTCACTCGTTAAATAATTAATTCACATTTTGCGTCAAAAACCCAATCGCGACTTGATGAAATGAAATCAAACTTTCCAGATCACTCCTATAATTCATTATCCAAATCTCAGAAGTCTCGAAATCAAATTTTAATATGTAAAACTAAAAATGGTGTAATGACTCGATCGATCATTTTGAGTACTAGCACTCTGTTCAGCAGTCGAAGGCCATGAACAACTTCATTTCAGATATTATAACTTGTACGCATGGTCAGAATTTAATTTTGGGAAGTTCAATGTTAATTTGGGAATAGAATTCTCATTTCGAAAGTTTAAAGTTGAAAGATTGAACTAGGATTGGAATTTTTTGTAAACGACTTCGAAATTGAGATCTAAAGGTTTCAACAGGTTTGTATGATGATTTCAGACTTGGGCGTATGCCCGGATTAGGTTTTAAATAACCCGGGAGCATTTTGGCGCCTATTATGGAAGTTAGCATTTTAGAAGGGATTTCTTAAGTTTGACTTGAAGTATATTTCAGTGTTATCGATGTTCATTTGGGATTCTAAGACTGTGAATAGCTTCTGTGGTGATTCTGGAGTTGGTGAGAGAAATCGGAAGTCCGTAGACCATTTTGAAGCCATTTGGCTAAAGATAGAAATTTGAAGGTTTTTGAATAGTTTGACCAGGGGGTTGACTTTTTGATATCGGGGTCGGAATCCAATTCCAGAGGTTAGAGTAGGTATGTAATGTTAAATATGATTTGCGTACAAAATTTGAGGCCAATCGGACGTGATTTAGTAGGTTTAAACATCGTAAATAGAAGTTTGAAGGTTCAAAGTTCATAAGGCTTGAATCGGGGTGTAATTCATAATTTTAGCGTTGTTTGATGTGATTTGAAGCCTCGAGCAAGTCCGTAATCTCTTTTGGGATTGGTTGGTATGAGTGGTTGGGGGCCCGGGGGTCTCGGGTGGATTCCGAATAGTTAACAAATCGATTTTTGCCTCGTGAGGATGGCTGGTTTGTTGGTATTTGTGCAGCAGACATTTACTCAATGCGATTGCAATAGAGGGGATGCGATCGCATAGAGAAAACATTGAGGGGATGTAATTTGGCCTATGCGATCGCAATAGGCATGATGCGATCGCAGAAGAGGAATTTAATGGCCTATGCTATCGCATAGTTTCGGTATGCGAACGCATGAAGGATTTTGGGAGGCAGCATTGTTGCTCTATGCGATCGCAAGGCATTGTATGCGGCATAGAAGGTCGCTTGGGTAGTGTTGTTTTAAAATCGAATTTTGGCTCATTTCATTCATTTTTCTTCCATTGGCACAATTTCGAAGCAACTTTTGAGTGTCATTTTCATCATGAAGTGTGGGGTAAGTGATTTCTACTGGTTTTGTGTTAAATACAAGTTTATACATGGATTTAAGCATGGAAATTAGAGTAAATATTGAGGTTTTGGTTGAAAACCTAGAATATAATAAAATTGATTTTTAGCCACAATTTGAGCATGGAATTAGTAGAAAATTATATATTTGTATTCCTAAGATCATGTGTAACCTTTATCTTTTAGAAATTTTGGATTCCAGGCACGTGAGCCCGATGGCATTTTGGTCATTTCACTAAGCAAAGTTGGGAATTTGTAAATTTCAATTGTTAAGAAGTATTTGAGTATATTCTCATTAGTTTGTCATTAATTGGCTAGTTTTGGTGCATTGCATGTTGGTTCAAGCCTTCGGAAGAATGTAGAATGCCGGTTATGGGTCTTCGGAGCGAGGTGAGTCTCCTTTCTAATCTTGTGAGGGTGAATTTACCCCATAGGTGAGTAAAATAGTCATGTGCTCTTATTTGTGTGGGCTACGCACACACGAGGTGATGAGAGTATGTGCATAACTACTATTATGCTATTGTCCGGGTAGACTAGGACTCGAAAGCATGTTATACTTGGATTACTGTGAACCCATTGATAGTTGAATTGTCTAGATCACCTTAAATTGGTAAAGGAATTTGAAAAAAGATTTAATATCAATTTTTCTTGTAACGTTAAAAAGAGAGAGTTGTTTATTTGGATGATTATCCTCAATGAGCTCTTAATTTCCTATTTGAGTGTGTATTTTATATATGCCTACGTCGTGTAGATGATTCACGAGCAGGATATGTGTTTATTTGTGGAACGGGCCGAACACCTTGGTCAAAATAGATGCATCTATGGTTCGTGCCGCTCGACCCTCGGTAGTGCACAATTTACATTGTGTTGGAGCGGGCCGTCGACCTCGGTGTGATTTGCGCATGTTTGTCAGTTACCTAACAACTGCAAATGTGGAATTGGACCTACGTGGCTTGATATAAACTGATAAGATAATAAAGGATAGACTTTGGAAGCCCTTGATTTATTGTTTAAGGCGCTTACCTATGTTTCCTGGCTTCACAGTTAGAACATTCTATATAAATCCATGATTATTCTCACATTTATAGAATATTGTTAATTTGCCTCTAGTTAGTGTCAAAGTTGGCCATCTCGTCTCTATCCTTTCGGGATTAGGCGGGATACTCACTGAGTACATGTTGATTACGTACTCATACTAAACTTCTGTGCATTTTGTGGCACAAGTACATGTACACTTCTAACAGCCTACTGGCGTAGAGGCATGGATGACTCTGGGACTAGGTGAGCTGCAAATTTGCAAGGCGACCCGCAACAAGTGTAGTTCCTTTCTCTACTTTGATTATTTATTCTCTGTCCACTGTATTTTGGACAGTGGTTGTTTTTTATTTCATTATCAGTAGTCACTCATGCACTTGTGACACCGGGTTCTAGGATGGTTTTTGAAAAGTTTGATTTAATTGTTATTGTTGATTTGCATTGAAGCAAAATCCTTTTATTTATGAAAAATGGAAGGAAATATCTGGATTTTGATGTATTTTAAAAGAGGATTTTAAATCGGTAATCTAATTGGCTGGCCTGATAACGGTGTCTAGCGCCATCACGACCCGTAGTGGATTTGGATCGTGACAACATGGTATCAGAGCACTAGGTTCTCGTCGGTCTCACGAGTCATGAGCAAGTCTAGTCGAGTCTTGGGATCGGTACTGAGACGTCTGTACTTATTCTCGGGAGGCTGCAGGACTGTTAGGAGTACTTCCCTTCTTGATTTCCTTATCGTGCAGTTCGATTCCTTGAGGCTTATGCGCTTGATTCCTTTCCACTCAATCATACGCGACGCGAGAGCTTGTTATAAAATGAGAATTTAAGGATCGTAATGGCACTATAAATGTGGTGCGGGGTGATTCTCCCGGTATAGTTGATTGGACTATCATAGTCGCCTTATGGATGAGTATTCTATTGTTTCAGCTCAGTAACGGAACTTTTCAGAGCCTTGAGGCTAGGCCCAGGTTTCCATAATGCTTATGAGCAATTATTCCGCAGTGTTGTTGTGATGATAGAAGGTTTGCCCATAAGTCAGGGCAGTGAATGAATTGAAGGGAGGTCTACTCAGTGTGTAATAAAGGGATTCGGTATTTTATTCCCGGTAGGGGAGAGCCAATCAATTGAAGATGGTCAGATGTGGACTAGTGGAAGTAACAAAATATGGCAATTGTAAGCGTGAAGGAGACCGCTTCTCTATTGAGGTACTGCTTTCCTAATTGGACATATTAATTTTATCGGTGTTATGATGTTCTATAATTCGCTCTCGGGGCATGATATTGTGAAATACTATTAAGGATGCAACCGTCAGATATATCGGGATGCGGTGGTTTAGGATTTAATCAATGTTTCCAATGTTGATAGTTTGATAAAGATGACCTTCAAAAGGGTTTAGTCCAGTAGCGATTTGTGGGATCGAGTTTTATAAAGACGAATCTTATTAAGGTAATAACTGAGCAACAAGAGATGAAAAAGACATGTGGAAAGTGTCAGACGGAGTTTTAAACTTCTAAAGGGTCAGGCTGAGGAAGCACAGGCCGGTCAATTGATTGAAAAAGTGAGTTTGACCAAAGTGGGAGAGCAACAGAGCTGCGTAAGTCTTGGTAATGAGAAAACTATGCACCTTAGGGTAGTCTGGAACAACTTGAGAATATTGGTGCTTGGGTATTGCCATTTTCGGATCTAATTTAAAGTGGGGATTTCAGCGAAGGGCAATGGAAGTTGGTACATTAATTCAAAGCATAGTGTTGTTAAACGATAGGAGATTGTATATGACGAAAAGGAGTTGCTTGAAGTGAAGAAAGATATAGTATGACTTTGAAGCAAAAGGATGTTGTCGCATATTTAGTGGGTGTCCACGAGGAGTGAATGGACTCGTGCAGCTGGAGAGGGAGCTCGAACCCAAGATGGGTTATTGATGTCTTATTGGTATTACCCCATGCAACATTTTTGAAAGATGTCGGGGAGTGATTTGGACAAGTGGAGTCTTCCGGTGAGCAGGTTAGTAGTCGCGTGGTTGGAGAGGCCTCTGCGAAGAGTTCTTCTGGATATGCAGCAAATGGAATTGTTGTGTGAATGGTTCTAATGATTTAGAGTATCAATCGAGTTTTTACGGTGAGATGTCGAGAATGCCAGCGATTGTTGGTGCGATGATGGATGATGATTCAGAATATGAGAGATGGGGATTTAGATGAGAATTCCGAGAATTTGCGGCAGATGATTCCTCAAGGTTATGTCAATAGAAATTAAGAATAATGGTGAACTCTAGAGTTTTATGCTAATGGCTTTAAGCTAAGTGGGGGAGCCCCACCGCTTATGATTTGGTTGCATGGTTAGCTACTCGTGAAATTTCTTTTTAATAGCAGATTGATGGGTCAGCTCAGCTACGAAAAAATATCGTAAGTAGTAATTTGAGTAGAGGAATTGTTAAAGATGTGCCATGGTTGGCCTTATGGGCTCATGTTCGAACTTGGGAAAGGATTCGGGATTTATGCCTTGTATGAAAGTGGGTTATAAAGGGAGTAATTCTGCTAGGTGCCTCGTTCAGAGGGTAATCCTATGTTATGAGATTTATATAGCCTATTATATTCAGGACCAAGTCAGAGTGGGTGGCTGTCAATAACGGTCCTAGTGATTTCAAGAGGTAAAGTGTGGTGCCTAACGATATCGAGTTTATATGTACAATTAAGGATCGGGCTTGGAAAACACGCTTATGAGAAGTGGCATAGAATGTTCCGTGATGGCTGGCTTGTGATGTAGCAAATGGGAAGTATGAAATAG
The DNA here is from genome assembly GCA_032618575.1 of Nicotiana noctiflora. NCBI lineage: Eukaryota > Viridiplantae > Streptophyta > Magnoliopsida > Solanales > Solanaceae > Nicotiana > Nicotiana noctiflora. Next base: position 850,592 of record JASVEL010012455.1, on the reverse strand, counting down.
TTTGTAGGAGTTCAGACAACGTGGTCTCGTGGTTCAAGGTCACCCCGGATGAGTGTATATGGAATATGTTATGTGTTGAAGAGATTTATTATTATTTCAAAGCACTCAAGGATAAATATGAAGGAAAGAGGTTTATTAGCCATAGTTGAATTTAGCATGTTGGGATCTGTGATTAGTTCATTCAGCGTGATCAGGTTGTGTGTATGTTTTGTGATGGTGTGTATCAGGCTTGTCAGTCGTCGTAATTGATGTTATTTAGAAGCCTTCTATTTCTAAGGCTCATTGTGTTGAAGCAGATTCCAGAAGGGTTATGGTGGCTTGGACCACTACTTGCAGATTTGCATATTCTACGATTGTGGGAATTTACATGTGTGTTGCAATGGTTCTCTTGAAGTGAGTTAAGTGCATGTTCTTATATGAAGAAGTGTTAAGATATTAACGATTTCAGAGTTATGATGAAAAATTGTGTCCTATCGTATATTGGCACGTTGGGTGTAGTGAGTAGTGTGGAAATTCAAAGTGAGAATCACGGTTGCAGTTCGGTGTCGACGAGGATGTCATAGGCTCGGATGAGCAAGGAAAGGGTTGAATGATTAGAGTAAATTGGTATTGGCTATTGAGTTACCTGATGTCGATGTTTTGTGAAAAACGATTTGTAAGGATTCTTAATCATTTTTCAGCGTTGGTGCGACAGATGGTTGGAATGAACAGACTTGATATTTATTTCAGAAGATTGTGGGAGTGTGTCCCACAGGAAGATTATGTAAGTGTGGCATGTAGTCACTTGATTGACTAAATAGTTAAGCAAGTATAAAGATTAGGGTAATAACAATTGTTGGAGAAACTATGCCTGGAGGGCACTTTGTTATTGGGTCATGAACTGGGGATGTTGCTCCGGTTGTGACGGTTATCCTTATATGTCATAAGGAAAAGAGAGTTACTATGGTCCTTTGAAAGGTTATTAGACAAGTTGGAGCAATCAGTAATCGGCTTTAGATCAGTATATCGAATTATATGTGAACATGCCATTATATCAAACCAGTTGTGTATGTGTTAGTGAACATTCCTTATGGAGGAATAGACATGGTGTTAGTCTGTCATCAACTACCCAGTTAATGGTGTATTGTTCCATATGAGTTTTGAGACGGCTGGGTGAATTTTTATGTGTTAAGATTCCGCGTGGCGATGATGTTATGTGAGCGGAATGGCTCTTGAGATTCATATTGTATATCACACCTTAGTCGTGCTTGAGTTTGTAGCCTATAGCGCTGTGTGTTTCCTTAAGGATGGTATTATGCACTTAGAGTGCTTACAATCGAGATTCGATATTTTTATTATAATGAGCACATTTAGCTCGAAGTGCAATCTCCTTATGTGAGATCTATTTGTGGAACGGGTGGCACGCCACCAGGGGTATGCTATTTGGATCGGGTTGCACGCCGCAACAGTGTGATGTTGAGTCTAGTTTTCTATATGTTATTCCTTTGTGTGTTTCATTTCCTATCTTCTGAGGAAAGTTCGTATTAATGTAAGGGATGGTAATTCCTCCCAGAGTTCTTTTTCCTTTAGCATTACATTCGAATTGGTGGCCTATTGGCGCATAGTAGCACCATATGAGGTTTTAACAATTTATGGGGTGGCTTAGTGCTTCAGAGTAGTATTGGATGGGACGAGATCCCTTGATCTAGGATTCTTTGCAATCCAGTTATATAAGGTATGTTATGGAGATAATACCAATATTGGGTTCAGAATGAAGGGAAGGCCTTGTCGGGAGTGTAGACCTGATGTGTTGTTGACTCGGCAATTGATTATGAATGTTGGTACATCACTTGCATCATGGCAGTATGATAAAGGTTATAGTAAGACCTGTATATGTCATAGGGTGCAATGGGAGCATATGATTCATTGAATTTTGGCTATGTTGAATAGGAATGTTATCGTGGTCCTGTGGATTTAGTGTTGCAGAGTAAGAATTCAGCAAAGTTATATAGTCATGTTTGAGTACAGTGAGTAGCGATTGATATGGTGATCATATGTCGGAAACAAGCCTGGCATAGGATTCCGAATGTTAGAATCGGGCTCTAAAGCTTAATTGCTCGAGTAAAAGGGGAGTATCTTCAAAATTTATCGAGCTAATGTGCTAAGCTAAGTTGTGGTAGCACGGAAAGGTCCACTAGGTGCTAAACAATGATTTCAGACTACTTCCTTATAGTTCTCAGTACGTTTGAGGACAAACGTAAGTTTAAGTGGGAGAGAATGTAACGACTCGATCGGTCGTTTTGAGTACTAGCGCTCTGTTCAGTAGTCGGAGGCCATGAACAACTTCATTTCAGGTATTATGAATTGTACACATGGTCGAAATTTAAATTTGGGAAGTTCAGAGTTGATTTGGGAAGAGAATTCTCATTTCGGAAGCTTAAAGTTAAAAAAATGAACTAGGATTGGAATTTTGAGTAAACGACCTCGAAATTGGGATCTGAAGGTTCCAGCAGGTTCGTATGATTATTTCGGACTTGGACGTATGCCCGTATTGGGTTTTGGATAACTCAGGAGCATTTTGAGGCATATTGTGGAAGTTAGCATTTTAGAAAGAATTTCTTAAGATTGACTCGAAGTGTATTTCAGTGTCATTGATGTCCGTTTGGGATTTCGAGAATATGAATAGCTCCGTATGGTGATTCTGGAGCCGGGGGCGAAATCGAAAGTGAATTCGGAGGTCCGTAGACCATTTTGAGGCCATTTGGCTAAAGATAGAAATTTGAAGATTTTTGAAGAGTTTGACCGGGGGGTTGACTTTTTGATATCGGGGTCGAAATCCAATTCCAGAGGTTGCAGTAGGTCCGTAATGTCAAATATGATTTGCATGCAAATTTTAAGGTCAATCGGACATGATTTGGTAGGTTTAAACATCAAAAATAGAAGTTTGAAGGTTCAAAGTTTATAAGGCTTGAATCGGGGTGTAATTCATGATTTTAGCATTGTTTGATGCGATTTGAAGCCTCGAGCAAGTCCGTAATATATTTTGGGATTGGTTGTATGATTGGTTGGGTCCCCGGGGGCCTCGAGTGGATTCCAGATGATTAACGGATCAATTTTCGCCTCGTAAGGATGACTGGTTTGCTGGTATTTGTGCAACAGAGATTTACTCTATGCGATTGCAATAGAGGGGATGCGATCGCATAGAGCAAAAGTTGACGGGCTGGAACTTGGCCTATGCGATCGCATTAGGCATGATGCGATCGCAGAAGAGGAATTTAGTGGCCTATGCGATCGCTTGATTTGGGTATGCGAACACATTGAAGGATTTTAGGAGGCAATATTGTTTCTTTATGCGATCGTGAGGCATTGTATGCGATCTCATAGAAGGATCGCCAGGGCAGTGTAGTTTTAAAATAGGATTTTAGCATTTTTCTTCCATGGGAGCAATGTTGGAGCAACTTTTGAGCGTCATTTTCATCATCTAGCGTGGGGGTAAGTGAATTCTACTTGTTTTGTGTTAAATACAAGTTTATACATAGATTTAAGCATGGAAATTAGAGTAAATATTGAGGTTTTGGGTGAAAACCTAGAATATTATAATCTTGAATTTTAGCCATGATTTGAGCATGGAATTAGGAGAAAACTATATATTTGAGTTCCTAAGGTCATGGGTAACCTTTATCTTCGAGAAATTTTGGATTCCAGGCACGTGAGCCCGAGGGATTTGTATAATTTGAATTGTTAACAAGTATTTGAGTATATTCTCATTAGTTTGTCGTTAATTGGCTAATTTTGGTGCATTGCGTGTTGGTCCAAGCCTTCGAAAGAATGTAGAATGCCGGTTATAAGTCTTCGGAGCGAAGTGAGTCTCCTTTCTAATCTTGTGAGGGGGAATTTATCCCATAGGTGAGTAAAATGGTTATGTGCTCCTATTTATGGGGGCTATGCATGTACGAAGTAACGAAAGTCCGTGCGTAGCTACTATTATGCTATTGTCCGGGTAGACTAGGACTCGAAAGCATGTTATACTTGAATTACTGTGAACCCATTAATAGTTGAATTGTCTAGATCACCTTATATTGGTAAAGGAATTTAGAAAGAGATTTAATATCAATTTTTCCTAAACATTAAAAAGAGAGTTATTTATTTGGATGATTATCCTCGTTCTCTTAATTTCCTATTTGAGCATGTATTTTATGTGTGTCTGCGTTACATAGATGATCCACGAGTAGGATATGTGTTTATTTGATGAACGGGTCGAATTCCTCGGTGAAAATAGATGCATATATGGTTCGTGACGCTCGACCCTCGACAGTGCACAATTTACATTCTGTTAGAGCGGGCCGTCGACCTCGGCGTGATTTGTGCATGTTCTTCTGTTACCTAACAACTGCAAATGTGGAATTTTCCCTACTTGGCTAGATATAAACTGATAAGATAATATAGAATAGACATTGGAAGCCCTTGATTTATTGTTGAAGGCGCTTACATGTGTTTCCTGGCTTGACTGTTAGAACCTTTTATATAAATCCATGATTGTTCTCACATTTATAGAATATTGTTAATTGACCTCTAGTGAGTGTCGAAGTTGGCCATTACGTCTCTACCCATTCAAGATTAGGCGGGGTACTCACTAAGTACATGTTGATTTACTACTCATACTAAACTTCTGTGCATTTTTGTGCACAGGTACATGTACACTTCTAGCAACCTATTGGCGTAGCGACATGTTTGACTCTGGGACTAGGTGAGCTGCAAATTTGCGAGGCGACCCGCAGCTAGTGTAGTTCCTTTCTGTACTTTGGTTATATATTTCCTATCCACTATATTTCGGATAGAGGTTGTTTTTTATTTCATTATCAGTAGTCGCTCATGCAATTGTGACACCGAGTTCTGGGATAGTTTTCGAAAGGTTTGATTTACTTGTTATTGTTGATTTGAACAACAACAACAACAACAACCCAGTATAATCCAATTTAGTGGGGTCTGGGTAGGGTAGTGTGTACGCAGACCTTACCCCTACCCTAAGGTAGAGAGGCGGTTTCCAAATAGACCCCCGGCATCCTTCCCTCCAAGAACTACCCACCTTGCTCTTGGGGAGACTCGAACTCACAACCTCTCGGTTGGAAGTGGGGGTTGCTTACCATCAGAGCAACCCCTCTTGTCTTTATTGTTGATTTGAATTGAAGCAAAATCCTTTTATTTATGAAAATTGGAAGGAAATTTGTGGAATTTGATGTATCTTAAAAGAGAAGTTTAAATCAATAATCTAATTGGCTGACCTGACACCGGTGTCCGGCGCCATCACGACCCGTAGTGGATTTGGGTTGTGACAAATGGACCTTTGGATCATTACATGTTTATGCTCAAAACACCAAAATCTTCCAAAACTTATCCGAGCCTCATAGGATCCCAACAAAGTATACTAACAAGTCCCATAATATGACATAAACTTAGTTGTTCCTTCGAATCACCAAAAACAACGCAAAAATACTAAACTCACCTCAGATTCAAGCTTATGAACTTTGATACTTCTAACTTCCACATCCGAAGCCTAAACACATCAAAACTAGTCCGAATGACCTCAAATTTTGTAAACAAGTCGAAAATGACATAACGAAGCTACACCAACTCTCGAAATTCCATTCCGACTCTCGAATCAAAATCTCATCTATCAACCGAAATTCGCCAAAATACTAACTTTGCCAATTCAAGCTTAATTCTACACCGTTCATCACAAAAATATTCCGGACACACTCCTAAATCCCAAATCTCCTAACGAAGCTACCCGAGCCATAAAATTTGCATTTCAGGCCCTCTAACACATAAGTCAATATCTGATTGACTTTTCCAACTTAAGCGTCCTTAAAAGAGACTAAGTATCTCAAATCTTACCAAAATCATCCCTGAGTGACTTCAAATTTTGCACACAAAACACATTCAACATTACGAACTTTCCCCAACTTTCAAAATTGCATTTCGACCCCGATATCAAAATTTCCACTTCCGGTCGAATTTTCTCAAAAACCTTCAATTTTCTATATTTAGCCAAATGACTTCAATATGACCTCCGAACATCCGAATTCACTTTCGATCGCGCTTCCAACTGTTGAACGGAGCTATTCCCAGACTCGAAATCCTAAAGAGACGTCTATAATACTGAAATGCCTTCCAACCCAAATTTATGAAATTCTTCTAAAATACTAACTTCCACAATATACGCCGAAATGCTCACGGGTTATGCAAAACCATATCCGGACATACGTCAAAGTCCAAAATCATCATACAAACCTGCTGGATATTTCAGATCCCAATTTCAAGGTCGTTTACTCAAAATTCTAATCTTAGCCATTTTTTTCAACTTAAGGCTGTCGTAATGAAAAGTTTCTTTCTAATTTGACTCTGAATTTCCCGAAATTCAACTCTGACCATACATACAAGACAATATACTTGAAATGAAGTTGTTCATGACTTCCAACTACTGAACGGCGCGCTAGAGTTCAAAACGACTGGTTAGGTCGTTACATTCTCCCCACTTAAATAGACGTTCGTCCTCAAACGTTCCAAGAACTGCTCTTAAGTTATCTGAAATCACTATTTAATAGCTCGTCCACCTGCCCATGCTACCACAACTCATATGGACACATTAGTTTGATCAAACCTGAAGATATCCTCTTTTATCCATACAATAAGCTCATAACACAATTCTAACACCTGAAGTTCTCTGGCAGACCTGTTCCTTGTATATAATCATTGTATCAACTACCACATGAGGTACCAGAACACGACTGCGTACCTTTGTTGAATTAGCACCATGCATCGCATAATTCACCATCTAACCACAATGACACTCCATGAACCTTAATAGCCAAAATTTCACGACTCTGATGCTCCCAATGCATATGATGATATACCTATATATTTAGTTATAATGATAACAATACAACCACAATGGAGGTGATGCACAGAAATTTCTAACAATTGCAGAGTTGACCCAACATTAATTCTCTTATTTTTGACTAAAATGATCACCTTATTACTACCGAAATACTAGTAACTGCCCTGTAATATGCCTCATATAATCCCACTTCAATGGTCCCTGATACCAATAGTCTCACCTCACATAGTACGAGCTACTCAGAAAACCAATCACCACCGACAATGACCAACAATCTCACATGATGCAAAAATATGCCAATAGGCCATAACGCGAACAATATACATAAGGAAATGACTCAGGAATGGACTGTTGATGTTATAAACATCAATACCACATAAGAGAGGAGAGAGGGTGGGGGGGGGGTGATTTGTGAGGTACCTAATTTTCACGTTAGAAGAACTTGGTTCTTCTAAGTGTTATACCTACAACAGTTTGCGGAATAATAAATACAGAAAGTAAAATGCACAAATATTTTTACGTGGAAACACCTAGCTCAAAAGGTGAAAAAACCACGACCTTCTACTCAGTAGGATTTTTCCAAGCTCCACTAAAATCGTTGAGCCAAAAGCTGCATTTACAAAAATCTTTATAAACCTAAGGATTAACTCTAATCCTAGTATGACACACAGCCTCAACTGTTGCGAGACTTTCAGGTTAACTCTAACTTGAATATCAGAGTACCTAATACAATTGCTTTTAAGAAAGCTGAAAGGAGTGTGACGACCCAAAGGGTCATCACTTATTTTATTAATAATTTCGAGCTTCCGAGGCCTTGAAAACCTCATTCTATGTTGCCTCGATTTACGTGCACGATCCGAGCATGTAGCCGGAAAGATTTTGTGATAGAAAATATGAATTCTATGAGAAATTTGGATAAAAATGATATTAATATTGATATGGTTGACTTCGGTCAACATTTTTGGTAAACGGATCCGGACCCGAGATTGGATGGTCCCGAGAGGTCCGTAGGAAAATATGGGACTTGGACATGTGTCCGGAGTCGAATTCTCGAGGCCTAGAGCCCAAGTTATGAATTTTTATGTGAAATTGTTTTTGATGCAATTATTAAAGGAAATAAATTAATAGACCTTGGTATCGGGCTCGTATTTTGGTTCCGACGCCCGGCACAAGTCTTAAATATTATATATGTGATTTCTGTAAAGTTTGGTGACATTTGGATGTCGTTTGAGAGGTTTTGGACCTTGAGTTCCAAGTTAAGAAGTTTTGAAAATCAAAAGTATGAAAATCATGAGTTTGAGGCTCGATTTGATTAAAACGAAGTGATATTGGCGATATGATCGCACGAACAAGTCCATAATGTGTTTTTTTAGGTTGTGTACATGTTTGGTTTGGAGCCCGGGGGGCTCGGGTAAAGATTTGATAGGCCGTTGGATGAAAATCTGAATTTTGAACTGCTGGTTTTTTTCACCCAACTGTTGGCTTCGCAATTGCGAAGAATTTCTCGCAATTGCGAAGGGGACAGTGTAAGGCAAGGCTCGCAAATGCGAACCTTGATCGCAAATGCGAAGCCAGCCTTGTTCGCATTTGCGAAGGTCCCCAGTGCTGCCTATGTTCGCAAATGCGAACAATAGTTCGCAAATGCGAACGTTTCCCAAAACCGCCTTGGTTCGCAAATGCGAACCATTGTTCGCAAATGCGAACACTGCCTTATACAGCATGTGTTCGCAAATGCGAACATCCCTTTGACTGCCAGTGTTCGCAAATGCGAACAAATGTTCGCAAATGCGAACTTCCCACCCTTAGCTTATTTTTCAAACTCCAGAAATTGGTCGGGGTTCGCAATTGCGAACCCATGTTCGCAAATGCGAACACAGAGACCTGAAAAACACGAATTTCGGTCATTTCTTCATTTTTCACAAAACCAAAACACCCATTTGCGACTCTTCAAGGATTTCTTCTTCATCAAAACGATTGTAAGTCACTTTTTACTTAATTCTTTCAATTCCTAACATCATTAAACATGTTTTTCATAAGAAATCAATGATTTTCATGGTAAAATTCTTGTTTTTGTTAGAAAATAGGGTTTTTCATAAATTGGGGAATTGGACCTCGAATTGAGGTCCGATTTTGAAACAAATTATATACATGAACTCGTGGGGGATGGGTAACCGGATTTTGGTCCTAACCCCGAATTCCGACCATGTGGGCCCGGGGTTGAAATTCACTATTCCGGGCAGAATGTTGTAAAAGTTGTATTTGGTATTAAGAATTAGTTTGTGGAGTAGAATTGATGATATCAAATCAATTGTGTATAGATACGGTTGGATTGGAGCCAAATTGAAAGAAAAGACATTTCCACGGATTGGATTGTTCATAAGCATTCGAGGTAAGTGTTTGTTCTATCCTAGCTTGAGGGAATAGGATTATGTGTTATGTGTTATGTGATCGAGTGCGGTGTATGGGCTGTGGTGGCGAGCATCCATACACTGGCGTCTAGTATGACCGTGAGTCGTTGGAAAATAATTATTTTGAGATATATATTACAGACGAATCATCATTGTTCTCCCTTGTTGGGACTTGTCGTGAAGATTATTATTGATTGCCCTTGATGGGACGGATTATAAATCACTGTTTCTTTCTTTACCCTTAACTGTGATTGTTATTTGGGTGAGGAAGAGTGATAATGCACGAAGGGTGATGCCGTGCCATGCTTATTTATTTATGCACGAAGGTTAATGCCGTGCCATGTTTATTATTTGATTATGCACGAAGGATCATGTCGTGCCCTGTTATTGAACCATGTACGAAGGATCATGCCGTACTATGGATATGAGGATGAGAGTAAAAGCACGAAGGGTGATGCCGTGTACTTTATTTGTTTATTTGGTGAGGATGAGAGTAAAAGCACGAAGGGTGATGCCGTGCAATTGTTTGCTATTCCTTGACTTGTTATTACTTGTTTTTCCATTATATTTTATTTGGGTAATGCCGTGCAACTCTTTGCCATTCCTTGACTTGATATTACTTGTGTTTCCATTATACCTTGTTTTCCTTGTGAACTTATTTGATTGTTATTTGAGTGAGGAAGAGTGATAATGCACGAAGGGTGATGCCGTGCCATGTTTATTTATTTATGCACGAAGGATCATGCCGTGCCCTATTATTGAACCACGTACGAAGGATCATGCCGTACTATGAATGTGAGGATGAGAGTAAAAGCACGAAGGGTGATGCCGTGCAACTGTTTGCTATTTCTTGAATTGATATTACTTGTGTTTACATTACACTTTGTTTTTCCTTGTGAAATTATTAACCGTGGTTAATTGTTGAATTCTTTAAGATATTCCTTATTGTGTTAATACTTGATTATTTCTTGTTATTTTGTGGTACACATATATATATTGAATTGCACCGGTTTATGTGAGTGTCTGGTCCTAGTCTTGTCACTACTTCGCCGGGATAGGCCAGGCACTTACCGACACATGGGGTCGGTTGTGCTGATACTACACTTCTGTGCGTTTTTGCACAGGTCCAGGTTACGATCAGGAGCAGCAGCAGCAGTAAATAGATTGCGTGGGAGTTGATCACATTTGAGACCGAGGTAGCTTGCGGACGTCCGCAGGCCCGGCGTCTCTTTCTTTATTTATGTTAATAGCTGTAGTCTCATTGTTCCGAGACAAACAGAATTATGTTATATTTCCTTCAGACTTTTATTTGTAGTATTCCATAGTAGTTTGTGAGTTGGTGACTCCACGTCTTGGGTAGAGGATTTCAGTATGATTTTCACCTGGTGAATTGTTATTTCCATTTCGATAAAGTATTCCGCATTTATTTAATTAAAATAGTGTTAAAAACAGGATAGTATGAATACAGTGGCTTGCCTAGCTACCACGAGTAGGCGCCATCACGATCACGATGATGGGAGAAAATCTGGGTTGTGACAAGTTGGTATTAGAGCTCTAGGTTACATAGGTCTCACCACTCACGAACAAGCTTAGTAGAGTTTGAGGGGTAGGTACGGAGACGTCCGTACTTGTCCTCCAGAGTTTATTGAGTTAGGAAAGAGTCTCTCATTTGTTCCTTCTTGTCGTGCGACTTGTTCCTCAAATAATGATTGAATTTCTACTCTGTCCTTTCGCAGATGGTGAGGACACATACTTCTTCATCCGCTGATCAGCAGCCTGAGCCCCAGGCAGCTCCCGTGAGGGGCAGGGGCCGAGGCCGTATCGGAGGCCGTGGTAGGGGTAGAGCTCAGTCCCAGGCAGTAATTCCAGAGGTGGATCCCCATGTTGAGGTTGGTGAGGAGGTTCCAGTCCCAACAACTCCAGTAGGCCCAACTCAGGTCCTAGGGGAGGCCTTATTTACCTCAGATCTTCGGGAGGCTCTGGTCAAAATAGTGGGTTTTATGGACAGCGTTGCCAGAGCAGGCTTATTACCAGCTGTACCAACCGCTTCTCAGGCTAGAGGAGGGGTCCAGACTCCTGTTGCACGTACTCCAGAGCCAGTAGCTCCCCAGCCTCAGGCACTAGTGGTTCAGCCAGTTGTGGCCACTCAGCCAGGTACCACAGCTCAGGTCGGAGATGGAGCAGCCATGCCTTCTAATTCTCTATGGAGACTTGATCGGTTCTCCAAGCTGTTTACCACTACATTCAGTGGTGCCACATCAGAGGATCCTCAGGATTTCTTATTCAGTTGCCACGAGATTCTCAAGACTGTGGGAATAGTGGAATCCAATGGAGTTGACTTCTACACATTCAGGCTTTCAGGATCCGCCAAGACTTGGTGGAGAGATTACTGTTTGAATCGACCAGCAGGGTCCCCGGCTTTAGTATGGGACCAGTTTGCAGAGTTATATCTGGAGAAGTTTCTCCTTGTTACTCAGCGGGAGGCACTTCGGAGGCAGTTTGAGCACCTCCAGCAGGGTACTATGACTGTCACCCAGTATGAGACGAGGTTTGTTGATCTGGCACGTCATGCGGTTGTGATACTCCCCACAGATCGGGAGAGGGTCCGCAGGTTTATAGATGGGCTAAATCAGCCGATTAGACTTCAGGTGGCTGTGGGAGTCGGGAGTGATATATCTTTCCAGGAAGCAGCTAATGCAGCTCGTAGAGTTGAGATGGCTCTTGCTCGGAGAGGTGGTTATCCTTCAGACAAGAGGCCTCGTCATTCCGGCAGATTTAGTGGTTCTTCTTCTGGAGGTAGGGAATATTTTGATAGGGGCCAGTCTTGCAGACCTTTTCAGTCAGCCCTCCAGGCTTCATAGGGTGGATCGGGTGATCGTGGTTCTCGAGGGCATTATTCGGACCAGCAGTATCCTATTAATGCTCGGCCTCTTCGCAGTGTTCGTGGAGGCCATTCAGGATGTCAGGGCCAGCAGCACTATCAGTCTAAGAGTTGCTACGGTTGTGGCGACCCAGGTCATTTTATCAGGAATTGCCCTACAGCGGCGGGCAACTCTCAGCAGCGAGGTCCTCGTCCTATGATTCAGGCCCCAGCTGACCCTCAGCCTGCCCAGCCAGCCAGAGGCGGGGGTAGAGATTATAGAGGTGGAGGTCGAGACCGTAGAGGTGGAGACCATCCAGCCAGAGGTAGAGGTCAGCCAGTTGATGGTCGTCCTAGAGACGCAGCTCAGAGGGGATGTGCAGATCCCCGATTCTATGCTTTACCAGCCAGGCCAGAGGCAGAGGCATCAGATGCCGTGATTATAGGTACTATTCTTGTGTGTGGCAGAGGTGCTTCAGTATTATTTGACCCCGGATCTACATATTCCTACGTGTCTTCCTACTTCGCACCGTATTTGGCTGTGCCCAGCTATGCTCTGGATATTCCAGTTTATGTGGCTACACCAGTGGGTGACTCCATTGTAGTCGATCGGGTGCATCGTTCGTGCGTAGTTATATTTGGGGGTCTTGAGACCCGTGTGGATCTGTTGCTTTTGGATATGGTAGATTTTGATGTCATATTGGGGATGGACTGGTTGTCCCCATACCATGCTATTCTTGATTGTCATGCTAAGACTCTCACCTTAGCCTTGCCAGAATTACCCCGATTAGAGTGGAAGGGTACCTCAAGCCACTCCGTTCGCACTGTTATTTCTTATGTTAAGGCTCGACGTATGGTCGAGAAGGGGTGTCTAGCTTATCTGGCTTATGTTCGTGATTCCACCGCAGAAGTTCCTTCTATTGAGTCGGTCCCTATTGCACGGGAGTTTCCGGAAGTTTTCCTTCAGACCTGCCGGGCATGCCACCTGACAGGGATATTGATTTCTGTATTGATCTGGCACCGGGTACCCGGCCCATCTCTATTCCACCCTATCGTATGGCCCCACCGGAACTAAAAGAGTTGAAAGATCAGTTGCAGGACCTTCTTGAGAAGGGCTTTATCAGGCCCAGTGTTTCCCCCTGGGGAGCACCTGTATTATTTGTAAAGAAGAAGGATGGCTCGATGCGGATGTGTATTGATTACCGGCAGTTAAACAAGGTGACTATCAAAAATAAATATCCACCGCCGAGGATTGATGATTTGTTTGACCAGCTCCAGGGAGCGAGGGTATTCTCTAAGATAGACTTGAGGTCAGGCTACCATCAGCTGAAGATCAGGGCGGCTGACATTCCTAAGACGACCTTTCGCTCTAGATATGGGCATTATGAGTTCTTGGTCATGTCCTTCGGGTTGTCCAATGCCCCAGCAGCATTCATGGAGTTGATGAATCGGGTATTCAGGCCTTACTTAGATCTGTTCGTGATAGTCTTCATAGATGACATCCTGGTATACTCCCGCAGCCAGGAAGAGCACGAGCAGCACCTCAGAGTGGTTCTTCGGACTCTGAAGGATAATCAACTATATGCCAAATTTTCAAAATGTGAGTTCTGGCTGAGTTAGGTAGCATTTCTGGGTCACATTGTATCTGTGGAGGGTATTCAGGTAGACCCAAAGAAGATTGAGGCAGTCCAGAATTGGCCTCGACCAGCTTCAGTGACCGAGATACGGAGTTTCTTGGGATTAGCAGGTTACTACCGTCGTTTTGTAGAGGGGTTTTCTTCTATTGCAGCCCCGATGACCAGGTTGACCCAGAAGGGTGTCCAGTTTCAGTGGTCAGAGGAGTGTGAGGCGAGCTTTCAGAAGCTCAAGACAGCCCTGACTACCGCACCAGTGTTGATACTACCTACGGGTACGGGGCCTTATACAGTTTATTGTGACGCATCTCGTACAGGGCTTGGAGCGGTACTGATGCAGGATGGTAAGGTTATCGATTATGCTTCGAGGCAGTTAAAAATACATGAGAAGAATTATCCAGTACATGATCTTGATTTAGCAGCAGTGGTTCATGCCTTAAAGATCTGGAGGCATTATCTATATGGTGTGACGTGTGAGGTGTACACTGATCACAAAAGCCTACAGTACTTGTTCAAACAGAAGGAGTTGAATCTACGACAGCGGAGATGGTTAGAGTTGCTAAAAGACTATGATGTTACTATATTATATCACCCGGGTAAGGCCAATGTGGTGGCCGATGCATTGAGTAGAAAGTATGCCAGCATGGGTAGTCTTGCATATATTCCGGTCAATCAGAGACCATTAGCTCTAGATGTCCAGGCCTTAGCCAACCGGTTCGTGAGATTAGACATTTCTGAGCCTAGCAGAGTGTTAGCCTGCACGGTCGCTCGTTCTTCTTTATTAGAGTGTATCCGTGAGAGGCAATTTGATGATCCTCATTTGCGTGAGTTGAGAGATACAGTACAGCGGGGAGGTGCCACTCAGGTAAATCTAGATGATGATGGGGTATTGAAATTGCAGGGTCGAGTTTGTGTGCCCAATGTCGAAGGAATTCGAGAGTTGATCTTAGCAGAGGCCCACAGTTCGCGGTATTCTATTCACCCAGGCGCCGCGAAGATGTACCAGGACTTAAGGCAACACTATTGGTGGCGCAGAATGAAGAAAGATATCGTTGCGTATGTCGCTCGGTGTCTAAATTGTCAACAGGTGAATATGAGCACCAGAGACCTGGTGGTGTATTCCAGAGGATTGAAATTCCCGAGTGGAAATGGGAGCGGATCACTATGGACTTCGTTATTGGACTTCCTTTGACTCGGAGGAAATTTGATGCTATTTGGGTCATTGTTGATAGGCTGACCAAGTCAGCACACTTTATTCCAGTATCTGTCTCCTACTCGTCGGAGAGGTTAGCGGAGGTTTACATTAGGGAGATTGTTCGTCTCCATGGGGTGCCGGTATCTATTATCTCTGATCGGGGTACGCAGTTTACCTCGCGGTTCTGGAGAGCGGTTCAGCAGGAGTTAGGCACCCAGGTTCAGTTGAGTACAGCATTTCATCCTCAGACGGATGGCCAGTCAGAGAGGACTATTCAGATTCTAGAGGACATGCTTCGAGCCTGTGTTATTGATTTCGGAGGCTCGTGGGACCGGTTTCTGCCATTAGCAGAGTTCACCTACAATAACAGTTACTAATCTAGCATCCAGATGGCTCCATATGAGGCGTTGTATGGTAGGCAATGTCGATCACCGGTTGGATGGTTTGAACCGGGAGAGGCTCGGTTGTTAGGTACAGACTTAGTTCAGGAGGCCTTGGATAAGGTCAAGACTATTCAGGAGAGATTACGTTCAGCTCAGTCTAGGCAAAAGACTTATGCGGATCGTAAGGTTCGAGATGTAGATTTCATGGTTGGTGAACGAGTATTGCTCCGGGTGTCGCCTATGAAGGGCGTGATGAGGTTTGGGAAGAAGGGCAAGCTCAGCCCTAGGTATATTGGCCCATTTGAGATTCTAGACAGAGTGGGAGGGGTGGCTTACAAATTAGCTTTGCCGCCTAGCTTATCAGCCGTGCATCCAGTTTTTCACGTATCTATGCTTCGGAGATACCACGGCGATCCCACACATGTGTTAGACTTCAGTACTGTCCAATTGGACAATGATCTATCTTACGAGGAGGAGCCGGTGGCTATTCTAGACCGGCAGGTTCGACAGCTGAGGTCGAAGAGTTATCCTTCTGTGCGTGTTCAGTGGAGAGGTCAGCCTCCTGAGGCATCGACCTGGGAGTCCGAGTCTGATATGCGGAGCCGTTACCCACACTTGTTTCCTGACTCGGTACTTCTTTCTTTTGTCCGTTCGAGGACGAACGGTTGTTTTAGAGGTGGAGATTGTGACGACCCAAAGGGGTCATCACTTATTTTATTAATAATTTCGAGCTTCCGAGGCCTTGAAAACCTCATTCTATGTTGCCTCGATTTACGTGCACGATCCGAGCATGTAGCCGGAAAGATTTTGTGATAGAAAATATGAATTCTATGAGAAATTTGGATAAAAATGATATTAATATTGATATGGTTGACTTCGGTCAACATTTTTGGTAAACGGATCCGAACCCGAGATTGGATGGTCCCGAGAGGTCCGTAGGAAAATATGGGACTTGGACATGTGTCCGGAGTCGAATTCTGAGGCCTAGAGCCCAAGTTATGAATTTTTATGTGAAATTGTTTTTGATGCAATTATTAAAGGAAATAAATTAATAGACCTTGGTATCGGGCTCGTATTTTGGTTCCGACGCCCGGTACAAGTCTTAAATATTATATATGTGATTTCTGTAAAGTTTGGTGACATTTGGATGTCGTTTGAGAGGTTTTGGACCTTGAGTTCCAAGTTAAGAAGTTTTGAAAATCAAAAGTATGAAAATCATGAGTTTGAGGCTCGATTTGATTAAAACGAAGTGATATTGGCGATATGATCGCACGAACAAGTCCATAATGTGTTTTTGAGGTTGTGTACATGTTTGGTTTGGAGCCCGGGGGGCTCGGGTAAAGATTTGATAGGCCGTTGGATGAAATTCTGAATTTTGAACTGCTGGTTTTTTCACCCAGCTGTTGGCTTCGCAATTGCGAAGAATTTCTCGCAATTGCGAAGGGGACAGTGTAAGGCAAGGCTCGCAAATGCGAACCTTGATCGCAAATGCGAAGCTAGCCTTGTTCGCAAATGCGAACAATTGTTCGCATTTGCGAAGGTCCCCAGTGCTGCCTATGTTCGCAAATGCGAACAATAGTTCGCAAATGCGACCATTTCCCAAAACTGCCTTGGTTCGCAAATGCGAACCATTGTTCGCAAATGCGAACACTGCCTTATACAGCATGTGTTCGCAAATGCGAACATTGCTTCGCAAATGCGAACATCCCTTTGACTGCCAGTGTTCGCAAATGCAAACAAATGTTCGCAAATGCGAACTTCCCACCCTTAGCTTATTTTACAAACTCCAGAAATTGGTCGGGGCTCGCAATTGCGAACCCATGTTCGCAAATGCGAACACGAGACCTGAAAAACACGAATTTCAGCCATTTCTTCATTTTTCACAAAACCAAAACACCCATTTGCGACTCTTCAAGGATTTCTTCTTCATCAAAACGATTGTAAGTCACTTTTTACTTAATTCTTTCAATTCCTAACATCATTAAACATGTTTTTCATAAGAAATCAATGATTTTCATGGTAAAATTCTTGTTTTTGTTAGAAAATAGGGTTTTTCATAAATTGGGAAATTGGACCTCGAATTGAGGTCCGATTTTGAAACAAATTATATACATGAACTCATGGGGGGATGGGTAACCGGATTTTGGTCCTAACCCCGAATTCCGACCATGTGGGCCCGGGTTGAAATTCACTATTCATGGCAGAATGTTGTAAAAGTTGTATTTGGTATTAAGAATTAGTTTGTGGAGTAGAATTGATGATATCAAATCAATTGTGTATAGATACGGTTGGATTGGAGCCAAATTGAAAGAAAAGACATTTCCACGGATTGGATTGTTCATAAGCATTCGAGGTAAGTGTTTGTTCTATCCTAGCTTGAGGGAATAGGATTATGTGTTATGTGTTATGTGATCGAGTGCGGTGTATGGGCTGTGGTGGCGAGCATCCATACACTGGCGTCTAGTATGACCGTGAGTCGTTGGAAAATAATTATTTTGAGATATATATTACAGACGAATCGTCATTGTTCTCCCTTGTTGAGACTTGTCGTGAAGATTATTATTGATTGCCCTTGATGGGACGGATTATAAATTACTGTTTCTTTCTTTACCCTTAACTGTGATTGTTATTTGGGTGAGGAAGAGTGATAATGCACGAAGGGTGATGCCGTGCCATGCTTATTTATTTATGCACGAAGGTTAATGCCGTGCCATGTTTATTATTTGATTATGCACGAAGGATCATGCCGTGCCCTCGTTATTGAACCATGTACGAAGGATCATGCCGTACTATGGATGTGAGGATGAGAGTAAAAGCACGAAGGGTGATGCCGTGTACTTTATTTGTTTATTTGGTGAGGATGAGAGTAAAAGCACGAAGGGTGATGCCGTGCAATTGTTTGCTATTCCTTGACTTGTTATTACTTGTTTTTCCATTATATTTTATTTGGGTAATGCCGTGCAACTATTTGCCATTCCTTGACTTGATATTACTTGTGTTTCCATTATACCTTGTTTTCCTTGTGAACTTATTTGATTGTTATTTGAGTGAGGAAGAGTGATAATGCACGAAGGGTGATGCCGTGCCATGTTTATTTATTTATGCACGAAGGATCATGCCGTGCCCTATTATTGAACCACGTACGAAGGATCATGCCGTACTATGAATGTGAGGATGAGAGTAAAAGCACGAAGGGTGATGCCGTGCAACTGTTTGCTATTTCTTGAATTGATATTACTTGTGTTTACATTACACTTTGTTTTTCCTTGTGAAATTATTAACTGTGGTTAATTGTTGAATTCTTTAAGATATTCCTTATGGTGTTAATACTTGATTATTTCTTGTTATTTTGTGGTACACATATATATATTGAATTGCACGGGTTTATGTGGGTGTCTGGTCCTAGGCTTGTCACTACTTCGCCGGGATAGGCCAGGCACTTACCAGCACATGGGGTCGGTTGTGCTGATGCTACACTTCTGTGCGTTTTTGCACAGGTCCAGGTTACGATCAGGAGCAGCAGCATCAGTAAATAGATTGCGTGGGAGTTGATCACATTTGAGACCGAGGTAGCTTGCAGACGTCCGCAAGCCCGGCGTCTCTTTCTTTATTTATGTTAATAGCTGTAGTCTCATTGTTCCGAGACAAACAGAATTATGTTATATTTCCTTCAGACTTTTATGTGTAGCATTCCATAGTAGTTTGTGAGTTGGTGACTCCACGTCTTGGGTAGAGGATTTCAGTATGATTTTCACCTGCTGAATTGTTATTTCCATTCGATAAAGTATTCCGCATTTATTTAATTAAAATTGTGTTAAAAACAGGATAGTATGAATACAGTGGCTTGCCTAGCTACCACGAGTAGGCGCCATCACGATCCCGATGTTGGGGGAAAATCCGGGTCGTGACAAAGGCACAATGTGAAAACCTACTACAATTGAACTAGACTTAGAATAAACAGAATGATGAAACTGGTTGTTCTATCTTAGTTCATGTAGCTTTAGACATGCACACTTGTATCTCGCATATGTTGGTTGCAAATTAGACTTGATCTTTTTGCTCTCAAATATGCTTAATTTCTGCTTATGTGCATTGCCTGTAAAAGAGAACAAATTGGTTATTTAATGAATTAGCAGTTAGAGTTTGATCGAGACTCCAATGCTTATCCTTAGTCGATTTGAGTCCTTAACCAATACAAACTACCATCCTTATCCTAGATTAGGATTGTGTTCTCTTATCATAAGGAGACCGTCCTTCTTAGAACTCAATGCAACCTTTTTGATTCCATTCAGAAGATATTTGCTACATAAACTTCAATACATATCTTCCTCACATGCCTTCCATGTGCAATGGTTATGACTAACTGTGTCTCTCATGATGTACCAGGTCATTCCCTAAGTTCATTTGTCAATCTTCAAAACTTCAAATAAACTTGGGCCAACAAATTCCCCCTTTTTGATGATGACAAACTCTGCGCTTTTAGTAATCAGAGAACCTATGAAACTTAGCTGAGATATCGACAAATAGAAAGTTTTTAGACAATTTTCAACTTGTCATAAAGGGCCAGATTTAAGTTAGGTCATAAACATCACTTGTTCAGATAATGCATTTAAGCATAATATCTTCTCTTTTTGGCATCATCAAAAAGTTGCATAAATTATGTGATCTTAGTAACCTAATTAGTACTCATGGCCACCAGGGCAACAACAAGTGAACACATGCTTTAGTTAATCAGAAATCAACTTAACAAAAATACCTATTAAGATCTAAATTAACAAAAAGCAAGACAAACTGCGTTCATTGATTAGCAAGGTATTTATAATGCAGTCTACAAGAAGAAAAACAAAATTACCAAACCAAGAGAAGAAGAAAAAAACAACTAAAATCCCAAACTGGGTCACTGAAGGGGTCTAGACTGGTGCACACTAGGACATGATACCTAAGGCTTAGAAGAGATAGAAGGTTGGGTTTATTGCAGGTTGAGCATTTGTTGAAGCATTCCTTCATTTTATCCTTCTCCTTTGCAAGTTCAGCTCTCAACCCATTCCTTTCTCCCTCCAATTCAGCAATTCTGGTCTGAAGCCTTGCTATCTCAGTATCTTTTGTCCCAACCTCCTGAACTAAGGCTGTGACCTTACTATTTACAGGAGTTTTTGCTAAAGAATCAAGTTCAACTGGAGCTGTACTGAGCATATAATCACAAGCTTGAAGGGTTTTGCTTCCAAAATGTTCTTTGCTCGATGCCATTTCCTACTTTTTCAAGGGAACATTCAATCTTTCAAGCACAGTTGTCAAGATAAATCCATAGGGAATGGCATGAGCTTCTGAGTCATTGATCACCATTTCAAGTAGCTTCATAATAAAGGCAAGCCAGTTGATCTGCTTCCCTTCATCCAGGCATTGCATAAGGACCAGATCCATATAATTTGTTGTATGCCTTCTTTCCTTTCTGGGTAGAAGGCATTTGTTGACAAACTCAAAAAGCACTTTATGGTCTGGCCTCATTTCACTTTTCTGAACTGCCCTGGCCTCAGGTACCTCTTCATCGGTTGTGGTGTCATAAAAGTTCCTTGTGATTTGATGATCAGTAGGCAACCCATCCAGGCAAGGCCACCTCTACCTTGTATAGTCATTATATCCCTCACTAGGGATGTCTAGAATCTTGCCCAACTTTGCAACATTGAACTTCACTTTGAGACATTTTACTGTGCTAGTCACCAGCCCATTCTTCACTGTCCGATTTTTCATAAACTCTACAAGTTCATTCCTGGTCAATTTTCCATCCATATGAAGAACCATGTCCTTCCAGCCGTGTGCTTTTAGTGCAGTCAGAAGCCTTATCATACCTGGCTCCTCCTGCACGTTGAGTAGTCTCCCTTTCAGAATTTTCCTCTTGCCAAACATGGCATATCTGTCCCGTTCCTTCATTGACACATATCCTTCATCCTCACTCCATTCATCATCTTCTTCAGTAATATTCACTTGTTTTCCTTATGCAGCTGACCTTGTTCTCTTGGCAAGAACAGGTTCAGCTGATACTAGCTTGGAGGGCTTCTTGGTAGAAGTCCTGGTTCCCTTTGATTTGGTAGTGGGAACTTCCACAGTAGTACTCCTTTCTAGATGGACCTGTTCCATCTCTTCTTCTTCCTCGTCAACCACAACCTCCGAGCTTTCACCTATCTTTACTTTCCCTTTCTCTTTTCTTTTTTTCTTACTTTCTTCTAAAGCCTTATTCAATTCTGCTTCACTTTCCCTGACCCTACTTCTAGTAGCTCGAATCCTAAGAGTATACTTGGGTGATGATTATTGCTTTTCTTTGTTGGTTTGGATTCAGCAGGGGTCTTTTGTGAGGAAGTCTTGCCTTTCTTTGGGTCATAGCTGGCCCCCACTTTCTTCGACAAGTCAGCCAAACTTTCTTCATCAGACGAACCAGGTTCATCTTGTTGTTTGCTTAGATTAATCAACCCCTCAGCAGCCTCACCTAAACCACTTTCCCCAGACTTCGAGACTCATTCTTCCCTACCCCCACAAATGGCTAAAGTTTCCTTCTTCTTTTTCTTCCCTATTTTCCCAGAATCAGTCCTACCTACATCTCTAGCAGCCCCTATAAGAACAAAATGATTTTTCCTCCCGTTCAACTACATCAGAAGAAACATAGCAAGATTTTACCTCTCTTTGGGTTTCTTGAGTGTTGGCCTATTCAGAAGACCCAAGTTTATCTCCTTCACTGGTGGAGATGTAATCATCAAATTCAGACCTAGAGTTGGTCTCAGCTGCTGGGCCTTCTTTCTTTTGACTTGACTGAAGTTTTTGATTCAAGGCTTTCCTAAGAGAACCAGTAGCTACAGTTTTTCTTGCTAGCATTTTTGGCGACGAAATCTAGCTTTTGGATTTTCTACTGGTGATTTGGAAGATGAGGTGTTGGGTGAAACAGGTGGTGGAGTACCAGGATTTTCTTGGGGATTTGTTATGGTGATGAATTTCTGAAAACCCTAAGGGAATTTTTGTGGTTTAAAGAGCTTTGGAGAGTTTTAGAGATGGGAGAGAGGATGATCAGGGGTTTTGTGAAGAATTGACAATTATTGAGTGTTTTGTGGTTTATAAAGAGGGTAATTATTGCTTAGAAATTGTAGCCTTTTCAGTAGTCGCATAGAGGTCAAATCAATTTAGAGTTTCGGTCTCCTTATGGATTAATTAGAGTTTCTAGAATTTAGGAGAGGGTGTCGTTATATTTAGACTTCTAGTTTCAATGAAAATGGTTCAATTTGCTCAACAGATAGAATTGTTAGGATATTTGGTATATCTAGGACTCTTGCGCACGATTGATAACAAAATTTTTCTAATTGTGCAAAGAACAAAAACATACCTAGACTTTCTCATGAGCATAATTTGATGAACCAGGTTCTTCAAGTGAAACTTCTCTTGATTATGCCTCAAATGTCAAAATACAAAATTTGTAAGAGATTAGTGAATTGCATAAACACATGTCACAAGAGTATACTATTTACAATGTGAGATTGAGTAGAAATTAGTCTAATATTCATAAAAATTAAGAACTCCTAACCAAAAAAATACTTTTTTCCTTTTTTTCATTGTGCATTCTAAACTAGATTAGGTGATCTTAATCATCCCTAACTCCAACATGTTCCTTTCAAAATTTTCTCAACTCAATGCCTTAGTGAAGATGCTAGCTATTTGTTTATCAGTAGCACATAATTCTTTAGAGATTAGCCCTTTCTCATAGTTGTCTCATAAGAAGTGGTGTCTGACATCTATGTGCTTAGTCATTTTGTGATGAACCGAGTTCTTTATCATACTTATAGCACTAGCGTTATCACAAAATATTGGTATGCATCCCACTTCTACACAAAAGTCTACTAATTGTTGCTTGATCCACAGTAGTTGAGCACAACAAGAAGTAGCAGCCATATACTCAACTTCAGCAGTAGATAGAGCTACTGAATTCTATTTCTTGGTGGCCCATGTTACAAGACATGAATCAAGAAAATGAGCCATACCTGAAGTGCTTTTTCTATCCACTGGAAAACCTGTATAGTCTGCATCAACATAACCTACTAGATCAAAATTACTACCTTTAGGATACCATAGGCATAATTTAGTAGTACCTTTCAGATATCTCAATATCCTTTTGAAAACAGTCAAGTGAGACTCTTTTGGATTAGCCTGAAAACATGCACAAAGTCCTACACTGAAAATAATGTCAGGTCTGCTGGCAGTAAGATACAAGAGTGAACTAATCATACAGATATACAACTTTTATCAACTGATGAACCAGGTTCATTAGCATCTAATTTAGTAGCAGTTGCAATAGGTGTATCTATTTCTTTAGAGTCATTCATTTTAAACATATTGATTAGTTCCTTTGTATATTTTTGTTGATGAATCATGATTCTATTTGAGCTTTGTTTTATTTGTAAGCCTAGGAAGAAGTTTAGTTCACCCATAATACTCATTTTAACATCACTTCCCATTAATTTTGCAAATTCCTTGCTCAACCTATCTGTAGTGGCCCCAAATATTATATCATCAACATATATCTGTACAACAAGAAGATCTTTACCTTTTTACCTTAAGAACAAAGTGTTGTCAACTTTTCCTCTTTTGTACCTACGCTCTAGAAGGAATTTTGACAATCTTTCATACCAAGCTCTTGGGGCCTGCTTGAGACCATACAGAGCTTTATCTAGCTTGTATACATGATCAGGATATTCTTTGCTTTTGAATCCTGGAGGTTGTCTCACAAACACTTCTTCTTTGAGATATCCATTTAGGAAGGAACTTTTGACATCCATTTGATGAAGAGTGAATTCCATATGTGCTGAAAAGTCTATGAGGAATCTAATTGTTTCTAGTCTAGCAACTGGAGCGAAAGTCTCATCATAATCAATACCTTCCTCTTGACTATAGCCTTGAACCACCAACCTTGCCTTATTTCTTGTAACTGTTCCATCTTCATCTAGTTTGTTCCTAAAGACCCATTTTGTCCCAATGACTGACCTATCTTTAGGTTTTAAAACTAAGTGCCAGACTTGGCTTCTTTCCAACTGATTGAGCTCATCATGCAGAGCATTGGCCCAATCTGCATCTTGTAGAGCTTCACTCACATTTTAGGTTCAATGAGGGACTAAAAAGCATCAAATGCACATAGGTTCTCCAGTTGTGATATTTTCTTGACCCCAGATGTTGGATCATTGATGATGTTCTCAATGGGGTGAGAATGCAGGTACTTGTAAGATTACCCTACCATCTGGTTCCTTCTAGTTTCTCCTTTATTGTTTTGCTAAAGAGGAACATGTTCAGGTATATGATCCTTCAGATTGGTCCCCTCTGTCAGGTTGCCCTGGGTGAAAGGACCTGTTCCGTCACCTGCGCATTCCTTTGATGTCACCATGACTTGTGATATAGCTTCAGTCAATTGTCTCACCAGTCCAATTGCTTCATCTTCATGTTCCTGTCTCTCAGAAAGAGTGTTAGATTCATCAAACACAACATGTACACTCTCTTCAACATATAGAGTTATTTTATTAAACACTTTATATGCTTTGCTATGTGAAGAACATTCCAAGAATACTCCCTTATACTTCTGGGATCAAACTTACCTAGGGAATCTTTGCCATTATTGTGAACATAGCACTTGCAACCAAAAGCCCTAAGATATGATATGTTTAGTTTTCTCCCTTTAAGTAACTCATAGGAAGTTTTCTCTACAAAAGGTCTAGTCATGCATTTGTTTATTATATAACAAGCAATATTTATAGCCTCTGCCCAGAAGCTGTGAGGTATTTTACTGGAAAGTAGCATGGTCCTTGCCATATCCTCAAAGGTCATGTTCTTCCTTTCAACTACCCCATTTTTCTGAGCAGTCCTAGGGGCAGACAAATTATGATCTATTCCATTTTCATCACAAAATTCAGCAAACATTGCATTTTCAAATTCATTCCCATGATCAGACCTAATGGATGCAAGTTGATTTCCTAATTGTTTATGGGTTTTCAAATAAAAGCAGTGAACATTTCAAATGCTTCATCTCTAGAAGTTAGAAACAATACCCAGGTAAATCTAGAATAATCATCAACAAGAACCATTACATGTCTTTTACCACCTCTGCTCATGGCTCTCATTGGACCACAAAGATCCATATGAGCCAATTCCAACGTCTTGGACGTACTTACCATTTTCTTAGGTTTGAAGGATGACCTTACCTGTTTCCCCCTTGCACATGCCTCACAAACTTTGTCTTTCTTGAACTTGATATTAGATAACCCTATTACCAAGTCCTTGGAAACTAATTTGTTCAATTGATTTAGACTGGCATGGCCAAGTCTTTTGTGCCTAAGGAGGGGATCATTAATTACCACACTCAAGCAAGTGACTTCATTTTTAGAGAGAGTTGACAAATCTATAATGTAAATATTGTTAACTCTCCTTCCCTGCAAAATAATCTTATCAGTAGTAAGGCTAATCACAAAACATTTTGTGGAAGTGAAAGCCACAAGGTTACCTCCGTCACACAGCTGTGACAGACTTATCAGACTATACTTTAATCATCTATCAAATAGACATTCTCAATGGAATGAGAGTCTGTCTTTCCTACCTTTCCAATACCAATGATCTCACCTTTCTTTCCATTTCCAAAGGAGACATTACCTAATTTTAGGTTCTCAAGTGAAAGGAACTGGTTCTTGTTACCAGTCATATGTTTTGAGCAGTCACTATCCATGTACCATATTTGGCTACTTCCCTTCACTTTCTCCTGCAAAAAGAAATCATGGGTTAGTCTTAGGAACCCAAACTAGTTTGGGTCCCTTTCTGTGGGCAAAATGATGAATTAAATTTTTCTTTGCGCAACTAGGCAGTTTGTGCTTTTCTTGAACAAAGGCTTTGTTCTTTTGACTGGCCTTTTCTCTTGCATTACATTTATTTTTTTAATGGCCAGTCTTACCACAGTGTGTGCAGATCTTATTCTTAGGAAGTGTGAGATACTAGTTTTTGGGATCCCATTTTGGAGCTTGTGTCCCAAATCTAAGTCATCTCTTGTAGCTACTATGATGTTCTTGCAGCCAGGAGAGTGCATCAGAAGCCTTCTTCCATTTGCATGTTTTGTCTAGTTCATGCTTTAACTTTCCTAAATTTTCTTTTAGGATTTTAATCAATTCCTCTTTCTTGTACAGTTCTTCATTTGTCCTAGATTTTCTTCTAGGGCGAGAAATATTGATCAACATTTTTCTTTCCTGTCCCTAATTTCAGTTTAATATTTTCATATTTAAGTTCTATAATCTTATTTTTAAGTTTATGAACCTGGTTTTCCAACTCAGTATTTGTTCTTCACTCTTATCAGCCCTAGACTCTAAACTTTTATATTTTTCTTCTAGGATAACACATTCCTTAGACAGAACATCATTCTTACTGTTTATTATTTCACACTCATCTATGAAGTCCATCAGCAGATGAGCCAGTTTTTCTTTAGACAAGAAATTAGTCTTTCCTTTAAGGTGTAGAATACTTACCTCCTGTTCATCTTCTGATTCTCCGATGTCCATAAGAGCTTGCTCATCTTCAGCTTCATTTTTTGAGTCCTCATCTGATGTTTCTCCCTATGAAATAACCATAGCTTTAGTTGATCCCTTGTTCCTTTTTGGTCGAACCTGTTCCTTCTTCCTGTTTCTTCTTTCTGCTCTTTCTTTCTTTCATTCGATCTCACATTGAGGGCAGTTCTGATGTGGTGATCAGTCTTCCCACACTTGTAACAACCCTCATTGGTTTGATTCTTAGGAGCCCTAGGTTTGCTGAATGTTGTTCCTTTTGAAGCACCTTTTCCTTTCATAAGATATTTCTTGAAATCTCTGGTTATCATAGCCATTTCATCATCTTCAAGGTCTGATCCTTCTGAAATTTTTAGAGTCGGACTTCTTTCTTTCTTTGGAGCATCCATCTTAATTATTTGCCTTTTTAATTCATAGACAATGAGATTTCCAATCAGTTCATCCAACTTTAAAGTAGCAATATTCTTGGATTCCTAAATGGTAGTGATTTTGCTTTCCCGGGAGATTGGCAGAACTCTAGTTGGAATCTTCTCCACATTGTCTTTTTCTAGGATAGTCCTTCCAAGAGACTCAAGTTCATTTGTCAGTATAGTGAATCTAGTATACTTTTCTTGGATAGTTTCTCCATCCTTCATAGTAAAATTCTCATATGTGAATGCAACAATGTTCCTCTTGACCTCTTCACCGGAGGTGTTCCTTCATAAGCCACTTGTAAAGTGTCCCAAATCTCCTTAGCAGTAGTTCAACCTTGAATCCTGCTGTACTCATCAAGACAAAGTCCACACACTAGCCATTTCTTGGCTTTTGAATTTTTTTCCCATTTCCTTAGATCTTCAGCAGTACAATCTACTCTTATTTTTGGAACATACACTCCTTCCGCATTCTTCTAGGTTGTGGCTAAAGGACCATCAGTGATGATATCCCAAATCTCATAGTCTTCGCCCATGATATGGTCCCTCATCTTGTTTTTCCACAAGGAGTAGTAGAGGCCATTGAAGAGAGGATGCCTGGCAGTGGATTGCCCTTTCCAGTTCCCAGGTGGTGCACTCATGTTGATCTTTTCCTTAGGTGTTAACCTCTTCAAGGATAACCCGCTCTAATACCAATTGATGTTATAAACGTCAATACCACACAAGAGGGGCGGGGGCAATTTGTGTGGTACCTAGTTTTCGCGTTAGAATAACCGGATTCTTCTAAGTGTTCTACCTACATCAGTTTGTAGAATAATAAATACTGAAAGTAAAATGCACATATATTTTTATGTAGAAAACACATGGCTTAAAAGGTGAAAAAACTACGACCTACTACTCAGTAGAATGTTTCCCAAACTCCACTAAAATCACTAAGCTAAAAACTGCATTTATAAAATTCTTTGTAAACCTAAGGATTAACTCTAACCCCAGTGTGGAACACAGCCTCAACTGTTGTGACATTGTCAAGTTAAATCTAACTTGAATATTCAGAGTACCTAATACAATTGCTTCTAAGAAAGCTGAAAGGTATAATGTGAAAACCTACTACAATTGAACTAGACTTAGAATAAACACTGTGATGAAACTGGTTCTTCTATCTTAGTTCATGTAGCTTCAGACGTGGACACTTGAATCTCGCATGTGTTTGTTGCAAATCATACTTGATCTTTTTGCTCTCAATATTCTTAACTTCTGCTTATGTGCATTTCATGTAAAACAGAAAAACTTGGTTATTTATTGAATTAGCAGTTAGAGTTTGATCGAGACTCCAATGCTTATCCTTAGTCGATTTGAGTCCTTAACCAATACAAACTCCCATCCTTATCCTAGCTTAGGATTGTGTTCTCTTATCATAAGGAGACTGTCCTTCTTAGAACTCAATGCAACCTTTTCGATTCCATTTAGAAGATATTTTCTGCGTAAACTTCAATATATATCTTACTCACGTGCCTTCCATATGCAATGGTTATGACTAAATGTGTCTCTCAAGATGGACTAGATCCTTCCCTAAGTTCATTTGTCAATCTTCAAAACTTCAAATAAACTTGGGCCAACAACTGCTCAACTCACACAACTAATATGGACTTTTCCCCAAAGAATAGAAATTTATCAAGCCGTTTCACAGCACACATGGAACAATCATAATATTACATGAATTGATGAACACGAAATAATGTATGATATTCCAACACCCCTCCTTGAGGAGCGCTACACTGAAATGAACACAACTGACTCATATGAAGCCCATAATCATATTTAAATCCATTCACCCACTTCTGGTCAATTCTGCTCGCACTGAACTAGGCCGACAGCCTTTGCTGGACCCGTAATAAGTTATTTCTTCTTATAACATGCAAGAACTATCACCATAGCCGGGACAACACCCCACAATCCACAACTAAATGGACCGAACAACTTTATATAGATCTTAGATATTCTTCCAACGTTTCAACTTTCTTAAGTCCCCAAAATTTGACTAACTCTCAGATTTTTCAAATATTTCGGTAGCGTCTCTCATGTAATTGGGCCCATCCACCTGTCAGAGTAACACCAAAATAACTCCTAGCAACATGTCCACAACCCAACAAGTACTACCAGTATATCAATAACACTAATCTCCGCATTACAATCCCAACATTATTACAATGATATCTTGACATGAAACGCATCATTTGTATGATCGTAACCACATTTCTGGTCTTAATAGTTGTTCATAAATAATTCCATCATCATCAATAAATCTCATATTAACCACCACCTCATTTCAAGTTTTAACAATACTGACAACATATTGTGAGGCATGAAGACCTTATTATTACTTACTCAGATTAATGAGTCACATTTAATGCCACCCGGGAACTCATCTCATAAGATAAAACTCAATGTTTACAGCACAAAAATGGCTGAATATGAACATAAAATATACAAGAATTATCAAATTAACCTAACTTGCATGACTCTCTTTTAATATTAACGTACGAATTAAAATTTTCAAAGGGAAACTTTAAACTCATAAATATTTATCACAAGGACCTCGTCCTTACATAACCTCCACCGCGGCTTGCAGCCCCGTTTAAATATTTCATATTGTGCCAACTACAGTTTTCAATTTCCTTTCTTTCTTCTTCTCAATAAATTTCGTAAACATTTTTTTTCATAGCACAAAACTAACCCTCATACCGGTAGCATATAATTCAAAAAACAAAATTGGAATCAATTATTCCGAAACATATTAAACCCATTGTAGTGAATAATAAACATTACTTTAACCTTACCCCAAAATCCTTGGATCCCAATTTCTAACATCCAGAATTCTTTTCAAGACCTGAATCTCACATACACACACTGTATAAGTCCGAACAATCTATGTCAAGCCATAAAATTAACCGAAGAAATAATCGCACAACATACTACACAACTCGTTACTCTCAATACCATTCTCGATCACCATAACTACTCAAACCAACCAAGTACCAGTAGGCAACACCACATTAAACAGAACCTCGTTCCAAAAACTTCGTACCCCATCAATAATGAAGAAATATACAAGAACTCACAATACATAACACGTTCCCCATACTAGTAGAAAATATCTGGTTTAAACCATGGTAGAAACCATCAAGAACAGTTGGAAATCTATTTTCTCCTAATCAAGCTATCAGAACTAGATTCCTCTAATTCAACCAGGCCACGCAAGTCATCAAACTCAAGAATATTGCCATATTACTATAGCTAGTTCAACAAAAATTCTTCACAAACTTAGGTATCATAAACCATAAAATACCTCAATTCCACTACTAAGATCACCATCATTCTTGTGATAATCAACTCAACTTTCTTAATTAGAGTCAAATTAAAATCTCAACACATACACCCTGTTAGTAGAAAAGAAGCTCTCTACTCAACATTATAAGGAACACACCTACGTAGATTATTCCGCATGAGATAACCACCCGTTTTGCCTCTAATTAACATTTTCATGTACCTTCCACCGTTATACACATTACACAATCCCTTAGTCTTCCTGTGTCTAAACTCATACCGTAACATGAAATTTACTTCACTCCAAACAGGAGACATGAAAAGATTCTTCACACGCCCATAGCTTGGGGCTACACATCCTATGACAAAGGAAATCATACACTCAATATTTCATCAATCATCCAGCAGACATTCCTCGTCACTTCCAAGTCATATAGATACATCTCGCAGTACTAAGATGATTCCTCACATAGCTATCCAACCATCATTCCCACTAATAGGGACAATACTAGATATATAAGTTAAAAATACCTGCTTGCATAATCAACACCTCGGTGCTCAAGCCATAGGTAAAGACCCGGCCTCAAGTCTATCAGACTGGCCCAATATCCACTCATATAGATCACATCTCGCCCCTCGATCGGGTATTCATAAGCCATCAAGGCACATCTAGATATTGAGCGCTCGTTCGCGTATACGTTAACGTGGAAGGAATTGTAAGAGTTACTTTTCAAACTGGATCAAGGACGCACGATAAGAATTTCAAGAATATGATGTTTTTACTAAAGGTTCTACAGCCTCTCGAGGATAAATACAGACGTTTCCGTACCGATCTGCGAGACTCTACTAAACCTTCTCATGACTAGCGAGACCTAGTAACCAAGGCTTTGATACCGACTTGTCATGAACCAAACCCCACACTATTCGTGGTGGCGCATCTTGTGAAGACAAGGCCAGCCAACTAACCCAACTTGACTCTTTCAAAGTAGTTAAACACAAATGAACGGTCCGATACGACTTAATGATATTAATTAACAGATTCACAAACCATCACAACCCTGATCAGGGTGTCACAACTCACGAGCATCTATAAGAATGAAATTTCCACTTTACAGCCTAGAAATAAATTGAACAATAATAATGAATAACATAGAATGATAGTGGTGTTGCGAACGCTGGCAGTCACCTTGCTAAAACCCCGACAACTCTGCCTCCATGTAGCCAACACTCGCTACCGGGTGAACAAATACCTGCAATAGCATGTGAGGTGCATGGAGTAAAGTGAGTACTCCAACTCAGTGAGTAATAAAGGTAAATAATAACTGAGCAGCATGAATTCATGTAAAGCAATGATTCACGTCCAAGCAACGGTCGTAGTCAATATAACTTGGTTTAATAAGTCCAAGATCGATCCCACAGAGAATTAACCTATCAATCACAACTTTCACAACCCAAGAGTACTTACGAATCAAGTTCCCAAAATTTAGAATATCTTTGTGTATGATTTTCGAATAGCTAGTTTGCAAGAATTAAAGAATGCTTTAAAAGAAAGAATTGAATGTTGAATGAAATAATATAGAGAAAGACTAAGGTATTGATTTCCCCTATTGACGGAATCCCTTATCGTTATGCTCATACAAATTGTTAATATATTCTATCAATCATGAACGCTATGTGTATTGTAACCCTCTCCCGAGCAATTACAATAATTTACTAGTGCACTCTCCCGAGCTACCCTAGCTAGCTTTAATTTGAATAGTTCACTTTAGATTGCACCCAAGACTTCGTTATTCCTAATCCCGTCTTTACGCCTAAAATTATAGATTCCTCTAATAACCTAGGTGTGGTGTTGTTCAACAATAAACCTAAATATGCACTCTTTTCCAAGTTATGCACACTAAATAGGCACCGCTAATTGGGAGCTCTACCAATTAACTACAATAAGAATGAAGTTGAACAAATAGAAATCTAAGTCACAATTTGTAATCACATAAACGATAAGTTCATCTATCAATAGGTTCCATCAAAACCTTAGAAAAGAATTTAGCTACTCATGCTTGAAGAAACAAAAATAATAATAATTGAAATCATAAAGAATTGCTTGATATAAAATAATAGAAAGAGTTTGAGAGGAATCTCTCCTACTAAAACCTTGCAAAAGTATTGAAGAAATAAAGTACATGCCTCTATGGGGCAAACTAGGGGTTTATATAGAGGTTTTAGGGCTAAGAAAACAAATTAGAGTCCAATTAGGATAACTGCCGCTGGGACCTCCGCGGTTCGTTCGCGGCCGCGAGCGGACCGCGAACAGTCAAGATTCAGAGGGCTTCGTTTTTCGCGGTTCATCCGCGACCGCGAGTGGACCACGGATGAACAGTGCTTCTGTTTCTTTGCTGCTTCATCCAGCCCTCTTCACTTTAGCTCTTCTCTTGGCCTTTTCATCAACTTATGGCTTCAAAATGGCTTTTTAAAGCATCCAATGCATCACATGTACCTGTAAAACACAATCAAACACTAATCAAAGCATTTTGTCCTCTTAACAACATTGTTCTTATAATAAAGTGTGATTATTTAGGGTATAATTATAGTCAAATTCACCTATTATCAATACCCCACACTTAAACCTTTGCTCGTCCTCGAGCAACCTTTAATCACACCTTAGGCCAAAAAAATTTTGTCTCCCCCAAAATATGTCACAAAAGCTATTATACATGAACAACCTAAGATATGCATAATCTTTACTTAACTGTAAATTCTCATGCCCGCACGTTATTACTTACTCTACTTATTACCAAAATCTTGCAAATTTACCTTCTTCCTCTTGAATTACATGCCCTTACAAAAGTTATTAAGAGAGGTTCCCACACATTAACAATTCAAATACATGGAACTTATAGATATCAGAAAAATTCACTCACTCTCAACAAAGAACATTTATATGAGTACAGACACACCATAAGCTTGCCCCTAGTGTAATACTCCACTAATCGAGTTATCCAATCATAGATCAAGAGGTCTTTACGGGTTGTAATGTAGGCTATGGGACGGGTAGGATACTTTTGGGTGTAGTGACTAACCTCCCTAAGCACTTTTCTTTTCTCTTTCACCACTTTCCCTTTTAGTTTTCTCCCTTATGTCTCCCGAAAACATTTATTCACCTTTATTGGCTTTTAATCCCCATTTTTCTTTTGTTGGTGTAACTGGCCTTTGTAATTTTCATATAAACATTGATATAGCTCTTTTTCTCATTGCTTTGCAACACATTTATATTATTTTGGCCAGCTTACTATTTTCTATCATTCATTCTTGATTTTCCCTTTTCAATTTCCCTTCACCCCACACTTAAACTTTTGCATATTCATTACAATACAAGTGCTTCTAAGAGGTAAAGTAGAACAAATATAATAATTTGAAGAACATTCAAGGGTTATCAAAGAAATAGGCTTAAAGCTCAAAGGGGTTAACTAAGATATAATGTACGGGTGAATTCATGTCTATTGATATATGGGGTTACACAAAGAAATGCCTCTATCCTCTCTACAGCCAACCAACTTCTATTTCGCTTTGCAAACACACAGGGCAAGTTCTAGGAATCATGTACAACATACAATGTAAGTAAAAACCTCACACACACATGGCATGCAACTCATTTGGAATCCGGTTTATCTACAAAATCCTATCAATGTTCAAGCAAGCATTATTGTGCAATTTAAGGCATATTGAGATTCTACAATCAAGTCTAGATGATACATTCTCAAGTTCAATTTACGCTTTTGCTAATGTGCATATTTGGAGTTACATGTTGCCCTTTTACCTCTAATCCTAAGAGAAAAAAAAAATCTACCTAACCCGGTTCAAATAAAAACCCTTGGAAAAGAACCGTGGTCAAAAGAAAAACCAAGGGGGAATGATACATTACCTATAAAAAGAAAATAAAAGAAAAGAAAAATTCCTACGTGGACTACTTCCCTCAAGAGTACTTGTCCTAAATAGTCCGTCATCAGGAAGAGTCCTCTACTCATATTTTTGGATTTTTAAAATTTTCTAATATTTTTGTATTTTTATTATTTTATATTACTTACTACACTAATATATACATCATGTACAAGATAAGTTTCCCACCCCACACTTAAAAATATGCCATGTCCTCATGGTATAAACAATATGAAAGCACAATGGGGTTTAAGAAAACTTACCTGTGACTCACTCGGAGTCGGAAACAGTGGATGGGTCGACATGGCATGCTCTCCCAAGTGCTCTAAACCATGCCATAAATCTGTTCTCTGACCGGGCTTGCCTAGTTGACATGGCATCTAGTCGTGTGTGTAGACCGTCAACTGAAGTGCGTAGAGCAGCCACTTCCTCCTCCATTGACCTCAGCATAGGTCGTGTGGAGTCGGATCTAGACATGCTTGCTCCGCGAGGAGCAGGTCTGGAGGGTCCAGCTGAATCCATGGAGTGGCTGGCCCGGGCCTCCGGTACAGGATCATCATCATCATCTAAGTCAATGGGTGTGGTGTCTCGTCCAACCCGAATAGTAGCAGCTCTAAATGGAGCTTTTGGTAGTAACTCACCGTCAGTCTCATGAACTGGGGTGTGGTTGAGGAGACACAAGGAAGTGACAAGAGATGGGTAATAGAAACCCTTGGCAGTGAGGGATCCCCTCAGTACCATCTCGTCACTAATAACCCCGGCAATATCAACATCCCGGTGTGTTACCAAACACCAAGTCAACAGAGCCCTATCAAAGGTAACATCTGTAGTGTTACTTGAGGGCAGAATGCGGTTGCAAATTATAGAAACCAACATTTGGCAATGTGAGTGAAACAGTTAGAATGCAGAGTTTGGTTTCGAATCCATACGGGAACACCATCTACACATAAGGCCTCAATTAACATGTCCCATGTGACACCGGGCCTATCATGGTAATAATCAATATCACTCGTGTGTAGTGGTAGGCGAAGTACCTGCCGAATGGTGGGAATATGAGCATTTACATGCTTACCTCTGACGAAAAATCGTCTCACCGAGGAGTACGGGGCGTTGGCATAGAATTCTCTGACCAGCATCTTGTTTACCGTAGTGGGTGTTTCAAAAAGGAACTCCATCTCTCGCCGTCGGATCTCATCATACATTTCCGGCTTTTCTGAGCGGATGGCTATTCTGTCCACTTCAACCTCTTGCAGCCACTTTTTGTTCGCTTTGATGTTAAATGCATTTTCCGCCCCTTCATCGGCAAACCGAGATTCATCATAAGTTGGTTGCCTGGATGAGCTAGCACCATGTCGTGGTCTCTTTGGAGCCATGATCCTGTACAATTAAGATAGCCAAAAAGTGTATAAACTGTTAGTTAGTGGAAGGCTACTCAGACTTCGCCATCCTTGATAATTCACAATTGACCATCAACTATGTGTAATTCCCGCAAACTCTTTATCTCACTATTCCCTACATGCCCAATTGCGAACCCCACACTTAGTTCTTGGCACACATCCTATTTACTTAGTCCATCCCAAAAAGTATTCAATAACCATTGTAAAAGTTGGCATTATGTCTCCTAATTACCATTAGTCTATTAGGCTCAATGTAATGTGCCCTAACTTAACCAACCAACACATATATATAGTAGAACTACTATTAGGGTTTCCAAGTCATAAAATCAACACAATTAACAACCCAACACCCATTCTTCTCCCAACATCAATCGTAGAACAATGTTCCTTAAAGTAATTTCATGGCAAGATTAAAAGCACAATGATAAATGAAGCAACATTCATGAATAGACCCTAACTAAGACTAACTAAATATTTATACAAACTAAACAATCAAAACCTAAAAAAAATGGAGCAAAATAAAAGAGAGAAGTAAAGAAACTTACAAGTTATAGTAATGGAGAAGTGGGGTGGAAGAAAGGGATGATTTGTAGAAGAGAGGGATGGGGATTTTTAGAGAGAAGGGAGAGGTTTTGAATTTAGAGAGAGAGGGATTTGAGAGGGGAGGGGCGGCTGTTTTGGGTTATGGGGAAGGGGGGTTAAGTTATTTTAGGGTTTTTAAAGAGGGGAGAGAAAACAAAATAAAAAAAACTATAATTTTCGCCGACCGCGGAACTGACCGCGACCGTTCGCGGTTCGTTCGCGGCCGCGGATGGACCGCGAACAGTCGAGATTCAGGGAGGTCATTTTTTCGCGGTTGGTTCGCGGCTGCGAATGGACCACGAACAGAGAAAGTTCAGAGAGAGGGTATTTTTCCGCGGTTCAGCCGCGGTCCGCGAGTGGACCGCGGACAGTGCTCCGTTATGAAAAAAATTCGACTGTTTCAGCAAAAGATTTTTATTTGTTTTTTTCTTTTAATCCTTATTACTTAATAATATTAAATTACTTACAACATGTTCGTGGGTTGCCTCCCACGTAGCGCTTGAGTTAACGTCGCGGCACGACTCAGCTTAGCGCATTTTAAGGCTCGCTGGACCTTTGAGGTTCATTCAAATGCAATTCTATCTTGTCCTCCATGTCATCTAGGCCTATGTATTGTTTCAACCGCTGTCCGTTTACCTTAAAGGTATGTGATCCATCCATAGTTTGAATTTCCACAGCTCCGGACTCAAATGCCTCAATTACCTTGAATGGTCCTGACCACCTTGATTTCAATTTACCTGGGAACAGTCGTAATCTTGAATTGTATAGTAGTACCTTGTCCCCATTTTTGAAGGTACGCTCAACTATATTTTGATCATGGATCCTTTTCATCCTCTCTTTATACAATCTTGTATTTTCAAATGCTAGATACCGAAATTCTTCCAACTCATGTAATCCAGTCAACCTTGCTTTACCTGCTTCCTCCAAGTTGAGATTCAATTGTTTCAGTGCCCACCACGCTTTATGTTCTAATTCAACCGGTAAGTGACAAGCTTTTCCGAACACCAATTTATAAGGAGACATGCCAATGGGTGTTTTGAATGCTGTTCTATATGCCCATAGTGCGTCATCGAGCTTCCTGGACCAGTCGGTTCTTGTAGCGTTCACTGTTTTGGTCAGTACACTTTTAATCTCCCCGTTGGAGACCTCAACTTGTCCGCTAGTTTGCGGGTGATATGGAGTGGCCACCTTGTGTTTAACATCATATTTGGCCAATAATTTCTCAAAGGCTCGGTTGCAAAAGTGTGTGCCCCCGTCACTAATGATGGCCCTTGGAGTCCCAAACCGGGTGAAAATATTCTTCTTCAAAAATCCCACTACCACCTTAGCATCATTGGTAGGTAGTGCTGCAGCTTCCACCCATTTGGACACGTAATCAACAGCAACAAGTATGTACTTATTTCCGTATGAGCTAATGAAGGGCCCCATGAAATCTATTCCCCAGACATCGAATACTTCCACCTGCTGGATTGGATTCATTGGCATCTCATGACGCCGAGAGATTTTTCCGGTGCGTTGACATTCATTGCAACCTTTCACCCACAAGTGTGCAACCTTAAATACTGTCGGCCAATAGAAACCGGCCTCGAGTATTTTGGCAGCTGTACGAATTCCTCCAAAGTGCCCGCCGTATGCTGAAGCGTGACATGCCTGCAAAACAGAAGATTGTTCTATCTCGGGGACGCATCTCCGGATCATGTTATCAAGACATATCCTAAACAAGTATGGTTCATCCCAATAATAATGCCGACTTTCACGAAAAAATCTTTTCCTCTGGACCGATGATAGGTCATAAGGAACAATGCCACCGGCCAGATAATTAGCGTAGTCAGCATACCATGGAGCTTCCAGGAGAGTAGTTGTGAGCAATTGCTCGTCTGGAAAAGTTTCCAGAATTTCCCCACTCTCTTTGACAAGTTCAGCTCCTTCAAGTCTTGACAAATGGTCGGCTACTTGATTCTCAGTGCCTTTTCTATCTCTGATTTCGAGGTCGAACTCTTGGAGAAGCAACACCCAACGAATTAGGCGTGGCTTAGAGTCCTTTTTATCAATTAGATATCTTAAAGCCGCATGGTCTGTGTAGACGATTACCTTTGATCCTATGAGATAGGACCGAAATTTGTCGAATGCAAACACAACCGCTAGCATCTCCTTTTCCGTCACTGTGTAGTTTAGCTATGCTCCATTCAGAGTTCTGCTTGCATAGTATATTGGATGCATCAGTTTATCTTTCCTCTGGCCCAGCACTGCCCCCACTGCATAATCACTTGCATCGCACATTAACTCAAACGGTTGATCCCAGTCTGGGGCAATGATGATGGGTGTTGTGACCAGCCTCTTTTTCAATTCCTCAAAAGCAATCCTGCATTCGTCAGTAAAAACAAAAGAATGGTCTTTCTCAAGTAACTTACAGGGAGGGTTTGATATTTTGGAGAAGTCTTTAATGAACCTCCAGTAAAAACCGGCGTGTCCAAGAAAGCTTCTTATGGCCCGACGGATGTTGGTGGAGGCAACTTTGCAATGATGTCGACTTTAGCACGGTCCACCTCAATGCCTTTGCTTGAAACCCTGTGCCCAAGTACTATACCTTCTTGAACCATAAAGTGGCACTTCTCCCAGTTTAGTACTAAGTTTGTTTCCATGCATCTTTGTAATACTCTATTCAGATTGGCTAGGCATTCGTCGAATGAATTTCCAACCACTGAGAAATCATCCATGAACACTTCCATAATGTCTTCTACCATGTCAGTGAAAATAGCCATCATGCACCTTTGAAAAGTGGCAGGTGCATTGCATAGTCCGAATGGCATCCTCCCGAAGGCGAAGATACCATAAGGGCATGTGAAGGAGGTCTTCTCTCTATCTTCGGGGGCTATGGAGATTTGATTGTACCCCGAGTATCCATCCAGAAAGCAAAAGTGAGATCTCCCTGCCAACCTGTCAAGCATTTGATCAATGAAGGGAAGTGGGAAGTGATCCTTGCGAGTGGCTAGATTCAGTTTCCTGTAGTCCATGCATATTCTCCAACCGGTGACGGTTCTTGTTGAGATCAGTTCATTGTTGTCGTTTTTCACCACCGTCATGCCTCCTTTCTTGGGTACACATTGGACCGGACTCACCCAGCTGCTGTCTGAGATTGGGAAGATTATTCCCGCATCTAGCCACTTTATTACCTCCTTCTTCACCACTTCCTTCATGTTGGGGTTCAGCCTTCTTTGATGTTCCCTGGAAGGTTTATGTCCCTCTTCCAGGAGGATTTTATGCATGCAATAGGCTGGGCTGATCCCTTTTATGTCTGCCATGGTCCACCCGATGACAGTCTTGCATTCCTTGAGTACCTGTATAAGCTTTTGAGCCTGCACATCTAACAAACTAGATGAGATAATAACAGGTAATGTGGAGTTAGGGCCTAAATACTCATATCCGAGATGTGATGGTAGTGGTTTAAGTTCAAGCTTCGGTGGCTCTTCTATGGATGGCTTTGCTGGTGGGTTTTCTCTTTTTTCTAGGTGTAGGGGTTCGAATTCGATCTCTCGCTTCCAAAATCCCTTGCCTTCCAAGGATAATACCCACTCGGCCAGACATTCACCATTTACTTCTTCCATGTTCATCAGGCATGCTTGCAGTGGGTCTTCGATAGTCAATTCTGCATCGTCGGTTTCCACTATTACGTCAACCGCATCAACTAGAGAGCAATTTGCGAACTCGCTAGGGCGCCTCATGGATTTTTGCACATTGAAGATGATCTCCTCATCGTTCAACCTCATCTTGAGTTCCCCGGTTTCACAGTCAATTATAGCTCTTCCAGTAGCTAGGAATGGTCTTCCCAGGATTAGGGGAATTTCTTCGTCGACCCTGCAATCAAGAATAACAAAATCGGCGGGAAACATGAACTTCCCAACCTGGATTAGCACATCATCTATAATACCAAATGGACGCTTAACCGTCCTGTCAGCAAGCTGTAAAAGCATAGAGGTGGGTCTGGCTCTCCCAATACCTAACCTCTTATAGATAACTAAGGGCATGAGATTAATGCTTGCCCCCAAATCACATAAAGCCTTAGTGAAGGCATAATTCCCTATAGTGCATGGGATGGTGAAGCTACCTGGATCAGATAGCTTCTCAGCAATGGGTCTGGAGACTACTGCACTACAAGTCTGGGTGAGTGTAACTGTGGCCAAGTCTTGGAAATCAAATTTCCGCGACATCAAATCCTTCATCATCTTAGCATAACCAGGCATTTCTTTTAAAGCTTCAATTAATGGAATGTTTACCTCGATTTGCTTGAGCATCTCGAAGAACTTTTTGTATTGCTCCTCTTTCTGGTGTTTGGCCAACCTTTGGGGGAATGGTGGTGGAGGCCTCTTCTTCCCAGTGACTTGGGATTTTTCTTTTTCTATCACTTTTTCTTCAACCTGCTGCTCTACCTGTTCGGCTACTTTTTCCGCTCCCTGTTGTGCTTCTTTATTATCAGCAATTGGTTGGACTGTGGCTTTTGTCAATCCTGTGGATTCATCCAGTTCAATGTGCAATGGCGCAGGTGTCTCAGCCTGTCTGTCAATATTTTCACTTCCACTCTCAGCATCAAGATCTCTACCGCTTCTCAGAGTCACTGCCATTATTTGCTTTGGGATTTGGTCCTTTGGGTTCGTTTGTGTATCTGCAGGTAATGTCCCTTGAGGACGGTTGTTGAGAGACATAGCAATTTGACCCATCTGCACTTCCATATTTTTGATCGCTGCATCATGTGCATCTATTCTTTCATTGGTCTTAGCATTTGACCCAATTACCTGCTGCATCATAGCTTCCAACCTTGCAAACCCATCGTCGTGCCTGCCCCCATGTGGTGGTGGGGGTGGATGATATCCCTGCTGCTGATTGCCGAAATTCTGAGGTCTAGGATATGGAGTCATGTTGTGTGGTGGCCTCATACCTGCTGTATTGAATTGTGGCTGGGGAGGTCTGTATTGCATTGGAGCCTGTTGGCCCCAGTTTTGATTACCTTGTCGCTGTCCTCCATAGTTAGCCACATAGTTCATATCTTCATGCTGATGATGATGTTCTTGGTCCGCAGCCCATGGATTACCTATGGGTTGGCTAATGCAAGATGTGCATAAACCACCATTGGTAGTATCTACAATGTGAACTTGCTGCTTAACCCCTGATTCTTCCACCTTTTTTGTCAGGATGCTCATTTGTGTCAATAAAGTTGCCATGTTTTCTTCCAGAGTGTTGGATGGATCCAGAGGTACAGAGTGTACTACTGGTGTGATAGGAGCATTCCTGGACGTCCACCCGGAATTTTGAGCCATCTTGTCTAGCAAATTTTGGCCTTCTCTCCAAGTCTTGCTCAGAAAAGCCCCACCTGCTGAAGCATCTACAATGTTCTTCATACTGTCTGAAAGTCCCATGTAGAACCTTTGACCCAACATCTGTTCAGGAATCCCATGGTGAGGACACATAACAACAAGCATGCCTTTGAATCTCCCCCAAGTTTCATGTAGTGTTTCCAATGGTTTTTGTTTGAAGCTCACAATCTCATCAATTTGTTGAGCTGTTTTGTTGGGTGGATGAAACTTGTTGTGGAATTGTTTGACTAACTCATCCCAAGTTGCAATGGAGTTTATTGGGAGTGAGTTTAGCCATATCTGTGCTGCTCCTGTAACTGAGAATGGAAAAAGTAGTAATCCGATAGCTTCCGGAGTTACATTCGGTTGCCTTTGTGTTTTGCATATTGATAGAAAGTTTTTGAGGTGCTGCTGTGGATCTTCAACCTGAGACCCAGAGAATAATCCCTTGTTTTGCAACAAGTGAAGCATGTTGTTGGTAATCTGGAAAGACTCAGCTTGGATTGCTGGCACAACGATGACAGTTGCCAAATTATCCGCTGTGGGTTGTGCCCAGTCGAACAATGCACCTTCTTGTGCCTCCTGTGCCTCTTGCATGTTTAGCCCTGCTTGCTGGTTTTGAGCGTTCATGTCACCCATGTCGAAGTCTAGTTTGATTGGTTGTTGAGATTGTTGAATTTGTTTGATGGCTTTGTTACGTGCCCGGAAAGTTTGCTCGGGGTCCGAGAGTCCTTCGATTAGTTCTCCAGTCCTTGCAGATTTTCTAGGCATGCACCTGAATACCCAAATCATCAAACGTCAAA
Source organism: Nicotiana noctiflora (assembly GCA_032618575.1). Lineage (NCBI taxonomy): Eukaryota > Viridiplantae > Streptophyta > Magnoliopsida > Solanales > Solanaceae > Nicotiana > Nicotiana noctiflora. The sequence goes on along the minus strand of JASVEL010012455.1, from coordinate 807,874 downwards.
ATATTCAATGTAGAGTGTAGAAAGAACCTGAATACACAAGAATCTTGAAGTTCGGCAATGGCAATTGATAATTCCGTTAATTCCCCGGCAACGGCGCCAAAATTGATTCACGTCCAAGCAACGGTCGTAGTCAATATAACTTGGTTTAATAAGTCCAAGATCGATCCCACAGAGAATTAACCTATCAATCACAACTTTCACAACCCAAGAGTACTTACGAATCAAGTTCCCAAAATTTAGAATATCTTTGTGAATGATTTTCGAATAGCTAGTTTGCAAGAATTAAAGAATGCTTTAAAAGAAAGAATTGAATGTTGAATGAAATAATATAGAGAAAGACTAAGGTATTGATTTCCCCTATTGACGGAATCCCTTATCGTTATGCTCATACAAATTGTTAATATATTCTATCAATCATGAACGCTATGTGTATTGTAACCCTCTCCCGAGCAATTACAATAATTTACTAGTGCACTCTCCCGAGCTACCCTAGCTAGCTTTAATTTGAATAGTTCACTTTAGATTGCACCCAAGACTTCGTTATTCCTAATCCCGTCTTTACGCCTAAAATTATAGATTCCTCTAATAACCTAGGTGTGGTGTTGTTCAACAATAAACCTAAATATGCACTCTTTTCCAAGTTATGCACACTAAATAGGCACCGCTAATTGGGAGCTCTACCAATTAACTACAATAAGAATGAAGTTGAACAAATAGAAATCTAAGTCACAATTTGTAATCACATAAACGATAAGTTCATCTATCAATAGGTTCCATCAAAACCTTAGAAAACAATTTAGCTACTCATGCTTGAAGAAACAAAAATAATAATAATTGAAATCATAAAGAATTGCTTGATATAAAATAATAGAAAGAGTTTGAGAGGAATCTCTCCTACTAAAACCTTGCAAAAGTATTGAAGAAATAAAGTACATGCCTCTATGGGGCAAACTAGGGGTTTATATAGAGGTTTTAGGGCTAAGAAAACAAATTAGAGTCCAATTAGGATAACTGCCGCTGGGACCTCCGCGGTTCGTTCGCGGCCGCGAGCGGACCGCGAACAGTCAAGATTCAGAGGGCTTCATTTTTCGCGGTTCATCCGCGACCGCGAGTGGACCGCGGATGAACAGTGCTTCTGTTTCTTCACTGCTTCGTCCAGCCCTCTTCACTTTAGCTCTTCTCTTGGCCTTTTCATCAACTTATGGCTTCAAAATGGCTTTTTAAAGCATCCAATGCATCACATGTACCTGTAAAACACAATCAAACACTAATCAAAGCATTTTGTCCTCTTAACAACATTGTTCTTATAATAAAGTGTGATTATTTAGGGTATAATTATAGTCAAATTCACCTATTATCAAGCAACCAACATGCTATATAGAAGCAAGGTACAATTTTATGAGAAAAATTGTAAAATCTGTAAAATCTTTAGAAATACCGTGGCTCATATCAAATCTCTTTTGAAAATGATCTTTTCAATAATTATAAAATGATTTCAAAATAGTTATTGCTAATAAGCACGGAAAATACGCCCCTCGGGCACAAATACCACAATTTAACAGGTATAGAGGCAAATAAGTACGCAAGATGAGCACATAAAAATTTTCCCCTCGGGCAAATATCTCAAACTAAAGCATCCCCTCGGGCTCACTCTCTTCAACACTCTCAGCCCCTCGGCTCTCTCTCTTAGATCATTCTCAGAACAGTATCACATAGTAGCCGCTACGGCATGCAGCCCGATCCTTATAACATTGCGACGTTCAACCCGATCCATAGCTCGTTGCGGCGTGCAGGTCCGATCCAATATATATATATATATATATATATATATATATATATATATATATATATATATATATATATATATATACTGTGGCGTGCGGTCCGATCCATATAATATACTACTGTGGCGTGCAGTCCGATCCATATAATATACTACTGCGACGTGCAGTCCGATCCATATATAATCTTCACATTCAGGCTCTCGGCCTCACATCCCTCAGTGTATCCTCATAGCTGGCTCTCGACCGCACTCAGTTAAAATATCATCACAAGCCCCTCATGCATTAGTAAAATAGTAGTCCTCAGCCCAAATTATCATTTAAATATCAGTTAAGACTCAAATCTGAGTAAAAGTGGTTGACTTGTAAAATGGTGGAGAAACAATATGACTGAGTTCAAGTAATAAGTCAAAACAGTAAGGAAAATAGTGAAAATAATCCCCGATGGGTTCAAATAATTGGCACGGAGCCCAAATATGGCAAGCAGCCCAAAGAACAGTGATAATAAATAAATTCCAGTCAAATATGCGGTAAATTAATCAATCGGGTTGGACCAATTCACAATCCCCAGTGGTGCTCCACCCCACGCCCACTATCCGGTGTGAAAGTCACCTCAAATATAGCCCTACGATATGCAATACGGGGTTTTAAACCCTCAGGATATTATTTACAATTATTACTCACCTCGAACCGACTATTTCTTTAATTCGTGATCCTTTGCCCCTCGAATTGCCTCCACGTACGTCGAATCTGCCCGAAATCACAACGTATATGTTGCATTATACAAAAGAGACAATACCCAATCGAAAAAAAATATCAAAATTCACGAATTTGACAAAACTCTAGCCCCGGGCCCATGTCTTAAAACTCAAATTTTTTTATACAAAAATGTTATTCGTTCTCTCACGAGTTCGTACATATAAAGAACACCAAAGTCGGAGCTCGTTTGGCCCCTCAATCGACCCTAGAAGGTCTCAAAATCACAAGCCCTAAACCCACATTTTTCTACTCATTTTCTCCAATTAAACACTTCAAAAACATGTAATCTTGTCGGATTATTCGATGATATTTTAATATTATGGAGTAGAAATGATCACAAGTGACTTACCTCAAGATTTCCAATAATTTATTGCTCAAAAGTCTCCCCAAGCCGTGTTCTTTCACCCAAAAATGCTAAAAGGGGCTAAAATAGTTGAACAACATTAAAAAGACCCATTCTGGTCGCTAAAAGCCGAATCCGGTCGCTAAAAGTGCCCAAATCTAGTCGCTAAAGGTGCTCACTAGATGCTATTGCACCAACAATGTTTATTTTCACTAAAGGCCCTAACTCCACCATGCGAACTCGTAATTTGATGATTCTTATTCCTATGAGTCACAAATAATAATACAAACATAGTCCTTCAATCGAGACTCAATTCAGAGCTCATTTGCTTAGTGCGATACTCATTTCACCCGTTAAACAATTAATTCACATTTCGCGTCAAAAACCCAACTTAATGAAATTAAACCAAATATTCCAGATCACTCTTATAATTCATTATCAAAATCCCGGAAGTCTTGAAATCAAATTTCGATATGTACAACTAAAAATGGACCTTTGGATCCTTACATGCTTATGCTCAAAACACCAAAATCTTCCAAAAACTCTTCCAAAACTTATCCGAGCCTCATGAGATCCCAACAAAATATACTAACAAGTTTCATAATATGACACAAACTTAGTTGTTCCTTCGAATCACCAAAACCAACGCAAAAATACTAAATTCACCTCGGATTCAAGCATATAAATTTTGAAACTTTTAACTTCCACATCTAATGCCTAAACACGTTAAAACTAGTCCGAATGACCTAAAATTTTGCAGACAAGTCCAAAATGACATAACGAAGCTACAACAAATCTCAGAATTCCATTATGACCCTCAGATCAAAATCTCACCTATCAACCGGAATTCGCCAAAATACTAACTTTGCCAATTCAAGCTTAATTCTACACCGGTCATCACAAAACTATTCCAAACATACTCCTAAGTCCCAAATCACCTAACGAAGGTATTCAAACCGTAAAATTCGCATTTCGAGATCTCTAACACATAAGTCAATATCCGATTAACTTTTCCAACTTAAGCGTCCTTAAAAAAGATTAAGTGTTTCAAATCTTACCAAAATCATCTACGAATGACTTCACATTTTGCACACAAGACACATTTGACATTACGGACTTGCCCAAACTTTTAGAATTGCATTCCGACCCTGATATCAAAATTTTCACTTCCAGTCGAATTTTCTCAAAAACCTTTAAATTTCTATATTTAGCCAAATGACTTCAAAATGAACTCCGGACATCCGAATTTACTTTCGATTGCGCTCCCAACCCCAAAATCACCATAAAGATCTATTCACAGACTCAGAATCCAAACAAAACATCTATAACTCTAAAATTCCTTCCAACCCAAACTTGTGAAATTCTTCTAAAATACTATCTTCCACAATATACGTTGAAATGCTCACCGGTTATCCAAAACCAAATCAGAAATACGCACAAGTCCGAAATCATCATACAATCTTGCTAGAACTTTCAGATCCCAATTTCGAGGTTTTTACTCAAAATTCCAATCTTAGCCATTTTCTTCAACTGAAGGCTACCGCAATAAAAATAATTTCCAATTTGCCTCTGAAGTTTTGAAAATTCAACTCTGACCATACGCACAAGTCAATATACTTGAAATGAAGATGTTCATGACTTCCAACTACTAAACAACATGCTAGAGCTCAAAACGACCGGTCAGGTCGTTACACTATCAGCTCTGCGAAAGATGCTGGTGTGCTCTATTTGCTTCGTAGTTGCTTATTTGGTTAGTATAATTTAGACGTGTACTATTGTGTATGGTGGGACTCTATCTCAACCATTATGAAAATTATGTATTCTTAGGGGCTTGTCGATAGATGTCATATACGTAAAATATTGTATGGCCTTGTCGGTCTATGTTCAGTGTACGAGCGGCTATTTTGCTCTTCTGGGCCTGCATGTCTTGTGTACTAGATGGTATCACATGTTGTGCTCTACTTATCTTACGATAGCCTTCTAGCTCAGTTATCTATGATAGTATGACATAAAAAGATATGTTATGTAGGTACCGGTACCAGTCGTGTCCCATCGGTATGGGTTGTGACAAAAGTGGTATCAGAGGTATGTACAATTATTCACACCCATATCACTTATGCTCCATGGGAGCTAGTGGAAATAGTTAAGAGAAGGACGAATATCAAGAATCGGTTGCGGTTAGAGTAACCCAAAATGTTTGGATTGCTTGCGTTAGTTCACATTTTCGAAGGATATTGTAAATGTGCTAACAAAATCTCCTTGTGAGACACCTAGATGGTACGCTCTAAAATAATACAGCTGGATATGAGTCCTATAAAGATAGGCACTGGCAGCCTTGAAAGGATAAATGTTACCTTAGTATATCTCCCATCCCTAGTAGAGAAAGAATGTTCGGCAACTCGAAGAGCCAGTAGATGGAGCAAGGGGAGCTAAAAGCAAAAGAATGTCTTGTTCGAGTTTTTAGAATAAAGTGATAGGCATAAATGTTAGCGGGAAATAAGAAGAGAGTTAATGAAGCATCATAAGTAAGATGTGATGCATGAACGACAATGGTAGATAAAAAAAGATGACAGTATTATAGAGTCTATAGTCAAGTGAAGGAAAAGACAAGAGGTGACATTCCTAGAGAAAACAAAATAGTATAGGCCATAAAGTTATATACTTATTTCAAGAAATAAGTTCGTGACTCTAACATGATTACCAAAAGGAAAAGTTAGACCCAGATCAATAGAAATCAGTATGAGCTGGTGAACAAGATAAACTAAACATGAATTAGGGACTGAGTGAGTTGATAATGGTCGACATCAAGAGAATTTCAGATTGCGTTCCGATAATAATAGAATGGACCACAAGAAAATATTTATGAGGAACTCAAAGAAAGGTCATTCAGGAAAACGCTTCACTAAAGCAAGCAATGTGAGCAAAGTTAAGCTTAAGGGACTGTATGTGCCAGTTATACTAAGTGTCACTATGGTGAGTAAAGAATTTTGTTATCCTTGGTGCAGAAGGATTACCAAAAGATAATTAAAGGCCATCGATGATGTGCAAAGAAGCCAAAGATAAAGAGGTAAAACATCTATGGATTGATCATCATGGCTCCAACTCTTAGTTCTCTCCTAAAGGGGGGAATATTGAGTGATATGGCATTAAGTTAGAATTAAGTGGTTCTAGTAACTATGAAATGATAAAGTAAAAATGTGATAAAAATAAGAAAGGGATCACATTGCTCTTATTCAAAATTTACAAATATGCTACGATTCCAGAACATTATGAAAGAACAACATCAAGGAGAGGAAGTAAGGGTTCTGGCCGGGGTATTTTTGATAAACAAGGAGCCAGTGCGAGAAGTAAGTTAAGATAAAAGGAGTAACCCAAGAAAGATTACGTGGAATTTTAGTATGAGAATGGGCAGCGAGTAATTTTTAGTTGATTGAGGAAGAGCCTAGTTATGGCTAGACAGGTGGTTACCGATGAATCAGGAGACTGTGCAAGATAAACATAGTAATACCAATATAGTGAATTCAGCCCCACAGTAACATTATTATCATAGTTGAGATGTATTCAGAAAGGAGTCGGGGTAGTTAAAGGTACTCCATGAATTTTACGGGAATAAAAAGGAGTGTCACTAGAAAGACAATCAAAATATTAGCTTAGAAGCAACCCTAAAAGTACAAGGTCATGGAGGTAAGTAACTATGGACAATTATAGGCGAGGAAGAACAGAAAAAAATTCTATCGGGTATATGATATAATAAGCTTGCAGCCTTATAAGAGTCAAAGGGTCCTCCCTAAGTACTACTATGAAAGACTGGCTGAGGAAGTAAGGAAATAAGCTTTAACCTAAGCTGGGTGACCTAAGTAGGAGATGGTCTTATAACAAAAGTCTAACAACAATAGTGTATGCACTCCAAAAGAAAATGGCACCTACCGTGGCTGATGAATGGAAAGTAAAATTAGAAGTGATATTCAAGATCATATGAGTTGTATGGAATTCCAATATACATGGGCAGCAAGATAAGCTAAGTATGCACGCAAAAGGGGCAGAAGGACCGGGAAAAGTAATTGCTTATGTTTGAAGAAAGCTGAGATAGAAGAAAAAGAATGATTACATTCATGATCTAGAGTAAGTAACGTTATGAATGCACTTAAGAGTTTCGAGTTTTATACATGAAACATATAGAGCCGTAGAAGATTCAGGTTGAAGTTAGAAGAAAGAATTAAGCCCAGGTCATAGATGAATGATTGAATTATTAAAGGATTGTATCATGGATATTCCTCAGCGTCCATAAAAAGGCCAAACGTAATAACTAATACCATGAACCACAAATCAGGAGGTAGCTTAAGCCTGCATAAAGGCTAAAAAGCAGGAAGAAACTAAAAAGTTACATCAACAAAGTAAATCAATAATCTGATTATTGGATCCAAAAAATTATAGAAATCATGATTTAAAATATTACAGAATCTCTCTTAATATCAGAGGTGCCAAAGGGATAGTACAACAACTATATTGTATAATGGCCCTACGGTGAAGTCGGTAGTACCGGCCTAAAAATATTAGTACAAAGCTCCCACCAAATTGTGTATGCACCAGAGGTGCAAGTATTATAGTAGAGCTTCATGTTATTGACATGAATTATACTTATGTGGAAGGGAGTTCATGAAAGAGATAAAAGATATGTTGCAAGATTTTAAGTTAAGTAAGGTAAACATGAACAACATACAAGATACTCAAAGGGAGAAGATCCTGAATAGTCCATGCTTCAGATAGAAGGTTAGAAGCACTAGGATTCAATATCCAGGAATGATAGCAACGTCGTAAATGGCGTACTTTCGAGTCTATGGTTTCTAAGTACCGAGATATCTAGTCAAGAGAGTAAAAAAAGTTAGAGACGATGTGATGTCTCACTTGATGTTCTAGAATAACATAAAGAAATCTATGGTGAAAGCAAGTTGAAGGAAAGTTGCGAACAAGTATAAATAAATATGTGTTGGTTGCAAGCTAAAGTATGGTAGAGTGACAAGGTATTAGGAAGACAGGAGTAAGGATAAGGAAATGCAAGTGTGAAGGTGATAAGAATGGATAATTCCTTGAGATTAAATTCATAAAAACAAGAGAGCTATGGTTGATCTAAGTTATAGAAAGTTTAGTATAGACTGAAGAACTCAAACATGTCTAAGAGTAATAATATTTTGAAGAAATGGAATGTTGCCCTAGTAATGGAATAAGGGCGTAATTATAATAGATGAAGGATGGCAATTGGGCCTTCGATTGAGTAATGACTTGAAGAAGATTTCATGAATTGCAAAGGGCTAAAATACCCATATAAGGTGAGTTACATTGGGATGCTATAAAGTGCGGTTATGGAAGTATAGTGTCACCCCTAGGTGGATAAATCTAATTATTCCGGATGTCTCCAATGAGACACGAGCTCTAGTGGTAGTATTACATAAGAGATCAAGTTATCATTGGTAGATGATGGACCAACAATTAGGTGAATCAAGAATAGATCGATAAAAGTTCGGCAGTATGAGATGAGATTAGACCATCAGTATTAAGGATAAGCAACGAGAGTAACCTGGAGTTGGTTGCAGAACTCAGTAATGATAAATTGAAGTAAGAGTTATGGTATAGTATGACCTACATAGATGCAGTAAAGTCATACGAATGCATAAGAAGATCTGTGAAATAAGGTATAATAATATTCGTAAGTTTGACAAAGTACTGAGCGAAGAACTTCAGTACACTTATAGACGCCCAAAGGGACATCTCACCAAGTATATGTTCACAAAGAGAGGCCTAAAGATTGGCTAAAAGCTGGAGAAAAAAGGAGAGAGGATCACATAGGAGTACTTACAATGTTAGAGTCGTACAAGCTCCATGAAAGAAGGTAGCAATAATTACGAGATTGGAAGGATTCTGGCCACAAGTCGTTACGTGAGAAAAAGGCCTAAAGGGGGGAATACCCTGGCCTTTGGATTTATTCATAGAACAATTTCCTAAATGGCAAGGAGAGCATTAAGGTATTAACAAGAGCTATAAGTTCTGAAAATGATAAGAGCATCAGTTAAGATTCGAGGATAAATATTCCAAAAGAGGGAATGATGTTACGCCCTGCAATATAACGTTGATATTACATCTCGCAGTATTATATTACGATGATGTTACGCCTTGTAGTATTACATTACGATGATATTATGCTTCGTAGTATTAAATTACGATGATGTTGTACCCTATAGTACTGTACATTGAATTTATCGTAAGGTAATTAACATCAGTCCAAGAAAAAGATTATTCGAAGATTATAAGGATAATGCTATTTCACAAGTGATGAGTAAATTCGTAAAGATGAGAGGGGAAGCAAGTCAAAGAAAATAAATTTTCGTCCAAGTTTGGTATGTTGGGATAAAATACGGGCCGGGCATTAATACTCCATATTTATGGACTAGCGCCATTTAAGGTACTACATGACCATGATAGTAAAGTATACAAGATGTGTTAAAAGCGAGTAATATTTTAGGTAAGCTGAGATAATCTTACTTATGCGAGTAATTGGTTATTTACCGAAAAGCAGGACATTACCTAATTAATTGGAGATATATATTGTATAACCATTAAATAGTGTGATGTGGCAGCTCCATATTCAAAATAAATGATTCATAATATTGGCTTGAAAGGTATCAGACCTTAAAGTGACACTAAGCTTGTAATATGGCCCACTTAAGGTTAAGAATAACATTTCAAAAATCAAAGATCATTTCCTATCACTTAAGGAAAGAGTTCAGCAAGCTTTCATTACTTTTAAAATCCAAAAATCATTCCCTACATATCTTAAAAAGAAATTCAGCAAGCTCTCCTTACAAAAGCACTAACGTTAAATCATTTCTCCAATATACATCTGCATATTATATAACATACATATAAGCAACGCCCAAGACCTTCAACAATTCAAATTATCGTGTGATTTTGTAATATTAAGGAAGTACGGTATAGTATTTCTCAAAAGACTCGACTCAAGTATATTGAAGCTATTTGTTCTTTCTTTTGGCATGATCTATACGACAGAAATGAAACGAGAAAATGCACAACTTCCATAAATGATATTCATAGAAGAATTAGAGGTGTCTGTGCTCTTGAATTTTCATGTGTCCTATTATTTTATCAACTGTTCATGGGTCTCAAAAAAATATGTAAGTTGAAAAAAGTTTAATTCATGATATTATTCAAAGGCATAATGGTATTATGACATTTCAAAAGATTGTATTGATGTATTTTTCATGCATTGTATTCATTTATACATGTACATTGACCCATTATATATACATATGCATGACATGATATTTATACGAATATGCATGACACTATAAGTGTGACGACCCGACCCGTCCCGTCATCTTATGTGTTACGACTTCGTTTCCCCCTTATTGTGTTGCTTCATATTTTTATATCAGTGTTAGAGTTGATCCGGTGTAATTGAATTGGTTTTGATTGAAAAAAGGCACATAACCTCTTAGAAGGAAGCTTATTTTAGAAAAGTCAACCAGAAGTTGACTATGTGATTAGAAGGATCGGATGTGAATTTTGGTGGTTTGGTTAGCTTCGGGAGGTAATTTGTGACTTAGGGGAGCGATCAGAATTGAATTTGGAGGCCCGGTGTAGAAATAGGCTTGAATTGGCGAAGTTGGAATTTTGGCGAAATCCGGTTAATAGGTGAGATTTTGATACGGCATTCGGAATAGAATTTCGAGTGTTGTAGTAGCTTCTTTAGGATGTTTTGGATTTGTCTGCAAATTTTCAGGTTATTCGATGGAATATTGGTTTCAGAAGTTATAGTTGAAACTTGGGCTTGAATCCGTCATGAATTGATAATTTTTGTGTTTAAGGACGTGTTTTGATTATTGGAACGAGTTCGTATCATGTTTTAGAGTAGGTTCGTGGTTTTCGTTGAGGTCCCGGGGGCCTCGGGTGAGTTTCGGATGGTCAATCGGACCAATCTTGGCCTTAGGATTTCAGATTTTTACTGATATATTGTTGCAGGGCAATTGATCATCGCATTCGCAATGATGAGGCGCAAATGCGTAGAAGTAATTTGAAGCCAGGAAATTTTGTTCATCGTTTTCACATCAGAGGCATCGCGATCGTGAAGGGTAAGCAGATCATGCATTGCGTTCGCGTCAAAGGGGAACGCGTTCACGTATAAGGAATTAATGTTCGGAAATAATTTGGTCTTTGTGTTCGGGGAATGCGTGTCACGTTCGCGTAAGAGGAAGGAGCTAAAGCATCACGTTCGCGGGCCTGAAGTCACGTACGCATAGAGGTAATTTTTGGTAAATGGAGTTTGTTCATGGGAAACACGAGGGTGTTGACCGCGTTCGTGTAGTGTAAAACTTGGGCGTTAGAAGGTTTTTAATTGGCATTTCATCCGCGAGAAAAATCAATTCCCACAATTGTTGAACACATTTTGGAGCTTTTGGACGAGGGTTAAAGAGGATTTCAACTAGGAACCAATTGGAGCTAAGTTTTATGAGCTAATTATATTATTTTATCGAAGATTCATCCATGAATTCTCTAAAATTGTGTATAAAATTGAAGAATTTAAGGCTTGATTTTTGCTACGTAAATTTAGAATTTGGTGGCCCATTTGAACTCCCATTTTAAAATAATTTTATATGTACGGACTCGTGGCGAGACGAGGATTCCGAAATGTTAGTTTATAATTTTTTAGAAGCGCGCCCGGGGCTCGGGTTTTGCTAGTTTCGAGATTTTTGTTATATTTTGATTATTTTTTATCATTAGCCTATTATGATATATTTATACTGATTTTGGCTAGTTTTGACGCTCGTAGAGGCCGGTTTGAGGAGCAAAAACATCACTGGCTAGAGTTTTCGCTGGATCGAGGTGGGTACTACTTGTAAATGATATCCTGAGAGTTTATAAACCCCGGACTTGCACATCATAGTGTTGTATTGAGGTGACTTGCATGCCGGATAACGGGCGTTGGGTAGAGCACCATTAGGGATTGTGATTTGGTCCGTCCCTCTTAATAAAAACACTACTTAATTGCTTGAAGTTTAATTGACACCCTAATAAAGATATTAATTATCATGAACTGGACTGATTGTCATGCTTTGGGCTTCGTGTCGAATATTTGAATCCTTCAGGGATTGATATCGCTATTTTTGGCATTACTGTACATATTTTTATCTCAGTCCAAGGGTTTAAAAATGGTATTTTGTAACTCAGCATTTTTATAAGATTTGAAAACTTAAATAATATTTTGATGACATTTTTAGCTGAGAGCTGCTATGTTACTATTTTCCAAGAGGCTTATGAGCATTTATGACTATGCATGGATCGGGATGTACGCCTCAGCGGGAGTGACTTTGATATTGCGCTTGGGCTGTAGGAGCCCCTCCAGAGTCTGAACACCCCACAGTAGCACCGGGCGCCTAAATGGATTAGGTTGTACGCTGCAGCGTCATGTTCATGTGAATTTCATTGCATTCACACATTGGTTGTTGTTTGTACTATGTGGCATGACATTTAGAAATCATATATATTATTGGCATGCATGTATTACTTGCCTTGTTGACCACACATCCTAGTATTATTTGATAATAGAGTGTTGTGCCCGATTGGCTGATTTGTGTGCAGAATTGCACTACATGATGATGCATTTATATGCTTGACTAAAAAGAAAGAAAGAGATGTTATCAAAAGAGGTTTAAAAATGAGCCACATGTTTTTATAAAGGATTTTTATGGAACTACTATTGTATAAAAGTGTTGTACTATATTTTATAGCATGAGGTAGTACTCTTACGTGGTTTCTTTATTCTCAGCATTATTTACTCTTTTTACCACTAAGTTGGAAGTACTCAATTTACTCCCTGCACCATGTGTGCAGATTCAGGTATTTTGGGAGCTTATCTGAGCTCGTTGCTGTTTCAAGAGTTTTATTGGAGTTGTTGAGGTAGCTGCCCGACGTCTGTAGAACCCGACTCCTTCCCTATCTCCTTATTATTTTCCGTAGTTTTGATCATTTATAGTATGGAGTTTTATTACTCTGTATAGTTAGAGGCTCTAGACTCATGACCCCCAGGTCTTTGGGAGATTATTCAATGATGATTTTAGCTTTATTGTTAAAAATGATATTCAAATAATTGGTTTGAGCTTTATGCTCTAGTTAAGAGTTCAAATGGTCGAGCTTGCCTAGCAGTTGTATTGGGCACCATCACGACCGGGTTTGGGGTCGTAACAATAAGTATTTCATGATTTATAAAAGTTTTTCAAACTTACAGGTTGAGTCATTTACTCTATATTTCATCCATATCTGTTATGTACTTATTTATGTGACTTACATACTCGGTATATTATTTGTACTAACGTTCCTTTTGCCTGGGGACACTGCATTTCATGCTCGCATGTCTGGATAGACATGTCGAGAGCCCTCCAAGTAGGCTATCAGCTCAGCGAAAGATATTGGTGTGTTCCATTTGCTTCAGAGTTGCTTGTTTGATTAGTATGATTTAGACATGTACTGTTGTGTATGGCGGGATTCTGTCTCAGCCTTTATGAAAATTATATATTCTTAGAGGCTTGTAGACAGATGTCATATACGTAAAAGATTATATGGCCTTGTCGACCTATGTTTAGTGTACGAGTGACTATTTTGCTCTTCTGGGCCTGCATGTCTTGTGTATTAGTTGGTATCACATGTTGTGTTCCACTTATCTCTCGGAAGCTTTCCGTCTCAGTTATCTATGATAGTATGACATGAAAAGATACGTTATGTAGGTGGGGGGTGCCCATCGTGGCCCATCAGTATGGATCGTGATAGAACCGTTCTATCCACCCGTGATTATTTTCATTATCACGCTTGCAGAGGTTGAATATTCCCCCGTGGAAGATCTTGGGAGAATAGAGATTCATTATATGAGCTAAGTTTATCTCTTCTCCAGTCTAATGGCATAAACGCCGAAGGCAAGCAACTGTCCTCCACACCGAAGGATTAACTTGTGCCAAACACACTTGGTAGTAGAGGCAAAACTCCGCAATCATGGAGTCAAGCTCTCCGCTCACTTTAGCATTTATGCTTACTGTTAAATGTTCATCAATGACCCCCATAATTGACATTAAAGAAGGGCACGATCCTAGGACCTCCTTCCCTAGACATAACTATAATACTCTCTCTGATCCACAATAAGTGTCCACTTTACTTTTAGCATGTCCATTAAGAAAATACTAAATCCTATACAAAATTACCTAATATGACTAAACTACCCTTATTTAGTAAGTTAATGTGGTGAGAGAGAAATTTTTTAGGGAAATGCACATAAGAATAAAAGAGTAAAAATAAATTAAATTTTTTATTGATCACCCAACTAGACACTTATTTTGGACAAAAATTAAAAAGTAAATTGTACACTTATTGTGGACAGGAGGGAGTAGTGAGTTCAGTTATCATTGTAAAGCACACGAATTCTATAAGTACTTACATTACATTCTATACAAAGCTTAATACCATCTTATTTTCTTGCTTTTTGATTTCATTGTTGTGCCCGGAAACCTTGTTCCCAGAACTGTTTCGTCTACATCTTAAGGCTAAGTATTGCATAATTTTTCGATTAATTTATTATTTTAGGATCAAATTTATTCACTTGTCAAAAAACCATGTATAAACTGTATCGTTTTACGGGTAAAAAATATTACCCCGAAGACATCATACTAGTTAGCGCATAGGTGAATAGAATACTACATTACCTTTTTTTCGTTTGGAATGTTTGGATAACTTATGAGCAGTCTCATGATATAATTTCAGTTAACACCAGATCATATTTTTCTTAATTATATTTGTAATGAATTTAGGCACCTGCTCGAGTAGAATCACCAGAACAGTTTGCTCGTGTTATTGGCTAGCAGCCCTGAACCTATTTCATCTTTCATTTATTTACTCGTCATATATTGTATTTTACATAGTAGTATTATTCTATTACATAGTAATAAATGGGCAATCAGTCTCGATCATTTGAGATTGAATTTTTATATCTTAGACTACTCCATTATTTAAGAGCAATAAGTATACAAATCGATAAGTATAGATGCTTAAGAAAGGTAAAGCTTTGCCAAAAAAGTCAATGAAGCATTACACCAAACCTAACATGAAACTTTTTTATTTGCACAAGAACAACATCAATTTTACATATCAAAGAAACAAATAGAATGAATAAGATTACATTTCAGTTCTTTAGAAATACAAATATACTTTAATAATAGAAAACCAATCATAGAAACAGTGGAATTTAAGAAATAGTTGACACTGCCACAAACTTTTTTTATGATCCCATTTTGACCAGTTAGAGGACTAATATCTCTCATTTTGATCATTGCTGCAGCAAAGTCAGACGAGAAAGCTCGAGGACTATTACTGTATTCAGAAACAATATTATCCCTCGACCCTCCATTGAAAAGAACTTGATCTGATTGAAAAAGACCTTTCTTTTGGATAAGGTTCTTGAAATAATTGTTATCTAATTGATTTGGTGTAACAGGTGCTAGATTTACATTCTCTCCTTCTTGAGGACATTGACGTCTTCTAGTACTTGCAAATCCAGCATCAATGTCTGTTCCATTGCTATATCCGATCACGAAATAGGAAACATTGTGCTTGGCCTATTGTGTGAGCCCCTGGAAATCAAAGCAAATATATAAGGTTCTATTTTTGTTTGGTTTCTAAATGAAAATAAAAGGGCAGCCCGATGCACTAAGTTCCTGCTATGCATGGGTACGGAAAAGGGCTAGACCACAAGGGTCAACCAGACACAGTCTTATTACACTACATTTCTGGTCAAATAGCGGCAACTTTGCCAGTTACGCCAAGGCTCCTCTTCGAATTCTAAATTATAATTCTAAATGTTAATGTCCTGATTAATTACCTGACAAGGCAACCATATCTCTTGTGCTAAGTCCCTTGCTTGCAAAGCTAGAAATAAGCCTGTTGAGAGGATCAAATGGACCAGGGAGATCTGTTTCAGCAACTGTCTTGCCTGCAATTGTTGAATCTCTTCTTCCAAGTTTCACTGTCCATGATGGAAAATTTTTTTTATGACATGGCAAGACACGTGGAATGGTCAAAAGGTTATTATTTTGAAAGATAATAAATAAATAAAAGATGCGAGGAGACAACTTAGACACGGGACGTAATTCAACTACGAGTCCCGTACCTGTTTAGAGCGGGTTGGAATGTAACTCTAAAGACAAAGGATACAAACAGAAAGTAGATACGAGTTCCGTATCAATTCAAGACATTCAAGGTCAACGGATCAAAAGCATTTAAAGCATGGATCTAGAGGTAGAAAGAAGTCCAAATTCAATCATTAAGTACCTGATACGTTAAAGAATTGATATTTAATAAGAATGATTGTGTAACGATCTATTTAATATCATTTGTTACTCATAATTATGTCATTAAAGCCTAGGTTTGATTTTTTTTACCTAGGGTAAGCTATAAAAGAAGTAAGTTATACCAATTGTAGACACGATCAACAATTGAAAGCCTACTGAAATATAATTTTTCTTTACTGTTCATTCTAATTATTGAAAGTCTATTACATTTTCAGTCTCTTGATTATTAGTAACCCGTTTTTTCTATTACTTTCTGGTTTTAATCGAAATTTCATATTTTGGTTAAACAAATTGATTCCATTACCGGGAATCTGATAATCTATTTTTTCTAAGCTTACACACTTTACTTGTGGCTAACATTATGTCAAATAACACTAACAATAACAACAACAACAACAACAACAATAACAATATTGTTGAAAGTCAGATCCCTCACGTTCAAGGGGATTTGAACAATGTTAACATAGTTCCTTCCCCTAAAGACTCTCCACGCCAGTTTCGTGGAGATACTCTTGCACAAATACACCATTGCCAAAAAGGACATTGAATATCATCAGTGGAGGAGTGGATATCTACAAAGTAACATACACGGCTTGAAATAAAATTTTTAAAGTGGTTATTACACACGGGAAGAGAGTACGCCAAACCTTAGAGGATGAAAGTATGAGTTTTGATGATGCAGATATAGAAGGAATGATCACTCCTCACAATGATGCACTGGTTATATCATTACTTGTACACGATACTAATGTAAAGCGAGTTTTAATTGATCCAGGAAGTTCTGTCAACATCATTTTGCTAAGAGTGTTGCAGGAAATACAAGCTGAAGATAGAATGATATCCAAAGCACATACGTTATCAGGCTTTGACAATACAAACGTGATAACGATAGGTGAAGTAATTTTAATAACTTATGCTGCAGGTGTCGTTAAAGAAACTAAATTTCAGGTAGTTAATATGGAAATGGCCTATAACTTAATCATGGGGAGACCATTAATTTATGATATGGATGTTATCCCATCAACTCTACATCAAGTCATCAAGTTTCCATCGCTTTGGGGAGTATGTCAAATTCGAGGAGATCAACAAACAACCAGGAGTATCAACGTTGTGGCAAGTACGAGTACCGTAGGAACAGTTGGAGGCAATAACAACCAAATTTCAACTGAAAAAATGGATTTAGACTCGAGACCTGATGTCATTCAGGAACCCGATGAAAAAGAAAACATCAACACAACAATAGAGGAGCTCGAAGCAGTAATGTTATCTGAGCAATGGCCTGAAAGGAAAGTTTACGTAGGAGTTAATCTAAGGCCTGACATGCGAGGTATGTTAATTGAATTTTTAAAAACTAATGGGGATTGTTTTGCTTGGTCCCATACTGATATGACAGGTATACCACCGGAGGTGATGACTCATAAACTCAATCATGGATCCATCTTTTGCTCCAATCAAGCAGAAGAAAATAAAGCAAGGAGCTTTCAAGAATCAAGTAATTCAAGATGAAGTTCATAAATTATTACAAATTGGGTCAATCCGCGAGGTAAAGTATCATGATTGGTTAGCCAATACGGTGGTCGTACCTAAGAAAAATGGTAAGTGGCGAGTTTGCGTAGATTATACTGATCTAACTAAAGCTTGCCCGAAAGATTCTTTCCCTTTACTTCATATAGATCAAATGATAGATGCAACTGCAGAGTCATGAACTTTTAATTTTTTAGATGCATATTCGGGGTACAACCAAATTAAAATGCACCCCGATGAAGAAAAGACTTCTTTCATCATAGACCGGGTGACTTACTGCTATAAAGTAATGCCCTTTGGTCAAAAAATGCTGGTGCAACCTATCAAAGGTTGGTCACTAAAATGTTTTAGGAACATTTAGGAAAAACTATGGAGGTATATATAGATGATATGCTTGTCAAAACCCAACATTCTACTGATCACATTTCTCATTTATCTGTCATGTTTGAAATCTTGCGTAAATACAATATGAAGCTTAACCCAGAAAAATACGCATTTGGTGTAGCCTCAGGTAAATTTTTGGGTTTTCTTGTTTCTAACCGTGGTATTGAGGTAAATCCTTCTCAGATTAAATCAATCGAAAAAATACCCGATATCCTTACAAATAAAAAAGAGGTTCAACGATTGACTGGAAGAATCGCGCCCTAGGGAGATTTATTTCTAAGTCTTCTGAAAAATGCTTTAAATTTTTCTCGGCACTTAAGAAATAGGATCATTTCGAGTGGAATGATGATTGCCAACGAGCTCTTAAGGATTTGAAAATCTATTTGTCAAACCCCCCTCTATTGGCGAAGCTAAAGGAAGGCGAGAAGTTACTTATTTATTTGGCAGTTTCAGAAGTAGCAGTAAGTGTTGTTTTAGTTCGTGAAGACCAAGGTAAACAATCTCCTATCTATTATTTAAGTAAGACTTTTTTAGATGCGGAAACAAGGTATACACAGTTGGAAAAGTTAGCATTAGCTTTAATTATGGCATCTAGGAAATTAAGGCCTTATTTCCAGTGTCATCCTATTATTGTAGTTACAACTTTTCCATTACGAAATATTTTACATAAACATGAACTGTCAGGTAGGTTAGCAAAATGGGAAATAGAATTAAGCGAATATGAAATAATTTATCAACCTAGAACTGCTATCAAATCCCAAGTACTTGCAGATTTTGTAGCTGATTTTAGTCAGGGGATATATTTAGAGGTAGAAAAAGAATTACAAGTTTTTAATGTTGCGAAACTGGGGATTTGGACATTGTTTGCTGATGGTTCATCTAATGTAAAGGGGGCAGGCTTAGGAATTGTTCCAATACCATCAATGGGAGAAACAATTAAACATGCTATAAAATGTCACCCAATTACTAATAATGAAGCAGAATATGAGGCTGTGATTACAGGTTTGGAATTGGCGCTCGAACTCAGCATCAAGCAAATCATAATCAAAAGTGATTCTCAGCTGGTAGTAAATCAAATACTGGGGATTTATGTAGCCAGAGAAACCAGAATGCAGGAATATCTCGAGAAGGTGCGAGAATTAGTAAGACAATTCGAAACATGGAAGGTAACGCAGATTCCCAGGAATGAAAATGCAGAAGCTGATGCTCTGTCCAACCTCGAATCCGTGGCAGATATAGCAAACTATGCAAATGCTTCGGTTATACATTTATTCCATTCCATTCTCGAAACTGATACGAACGAGGTAAATTTTAATCATTTGACATGGGATTGGAGGAATGAAATTATTGGTTTTTTGTAGTATGGAACCGTACCTAATGATAAAACAAAGGCTCATGCATTACATAAGAAAGCTTCTCGTTATTGTTTACATCAAGGAAATCTTTATCGAAAAATGTTCGGAGGTCCTCTAGCAAGGTGTCTCGGTCCTTCACAAATGAAGTATGTAATAAGGTAAATACATGAAGGACATTGTAGAAATCATGCGGGGGGTAGATCGTTGGTAAAAATGTTGATACGAGCCGGGTATTACTAGCCTAAAATGGAGGAGGAAGCAAATGACTTCGTATCTAAATGTGATAAATGTCAGAGGTACGGAAACAATATGCATAGACCAGCTGAATTACTACACTCAGTCATAGCTCCATGGCCCTTCATGAAATGGGGGATGGATATCGTGGGTCCATTACCTCAGGCAAAAGGACAGGTAAAGTTTCTACTTGTGCTTACTGACTATTTTGCTAAATGGGTAGAAGTTTCTACTTTAAGTAGGTACGAGAGAAAGATGTTAAAGACATTATTTGGAGAAATATAATATGCCGCTTTGGGGTTCCAAAGGAAATCGTGTTCGATAATGGTCCACAATTCATAGGAGCACAAATTACATAATTCTTTCAAAGCTGGAAAATCAAAAGAATAACATCGACCCCATATCATCCGGTGGGTAATGGACAAGCGGAATCCACAAACAAGATAATCATCAATAATTTGAAGAAAAGGTTGCAGGATTCAAAAGACAATTGGCCTGAAGTTCTACCAGCTGTGTTGTGGGCTTATCGGACAACTACAAAAACAAGTACGGGCGAAACACCATTTTCGATGGTTTATGCTGCAGAAGCTCTGATTCCAGTTGAAATAGGAGAACCGAGTATAAGATATGATCAAGCAACGGAGGATTCAAACAATGAAGAGTTATGAGTTAATCTAGATCTGGTTAAAGGAAGGAGAGAAGCAGTATCAATAAGAATGGCGGCTCAAAAACAAGTGATTGAACGATACTATAACCGGAAAGCACGTCTCAGGTTCTTTAAAACTGGGGACTTTGTGCTCAAAACGGTGTTTCAATCGACAAAGGTTGCCAATTTAGGAAAGTTAAGTCCAACATGGGAAGGACCATTTAGAATCCGTAATATTGCGGGAAAAGGTGCGTATGAGTTAGAAACTATGGACGGCAAAATTCTACCTTCACATTGGAATGTTGTACGTTTAAAAAGATATTACTTCTAAGGGGGTAGACACGGTCATGTATCTTCATGTCAAATTATTTTTCTCTTAAATTATTAAGGTTTTACTAACAATTTTAGATGCTAGGTAAAATCCCTAACCCGTGCCAAATGATGAGACACAACCTGCATGGCAAAATAGAATATTCTTAAATTCTAATCCTAGGGTTATATAAATCTGATGGAAATACATACGAGTAGGCGGTCTTCATCTAAAATTGTATCTCCGAGTCCCGCATATTTTCTATTTCAGGAAAAGGACCAGCATATGAGTAATAACCAAGTGTTCAAGGCTTCATTCTTCAACGCTCAAACACTTGGGAGACTATACAGTATATATAGCTTCCTGTAGGAAAATAGATGCGGGTCCATAGAGGAAAAGAGATAAGGGTATTCAAGTTGTAGTTGACTAAATTCAACTACAAATTGCCATGTATCAAGATTCAGTTGTGAATAGCTACGTACACAACATTCTTCAATGTTACTTTACATAAAATATTTTTTAATGTTGTAAACACTTTCCAAACCCTTTCTAAGTATATAAAAATAGGGTTATGGTTATGTGCTAAAATAGGTTGTAATAAAAGAAAACCTTGTATATTTTATATTAAGAAATCTGTTGCACGAAAAACAGTTGTGAGGAAGTCATAGACGTACTATAACGCATGTATTATTCAAAAATTTACTCAAGTTCATGAATAAAAACTTGTCAAAGTTATATAAAAAACATGTGTTTCCTATTTCTTTCATCGTATTATAACACCATTATGAAGTTGAGACGTCTTCTTCATTAAGTGTCAATATATAAAAAGGCCCCTCTTTTTATAATCCTCATGTTGATAAGTCCATGAGTAGAATCATAAAGCATTTTCGAAGGATAAAAATGTAAAACTATTTTATAAGTCCTAAACACGAAAATAGGCAAGAATAGAACACAAAAAGGTATTAATTAACCTTTAAAGCGTAAAAGACTAAAGGAAAAGGGAAATTTAGTCATTCAAGTATAATTATCTTTAAACAACAAATACCCCATTATGAGAACTGGGGACTTCATCACAAAAATCCTTTAACAGGGATTATACCACCAAATAAAAAAACAACAAAATAAAAGACTTTTTTCAGGTGGTCACTGGGGAGTTGGAACATCAGAGGTTGCAACAGGTGCAGGAGTAGATTCACCCTCAGATACCTGAACCACTACTCCGGTCACTTCAATAGTAGCTTCACAACCCATCGGATTTACTGCTTCAGGAGTTCCACACATTGGAGAAGAAATGTCAATGGGTTGCTCAGGAGTGACAACATATTGGTTACTCTTCTCAATCACATCTAAGATTTTGGCTAATTCGGATTGTAAGTTAAAATTCTCTTGAGTAGCCTCTAATAATGCATCCCGACGCGATCTAAGAAAATCCCAATTGACCTCGTAATTGAAATTCTCTGCAAGAGAATTATACTCCTTCTCCAAGGTTTCATAATCCTTTTCCTACGTAGCAAGATAGTTTTCCATTGAATCTTGCTCAATTAGTTGGGAATCAAGGGAAGTCTTTAGCGAAATGTTGGAACTCTCCAAGGCATGAACTTTGTCTGAAGAAATTTTCAAGTCAACCCGAGCTTGATTCAAGTTCTGCTACAATTCTCTGGCATATTCCTCTTTTCTCTTCATAAGTGCTTTAAGCCCCTTCATTTCTTCGTTTGCCCTTGACAATGATTCATTTAAAATATTTTTATCCTTTTTGAACTGACTTAAGGAGGCCTGAGAGATCCCTAAGTTAGCGGATAAAGTGCGATTTTGTCGTTCGAAATGGGCTTTGTCATCTCGAAGTTCATCCATATTCATTAAAGCTCCTTCATGTTGATCCTTCCAATTTTGAGCTTCAAGCTGGGCTTCTTCCATGGCTTTTGCGGATTCCCGAGCCTTTCTCTCCAAAAAATTAATCCTCCCCATTAGCTCAGTACCAATCAAATTAGCCTACAAATATAAGATATAAAAATAAACACCTGCGGTGAAAGGAAAACTAATGCTCAATTTTAAAAGAAATTATCTTTAAGGTTGAATGAACTATGTCATTCATTAAAGTTAAGCAGCTATGGCTTTCCATCTTTCTCCTCTCTATATCTCCTAAACATCACAACTACCAGTCTTCCTCAAAAGACTATGAGTGGTAGGTACTTCAATTGTGACTTTTCTCATATCATACCTCTGCTACTCGGGCCAGTTTCCGAATATACTACAGAGGAAGAATGGGCTGTGGAATGAGGAGTAGTAGAAGAGGAAAAAATGGCAGAAGGTATAGGAGCCAAAATGGGAACAGACACGGGTATTGGAATTGATACGAGAATGGAAGCATTCACCGTAAGTGAAGGAGCAAAAGAAGCCAAGGTGGGATTAAAAACACTTATGGTTGGGGATGATGTGAAAGAGATAGGAGAAATGGGAATTGAGGAAGATAAGGGGACTTCATTTAGAACAGGACCCGGCTCTCCACCTTCGAAATTTCCAATCAAAAGACAGTGAGAAGACTCACTAAAGTCTATTGGAGCAACCTCTCTATCAACCAAGACAGGCTCGGCAGGGGAGGCACGAGCAGGAGCATCGTCAATCTCATTTCCCTCAATAACACATCTCCTTATTATTGGCCTGGTTAACAGCGAGGTGCCTTCTTCTTCTTCAGTATTAGCATCAACTGCCAATATTTTTCTCTTTGCTGCTATTAAAGCCTTTGTCTTGTCTAAGTCAAGAGAAGCATTGGCAGCAGTGCACATAGCAAAAGCTACGTCAGGTAACATCCCTTTATTGCCGAACCCTGATATAAAAAATAAGAAAAGGGGAAAAATGAATTCAATTTTATTAAAAATTGGATTTACTATACGCATTTAAGAATAATAATATACATACCGTGTGTTTTCATTTTTCAATCGTGAAGAGGGGAAATAGACTTCCAAGTCCTTTCCTCTTTGGGAGCCACTTTCAAAATTGAATCTACCCAACCACGGAAGTTGGGAATAGGCTCCACATCTCCCATGGTTTCTACAAAAACCAAAAAGGGGATGAGATCAAAGAAAAAATCAAAATCTCTAAAAATAGACACGAAAAAATAACTAAACGCTTACGTGCAAAGTTCCACTTCTAGGGGAAGGGAATGTTTGTCTCGCCCAGTAAATCCACTGTGCGAAAAACAATGTAACGTAGGTACCACCCACGGTCATTAACGTCATCAAGGTTTACTAAAACCTTTTTACTCCTTGCGGTTAAGGTAAATAAACCATAATGCATCAAGTTGGGATGGTATAAATGAAGGAGATGGGCAAAGGTAAAATAAATTTTTGCCTTTGCAGATAGAAATCTCAAGCAAGCCACCGCCCTCCATACTAATGGACCAACTTGACCTAAGCAGATATTGATGAAATAGCAGAAATCAAGGATAACTGAATCTATAGCAGACTTTAACCCCCAAATAAAAGGATAGGTATAAACAAAGGAATACTCATTCCTAAAGGAAGAAATCCTCTGATTTATGGTAGGAATTGATAGGCAAAGATTTTCCTTCCAATAACAGTCTTTCCTAATGGTTGGAATTGAGAGTTCAGTTATGAGACAAGGATAAGCATCAAGTTTCTCTAGTTTTTCAACTTGTTTAAGAAGCGATGTTCTATTACCCACAAAGGATAAATCATTCGGAACAGTGTCCTCAACTAAGGGTTCTAGAGAAGGGTCAAAAAGCTCTTTACCTTTAGAAGGAGATGTTTTAGATGCAGAACCTTGACATTCGAATTCGGGGAAGGAGGAGCATTGCCAGATGATTCTCCATGCGCTGATCTTAAATTTCGAAGTCTTCTCCATTTATCTCTACTGTGCCTAATTGAAGTAGGAGCATTGGGAAATTGGTCGAGAATTGGAACTTTTCTAGGGTTAGGGTTTGAAGATGCCATTGTTAAATAAAACTTTTTACAGAAGAAAAGTAAGAAGAAGCCAGAAGTCACTTGATGAAGAAGAAAGACTCAAAATGAAATAAGGAAGCAACTGATGAACTAAGAGGTATAATGATGAAAAAATTGCATTAAAAAGGACTGTCACTTCTTGAAAAGAAAGGTTAAAAAAGCCTAGAAAGAAGGAAGTAGAGTTGTAGAGTTAAATCAGAAGATGACACGTGTAAGGAACATTAAAAAAACAAGACAAGTGAAGCACCAGCATTTATTACGATAATAATACAACTTCCACTTCTCAATTATTTAATGGATAAATAAAAGGAAAGTGGGGGGACTATCTGTATTAGGAAAAAGTTTTTTTATGACATGGCAAGACACGTGGAATGGTCAAAAGGTTATTATTCCGAAAGATAATAAATAAATAAAAGATGCGAGGTGACAAATTAGACACGGGACGTAATTCAACTACGAGTCCCGTACCTGTTTAGAGCGGGTTGGAATGTAACTCTAAAGACAAAGGATACAAAGAGCAAGTAGATACGTGTGATAACCCGGCCCGTCATCATGTGAGTTATTATCTCGTTTTCCCCGTTATAGGCTTGTTCATGTTTCAATATGTGTGTTTGGTGAGTTTGAGTCAATTCGGATCGAGTTTGGTTTGAAATGAGACAAATAGTCTCTTAGGAGAAGGCATAGTTGGGAAAAGTCAACTAGATATTGACTTGTGAGTTAGAGAGCTCGAAATCAAATTCTGATGATTCGGTCAGCTCCGGGAGGTCATTTGTGGCTTAGGAGAGCGATCGAAATTGAATTTGGAGGTCCAGTGTAGTTTTAGGCTTGAATTGGCTAAAGTTGAATTTTGGCGAAATCCGAACGGTAGGTGAGATTTTGATCCGAGAGTCGGAATAAAATTCCGACAGTTGCAGTAGCTCCGTCAGGTAATTTTGGATATGCCTGCAAAGTTTTAGGTCATTCGGACATCGTTTGGTCGGGTTTTTGATTGGATGTTGGTTTGAGAAGTTCTGTTGAAACTTAGGCTTGAATTCGCTTTGAATTGATGATTTACATGTTTAATGGTGTGTTTTTATGATTGGAGCAAGTTCGTATCATGTTTTCGGATAGGTTGGTTATTTTCGTTAGGGTCCCAGGGGTCCCGGGATGAATCCGGGGGTCCAATCGGACCATTTCATGCATTTTGGGACTACTGTTGGCTGCTGGTTTTTTGTTGCAGACAGATACTTTATGCGATCGCATAGAGGTGATGCGATTGCATAGAAGAATGAAATTTAGCCACCGAGTTGTTCTATGTGATCGCGTATAAGGGGATGTGATCGCATAAGTATAGAATCTGGTTCTCTACGATCGCCTGGCTACTGGTGCGATCGCATGGCTACTGTGCGATTGCATAGGGTAATGTAATGTGGCCTTGGGTCCGTAGAAGTCAATTGTTCTATGCGATCGCGGGGTGAGTTTGTGATCGCTTAGTAGAAATTTTGGAGCCTGGACAATTGTTCTATGCGATCGCATAACATTAAATAAGGTGAGTAAATATTTGTTCTATGCGATTGCAATAATGGGATGCGATCGCATAGTGTAATTACCTGGGCGGACAGACCTGTTAAGTAACATTTCCACCCGTGAGGGTTTTCATATTTCACCAATTTTGTGTAAGCTTTGAGAGCAAATCTACGGGAATTGACAGGGATTTCATCGGGAAAACATTGGAGGTAAGTTTTATGGTCTAAGTACATGTTTTTATCTTAGAATCTTCCTCTATTTCACCGAAAATGGAAGGATTAGTTGGGGATTTTTGCACTAAGCCTCGGCTATGGTAAACCATCGATTTGAATGGGCAAACGGAGTTCGATTTTGATAAACTTTATATGTATGGACTCGTGTTGAGATAAGGATTCCGAAAATGTAACTTTTATATTTTTTCGAGAAGCATACCGAAAGTCAAATTTCGACAACTTCGTGGGTTTTGGTGTAAATCGAGTTATTTCGATTAGGTTATGTCTATTTAGCCTATATTGATGTATTCTTATTGATTTTAATCAGATTTGGCAACTGAGGAGGTTGATTTGCGAGGCAAGTGCAAGGCAAGCTAGGACTTCTACCGATTTGAGGTGGGTGGTGGTAATAAATGATGTACTGAGGGTTTGAAACCCCGTACTTGCACTATACTGTGCTATGCTGAGATGAAACACGCGTCAAGTAACGAGCGTGGTGGTATTGTGACTGGGGATTTGGACTTGGTCCTTCACGACTGATAGTTTACTGTGTATAATGACTGAGATTGAGCTTATAATTGTGTAATTGGGCTAGTAGCCATATTTTGGGCCTTGTGCCGATCTGTAGAGTATTAGGGAAGCATGTAGAGCTAAGTGACCCTTATATCATGCAGGATACATACACTCAGCCGTAATTATAGCTGTATAGCATATCATGAGCCAGTACTAGATGTGTACTTTGAGAGAGACTACATGGGGTGGGATTCCCTGTTCTAGCTTAGTGGGACTGAGAGGCCAAGTCTATATTGACTAAGATAGGGTCGAGGACCCGCTGTGAGGTATTGATATACATACCGGATCGGGCTACACGCCACAACATTTTACATATATATACATATATATTGGATCGGGCTGCACGCCGCATTATATATATATATATATATATATATATATATATATATATATATATATATATATATATATATATATTGGATCGGACTGCACGCCGCAGTAATATATGTGTGGATCGGACTGCACGCCGCAGTAATATACATGTGGAACGGACTGCACGCCGCAGTATTGTTGCCCTTGGCTATAGGAGCCCCTCCGGAGTCTGTATACACCCCCAGTGAGCGCCGTCGATGTTAAATGGATCGGGCTACACGCCGTAGCGGTTATGTGCATTGCATTGCATCTTTATTTGTCTGCACGCTGCAACAGTGAGTGAGGACTGGGTCAGTGTGGGATCATTGTGAGACAGTTGTGGACTGGAAATGAGTCTTATCACTGTAGAGATGACTTACCTGTGAGGTTACCCTTAGAACTGCCTAGTGATAGTACATGTGTTCTTATTTTCAGTTGTTATTTATTATTATTACTCACTGAGTTGAAATATACTCACCCCACTCCCCTGCACTTTTTGTGCAGATCCAAGTGTTCAGGAGGGTAGTTGAGCTATCGCAGCTGCTTCACTACTGTATTTCTGAGGAGACTTCGAGGTAGTTGCCGGCGCCCGCAGGACCTGATCTCTCCCTCTTTATCATTTTGTCGCTATTATTCTGCCTAGACTTGATTTGTGTAGGATATCTCATCTGTAGAGGCTCAGACTTGTGACACCGCGATTTGGTTGGGCTGTATTTTGTTTGTTCTTTTTTTGCACTTAATGTTTTGATATGAAAACAAGTTATTAACGTTAATTGATCAGTATTAGGTAATAATTGGCTGGTAAAATGGATAATATGGTCGGGCTTGCCTAGCAATGTGTTGGGCGCCATCACAACCGAGGTTTGGGTCGTGACAATACGAGTTCTATATCAATTCAAGACATTCAAGGGCACAGATCAAAAATCATTTAAAGCATGGATCTGGAGGGAAAAAAAGTTCAAATTCAATCATTAAGTACCTGGTACGTTGAAGAATTGACATTTA
This sequence comes from Nicotiana noctiflora, assembly GCA_032618575.1. Lineage (NCBI taxonomy): Eukaryota > Viridiplantae > Streptophyta > Magnoliopsida > Solanales > Solanaceae > Nicotiana > Nicotiana noctiflora. The sequence goes on along the minus strand of JASVEL010012455.1, from coordinate 779,532 downwards.
ATAAGAATGATTGTGTAACGATCTATTTAATGTCATTTATTACTCATAATTATGTCTTTAAAGCATATGTTTCATTTTTCTACCTAGGGTAAGGTATAAAAGAAGGAAGTTATACCAATTGTAGACACGATCAACTATTGAAAGCCTAATGAAATACAATTTTTCTTTACTGTTATTTCTAATTATTGAAAGCCTATTACATTTTTTGGTCTCTTGATTATCAGTAACCCGATTTCTATTACTTTCTGGTTTTAATCAAAATTTCATATTTTGGTGGAACAACTAGCTGCTCATCTAACCACTTAAATTAAATGTAAAATAGTTGACAAATATGTAATATATATATATATATATATATATATATATATATATATATATATATATATATATATATATATATATATATTTTCCTTAACCCCTCCCAAATATTATATCAGCATAAGCGTACATAATCAATGTGTATAATCTATGTATATCAGATAGGATATAAGAAAATTAAACAGTAAATTCGCTCGATTATTGATTTTAGCATAATCTTCTCCACCTCTCTCTTTGCATCTTCTATGATTCCAAAACCTCTTACTGACCCAAGATTTGGCAACGCGGTCTTCTCACTTTTGATCGAAGGGGTCTCATCAAGTAAGATCGAAGCATCACAACCCTAAATCAACGATCAATATAACACTATTTCAACCATTAATTAATTGACTTTAAAATACATGAAAAATAAAAATACATACAAATAATCTTTCAACTAACCTGAACAAAGCAGTCATGAAAGTGAAGGCGAATGAGTGAAGCAGCCATGCAGCGTTCACTTGAAATTGCTTGCCTGATGCTGGTACAAATCGTACTGAGAGCATTAGGGCAAGTATTTGTTGAACCAAAATATCAAATTTTGATTAAAACCAGAAAATAATAGAAAAAACGGGTTACTGATAATCAAGAGACCGAAAAATGTAATAGGCTTTCAATAATTAGAATGCACAGTAAAGAAAAATTGTATTTCAATAGGCTTTCAATAATTGATCGTGTCCACAAATGGTACAACTTCCTCCTTTTATAGCTCACCCTAGGTAGTAGAATGAAACCTAGGCTTTAATGACATAATGATGAGTAATAAATGACATTAAATAGGTCGTTACAGAATTATTCTTATTAAATATCAATTCTTCAACGTATCAGGTATTTAATGATTGAATTTGGACTTCTTTCTGCCTCCAGATCCATGCTTTAAATGCTTTTTGATCTGTTGCCCTTGAATGTCTTGAATTGATATGGAACTCGTATCTACTTGCTCTTTGTATCCTTTGTCTTTAGAATTACATTCCAACCCGCTTTAAAAAGGTACGAGACTCGTAGTTGAATTACGTTCCGTTTCTTTTTTTTTTTATCAATCCACTAGGCAGGGCCTAGGGCTAGTTTTTATATATCAAACAAATAAAGGAAAATACAATAATAGTGTCAATATGTCTAAAGTTATGGAAAAATAAAAAATTGCCTACTACATTATACCTATGATCACAATTAAGCAATGTGGTCAAATATGATCTCACATAATGACTATAAAACTTGTATAAATATAAAACTAGCCCTATGATCATCAAAAAGATTAGTTCAGCTGCCAATTTCGAGCACACTGGGCCAAATGTAACATTAGCAACCCAATGTATATAATTTTGCATCCCTAAAAAAATAGGCCCAATCGATATGCCCAAATTACTGCCTGTATGCTCCAAGACGGTCCAGCCCACTTGTGACGCTCCAATATTCCAGCTGCCCACATGAAGAGGCCCAACATTCTCCCTTATGCATCTGTCACCCGTAGCCCAGACGAAGCAGCCCAAGACCACCCAGCTCTTACTCCCGTAGCCATGTTCTTTCCTCTTCTCCTTATTGTTCCCATAGCCACCTATTTGACTTATAGCCTTTACATATGGTTCCTTCATTTTGCACGGGTAGCCAATCTTCACCTCCAGATATTTTTTAAACATTAGCCACTTATACATCCCTATTGCAAGACAGTTGTTTGCCATTATACAATATTCTAGACACTTTCCAAAATGACTAAAACTGTTAGAGCTAGGTCGTCCATTCATTTCCCATCTCCTCAGCCATCTCTTCACCTCCCTCTCCCTAGAGACTTCTCCTATGGTCGACTGTTCATCTCTCCCCAAGACCATTCTGACGGCTCTTGAGCTTTGCCACCATGCTTGTTCCTCTTCTCCGATTGTCTCCCCCAGGTAATCTTCTCTAATTCTTTCTTTGTTTTTTGATTCTTACTCATTCTAAGCCTATTAATTTTGTACATCTTTTTCTGTTGAAACTCCTTTTTATCTCCCTGCTTGGAGATCCCCTTAGGATCCACTGTCTTCTTGAAGTTCCAGTATTCTATTCCCGATAATCTCCTCCATTTTCCTTTGTTTCTATTACTTCCATATTCAACTTTTCTTCTCCTGACTTTTTCTTTTCTTTTTTGATGAGTTGTCCCTGCTATTGCTGCTTCTCCTTGCCTATATGCATTTGTAGCTACCTCCGCCACTGGTAACCTCCTCCTCCCCTTATTTTTTATATTTTCTATTGCTATTTTCTCCCCTCTTCTACTCATTCTTATATTTTTCCTTTTTCTGTATGTCTGCTGGACTGAGATGAATGCCTTGTGGATGCCTGCACGTGATGACTTGGTCGTCTACCCGAGTGAAAGTGCTATTCCAATGGAAGATCTATACAGATGCGACTCTACTGCGTGTGATGTTGTTTACTGATGCTGCACCATAGGTGATTTGCCTAAGGATCTTGTAAAGGCCAAAGCGAGTATTTTCGATTTTTTGCCTTTTCTTTACATTCCTTTCCATTATGTGTTTTGCATGCGTTCCTGCAACCTTTGTAAAATGTAAACTGAACTCTCTGCCTAGTAAAATTTTCTATCGTACTTCATCCAGCAATTTGTCTAATTTGTCTCCTTGCATTTGTTTATTATTTTTCGGAATAATAACCTTTTGACCATTCCACGTGTCTTGCCACGTCATATAAAAAAATCTTTTTCCCAATACAGATAGTCCCCCCACTTTTCATTTATTTAACATTTAAATATTTGGTAAGTGGATTCTCATTAAAAAAGGGAATTTTTGTCACAATAAATGTTATGTCAATATTGACGTTTCAATTGTCCCTTCCATTTAATGCATCACATACGTGTCACTTCTTCACTAGTTCTGCATCCTTTTTCTTCACTATTCACGAAGTGATTCTTACCTTTATTATAGGCATTTCATCATTACTTTTCTTAGTTCACCAGTTGCTTTCCATATACTCTTTCGATTTCTTCTTCTTTAGTTATCTTTTTCATCAAGTGACTCCTCACTTCTTCCTTCTGTTTTTCTTCTGTAAAATTTTTATTGAACAATGGCATCTTAACATCCTACCCCAAAAAAAGTTCACATACTCGATAGTGTTCCCAATGCTCCCGCAAGACATAGAAGAGGTGGAGTAAGTGTCCCTCGTGGTAAAAGATCAACACGGGGTGGCATATCTGGTTCTACCATCCCTTCTATTTCTGGTACCTCTTCTAAAGGATCTTTATCTAACAAATCTTCTTCTAAAGGAAAAGAACCTGCTGAACCCCTTCAGGAACCAACGGTAGAAGAAATTGTACCGTCAGATCTATCTTTTGAGCATGACAAAGAATCTCTTTGTGAGCAAATGCTTAAATTGGAAAAAGTTGATAAATACCCTTCTTTAATTACTGAACCGCTGATCCAAATCGTTTGAAAAGATTGTCGTTGGAAAGATAGTACTCCCATAGTTATACTCAAGCCTAACCAGAGAATTTCTTCTTATAGAGCCGGGTTTTCTTGTGTTTATACTTATCCTCACACTCTAGGATTTACCCCTACCATTGACCCAGTCATTCTTGAATTTTGCCGTTTCTTTAAAATTTGTTTAGCTCAAATTGGTCCCCTGATATGTAGAGAAGTGGCATGTTTAAGGTTTATATCGACCAGAGCGGATGTGGATTTTACTTTTCCTCATCTGATTCAAGTCTACCATCCCAAACTCTTTCATAATGGAGTTTTTTCATTGTCTACGAGAGGTAAGAGGGTTTTGATAAACCCTGAGGATATCAACGATCGTGGTTGGCACACACATTTCGTAAGTGTTCCCACAATTGATTTGGTGGGTGGATCAAACATGCCTTTTCCGGAGAAGTGGAACATGACACGTAAGTATGTCATTTCTTATCGTGTCTGTTTTTGATATTTTGATCTTTTATTTTTAAAGAATTTTTGTTTTTCTTTTTGATAGCTACCATGGGAGATGTGGAACTTGTCCCTGGCTTCCGTGCTTGGGTAGATGCTATCTTGAAGGCCGTACCTATGGAGGCACGTACTTGGAAATCAATTTCTACCAGGCATGGCTGGAGAGTTAAAACTCATGGTATACATTTAGTATTACTTTTGCATAGAGTAAATTTTCTCTTTTTGTATATCTAATGTTATATCCTTCTTATTATCAGGATTTTCCAATCGAGGGATGTCAGCTGAAGTAACTACTACACTTAGAGCTTCTTCCAATGCTCCCTTAGCTCTAGGGAGGACACAAGATGTTATAACAAAGAGGAAATCAATTGAAGAAGATTCTGATGTTGATGAAGATGATAATACCTTTTTGATAGTTCGTCCTAGGTCTAGGAGGCGTGTGATAGTTTCTGAGGATGATATTGAAGTTTCTCCTGCTCATACCTCCGAACCTGTTACTATCATATCAGATTAAAAACTGTTCAAAATGACACTCATGAATCTGCTTAACGCCTTTTCATTGAAGGTTTTTAGGGTGGTAATTTTGGTCCGATTTTGGAGGGAACCCCTCTTTCAGCTTTTGTTTCTGTTCCTCTTGTTTCTTCAATCACTTCAAGTGTTACTCGTGCTACCATTTCCATTCCTATTTCCTTACCAACCTCTGCCCCCGTAGCTGTTTCAACCTTTCTAAATTCTGTTATTTTCACCTCCTCCACTGTACCTCCTTCTATAGTTCCCTCTTCTTTTGTTAGTCATGTGGAGAAAGTTCCAGCATTAGAAGCATGGCTATGAGGAGCGTGACACTTGAGGTTCTAGCTAACAGAAGTCTTTTGAGGAAATCAGGTGGGGTGGATATTTGGCTCGAACCCTTAATCGGGGAAGTACGGAAAAGGAAAATGGACAGTCATAGTTGTTTGACTTTAATGAATGACATAGTTCATAGTACTTTGAAGGTATTTTCCCTACCTCCATTTTTAGAAAGAAATTTTCCTTTTAATTTCTACTTATATATACCCTTTTTTACAGGCTAATCTTATAGGCACGAAACTTATGGGAAGAATTTCTCTTTTGGAAAAGAAATCTCGTGAAGCTGACCGAGCTATTCTTAAAGCTGAAAGAAAGCTAGGGAAGCTAATATTAAAGCAAACAGTTGGCAAGAGCAACTGAAGAATGCTCAGAAAAAGATAAAGGATTTACAAGAGAACAATCACAATTTGGAGCAACAAAAACAAGCTTTAACTTTTGAATTAGATGGAGTCAAAGCTTCTTTTAGCAAGGTGAAGAAGGAAAAAGAGAGCCAGGAATGTTCTTTTTTCAAGCAACTATCTAAGTCAAGTGAGGAGATTAGAGAACTTAAAGTTCTGTTGAGAAAGAAAGAAGAATACGCGGGAGAGTTAGTACAAAACTTATCTCAAGCTCAGGCTGATTACAGGCTTCTTCTGGTAAGGAACGTGCCTTAGAAGACTCTCGTGCCTCTCTTGAAGCCACCCTTAATGCCACTTTGAATGAAAATCAAACATTGAAAAATGATATCACCTTGTGGAAAAAGGACTATGCTCTTCTTGAGGAGAGTTTTGATTCGGAAGTGAGCTGGGCTTTATTGAATTCTCGCCGTGATGCTTTAATAGAGGCTAGCCAAAAAGATTTTGATTTGCAATCAGAGTTAGCCAAGGTCTTAAAGACCATTGAGATGACTCAACAACCACTTGACTTTCCTTCTCCCAATAATGATACCACTGTCGATGATGATCCCCCCAATAATGGAGCTGTTTCTACTGAAGTTGACAATATTGTAATCCAAGCCCCTGAGGATCAGCCCGCAGAAATTGAGGCTCCCGTGACTCCTGCTTCTCTTAACAATCCCAACATCCCAACTGTTGCTACTTCCCTAGAAGTTGACTCAGTGCCTATAATTTCTTCAGACAAGGAAATTATCTCAACAGCTTCAGAAAAACCCACTCCTTCCGGAGCGAGTTCAGAATTTTATGGAATTATGGAATTAGTCCCCAGTTTACATTAATGGGGGTTTGTAAAGATTTTCTATTTTATAAAGATTTTTTGTTGAATCTTTTTTAAGTCAAGAAGTTTTATTAGTACTCCTTTGAATATTATTCTTGCCTATTTTCTTATTTAGGACTTATAGAATAATTTAGCATCTTTATTATTTTTGAAAATGCTTTATGATTCATCCCATGGAATATCAACATGAGGTTTAAAAAAGAAAGGGCCCTTTTGTGTATATCGACACTTAATGAAGAAGACGTCTCAACTTCATAATGGCGTTATAATACGATGAAAGAAATAGGAAACACATGTTTTTTGTATGAAATAACTTGGAAAAGTTTTTATTTATGAACTTGAGCAAATTTTCGAATAATACATGTGTTGTGGTACGTCTATAACTTCCTCGCAACTGTTTTTCGTGTAACAAATTTCTTAATATAAAATATACAAGGTTTTCTTTTATTACAACCTGTTTTAGCACATAACCATAACCCTATCTTTATATACTTAGAAAGGATTTGGAAAGTGTTTACAACATTGAAAAATGTTTTATGTAAAGTAACATTGAAAAATGTTCTATACGTAGCTATTCACAGATGAATCTTGATATATAGCACTTTGTAACTGAATTTGGTCCGCTATTACTTGAACTCCCGTATCTCTTTTCCTTTACGGACCCGCGTCTATTTTTCTGCACGAAGCTATATATACTGTATAGTCCCCCAAGTGTTTGAGCGTTGAAGAATGAAGTCTTGAACACTTGGTTATTACTCATTTGCTGGTCCTTTTTTTGAAATAGAAAATATGCGGGACTCAGAGGTACAATTTTAGATGAAGACCGCCTACCCGTACGTATTTCCATCAGATTGATATAACCCTAGATTCATTAAGAATATTATATTTTGCGTGCAGGTTGTGTCTCATCATTTGTCACGGGTTAGGATTTTTGCTTAGCTTCTAAAATTGTTAGTAAAACCTTAACAAATTAAAAGAAAAACAATTTAGCACGAAGATACTTGACCATGTCCACTTCCTTAAAAGCAATATCTTTCTAAGCACAAAGTCCCCAGTTTTGAAGAATCTGGGATTTTATTGCTTTTGTTTTTTCCTGGCTATTACAGTCCCCAGTACTATACTTCAATGTTAGTCGAAAGAAAAATAATATTTTATTATGGGTCTAAAAGTCCAAAAAGAGGTATGTGAAATATCTATAAACTTGCACTCCTTTTTTCTTTTTCTTTTTTTCGAATCATCACCAAACAAGATTCATGTTCATGGGTTTAGAAATAGAGTCTCAATTTCCTAAATGCCATGATTAAAACTAATTTTTATGGTTGTGGGTATCATGCCTCAGCATCTAACAGAATATTACTTATATCACAGATAAGAGAATGTTTACTCTAACTTATAGAACGCTTACCGTAACTTTAGATAAGAGAGTTGTTACTGTAGCTTCCGATAATAATAAATGAATAGCTTTTCACGTACCTTTGGTCTTTCCAAGTTGACCCAATTTCTGAGTTTTCTTCTTGCTTTACATAATCTACCTTCCTTACTTTTTATGGTTACGCAAGATGGACATCCGATGTTGTCCCTACTATTTCAACATGGGGCCAAACAAAACAATCTTCATTAGTTTTTAATAATTCAATTAACTTACCTCTCGTGTCTGAACTCAAGTTGGCTCCCACGTGAATTTTTCATTCAGGCCACTGTTCAAATAGTATCACAAGCTCGAACTCCTTAGTTGATATTTCGATACCTTCACCCTCCTCAGGTTTTTGAATTATACCAGATTTTGAGTTAAAACCTGACTTTTCTTGATTACCTGGATATTGATCTGAATTTCCTTCGATGTTGTATATGCTACCTGTGCCTGATACAACATTAACGCTACGGGATATATGTTTTTCCCCGTGAATTTGGCGGATTCCCCATGGCATTAGGAATTTCATGACTTGATGAAGGGTTGATGGGACATCGCCCATATCATGAATCCACAGGCTTCCCATGATTATATTATATGCCATTTCCACATCTACTACATGAAATTTGATATCTTTCTCAATACCCTCTGCAAAAGTTGTTAGGTTTACTTCTCCTTTAGTTACTATGCTGGAGTTATTGAATCCTGATAAAGTATGCGTCTTTGGAATCATCTTATCCTCCATTTGTATCTCCCGCAACACCCTTAGTAGGATGATATTTGCTGAACTTCCTGGATCAATCAAAGCTCTTTTTATTTTAATATCATGTACGAGTAAAGATATTACCAGCGCACCATTATGGGGGTGATCACTCCTTCCATGTCTGCGTCATCATAAGCGATAACTTCACCTTCCAACATCTGGCGTGTACGTTTCCCGAGCATGATTGGGAGTTTAGAAACTTTGTTGGAAGCTTTATATGCTACCTCATATATACCTTCTCCCCCGCTTATAACATTCACAATTCTCTTGGGAGACGGGGATTTTGGTGTTTCTTGTGTATTTTCCATGTAGGCCTGCTTTCCTTTCTCACTAAATAACTCAGTGACATAGCCATGTTTCAATAGATGATCTATTTCACTATGTAAAAATTGGCATTCTGATGTCTTATTCCCATGATCATTATGAAATTCACACCAATGATCTGGATTGCGTTTTTTGGATTTCAACGCATCTCTTTTGGCCACCGTACATTATCCCCCATGCCTCGCAAAACAGCTACGAGATCGGAGGTGGTAACATTGAAATTGTATCCACCGAATCTTGCCTTTAAACTTCCATCTTCATCAAATGGCTCCTGCATGTTTCTATCATTTCTAAATTTTGAGAAAGAACCGGATTCCGTGCTCCTTGATTTTGATTATATCGTTGATTTTCTTGTTTCGTTCTTGAATATTTTCCTGAAGGGCCCAAATATGGATCGTATCTACTTACTTGATCTCTTTTCAGCTTCGGACCTCCTGGATCTGCTCCTTTCATCATGCGAATGTTGGAGTATGGTATCTTCTTCAATTCTGAGTTTTGTGTTATACCTGTTATAAACATCATTCCATGTAGTTGCAGAAAATTCACGAAAGCTTTCTTTAAGCTTTCTTGTGGCCTCCGAGCTTTTGTCATTCAAATTACTTGCAAAAGCTATTGCAGCCCAATTAACTGGTACCCGAGGTAAAGTCATTCGTTCACGTTGAAACCTATCAACTAATTCTCTTAGTAAATCCGTGTCTGATTATTTAATTTTGAAATGTCCTCCATCCTTTTTCCAACCTTTTGTGCTCCTAAGTGCGTTTTTATAAAAGAATATGCAAGCTCGGCAAAAAAATTAATAGAATTTTCAGGTAAGAGAGAATACCAGGTTAGTGCTTCCATTGTAAGTGTCTCTTCAAATTTTTTGACCAATACATACTCAATTTCCTGCTTGGTTAAATCATTCCCCTTAACGCCCGTAGTAAATGCAGTCACATGATCTCGATGGTCGGTTGTACCGTCATATTTTGAAATATCAGGCATTTTCAGCTTCTTTGGAAGAGGAAGAGGAGTTGCACTTGGCTTCCAAGGTTGTTGAGAATATTTATCCGCATCATTCCCTTTGATTATTAGAGGAACTCCAGGTATTTGCTCAATCTATTCGCTTTATTCCTTGAGTTGTGCCTGCAAGGTTAGTACCATATTTTGTAAATAAGAGTTATTTGCATTACTTGTATCCATTTCTCACTGTCCACTGGGAGATCCTTTGTTTGTGTTATCGAGACCAGAATGAGGATTCTCCAGTGTATTGTTATTGGGGGTAGGAGTGAGTGGCGAAGAAGGCAACCAGCTAACTAAAGTTTGGAGAGCTTGATTAACTCATGCATCAATTATCCTCTGAAGAGCTTGTTCTGGCCCTTCAAAGTGTTCTAACTGCTTTTGTTCGTTAGCATGTGATATAGGTATAGGAGTACCCTCGCGAGACTGGCGTGGAGAGGCTTGAGGGGAAAGAACTATGTTATCATGTCACGACCCCAATACCCGGTCGTGATGGCGCCCAGCACACTGCTAGGCCTGCCCGATCAATCAACTGAAACATGAAGATATCAGCTCACACATTACCCTTTTAAGCATAAACAGTAATAGAATAATAAAGATAATATCTAACATACCGGGATTAGACATCCCAAACCAGTATAACCTCCCAACGGATCAGGAGTCACAAGTCATGAGCCTCTACCAGAATTTATAAGCTGTGATAGTGTATACAATAATGCACAAGTGTGGAATAGACTATACAAAATAAGGATAAACTAGAGAGTCGGGTCCTGCGAACGTTGGCAGCTACCTCGACTGTCCAATGCAACTCCCGAGAAGCTAAAGAATCAGCTCTACTGTGATGTACCTGGATCAGCACACAAGGTGCAGGGAGTAGTGTGAGTACTTCCAACTCAGTGGTAATAAGCAGGGGTAAGACAGCGAAGGTAAGAAAACCTAATACAACACTAAGTAAATCTATACACAATATCATGTATCAGTTATCAACATGAGCAATATCAAATCCAGCAATATCAGAACCAGCAATATCAGCTTTCAGAATAACAGGTATAGCTAAATGCAATGCAATGCATGAATATGACCGCTACGGTGCGTAGCCCGATCCATTTGGTTACCCGTGCTCACTGTGGGGGTTCAGACTCCGGAGGGGCTCCTACAGCCCAAACATAATATCATGATATGCTGCAGCGTGCAGCCCAATCCACTACCAGTCAACTATAATGCAATGCAAGCCTCACAGGCACAGAAATAGTATTTAAAATCTCTTTTTATCATTTTCGGTAGAAAACAGTGTTTCAGAAATTCTAGAGTTTGGAAAACCATTTTTAGACCGTAATAGCTCAGGACTGGTATCAGAATAACATGCCAATATCATAAAAATAATAGTAACGATCCTCGCAGGATCCCGATATGTCACGACCCGAATTTCCCCCACCATCGGGATCGTGATGGCGCCTACTCGTGGTAGCTAGGCAAGCCAACTCAATCACATTTTCCTGTTCATACCATCATTTTTATTGTCATATTTAATAGCAAGAATAATTACTAAATTAGTTAAAAGCGGAAGTCTTTCGAATAAGGGATGAATAATAATAATGTAAAACTACTGATATAATCCTCTACCCAAGATGTGGAGTCACCAACTCACGAATTACTAAGGAATAAATACACATAATGGTCTGAAAGAAAATAATGAATATCCGTCTGTCTCGAAACAATGAGACTACAACAACAAACAAAAATAAATGGAAGAGACGCCGGGCCTGCTGACGCTTGCAAGCTACCTCGGTCTCAGAAGCACAGAAATCCCACAAGTACTCTACTGGTATTGCTGCTCCTGCTCGAAACCTAGACCTATGCAAAACACACAGAAGTGCAGTATCAGCACAATCCGAGCCCATGTGCTTGTAAGTTCCTGGCCTATCCCGGCGAAGTAGTGACAAGCCTAGGACCAGACACTCACATAAACCTGTGCAGTTCTATATATGTATATACCACAAAATAGCAGGATTATCAAGTAACACAATTAACAAAGGAGTATCAGGCTAGGGGAATACAATCAACAACATATAATAAATCACTAAAGAGAATTAGTGTAGTAAAACTAGCTATCACCAAAATAAGAAATTGAAATAGTTGCACGACATCACCCTTCGTGCTTTTACTCTCATCCTCACAAAATAATCAAATAAAAGTGCACGACATCACCCTTCGTGCTTTTACTCTCATCCCCACATCCATGGCACGACATGATCCTTCGTGCATGGTTCAAATAGCAACGGCAGGGAATGTTCCTTCGTGTATAATCAATAAAACAAGGCACGACATGATCCTTCGTGCATAATCAATAAAACAAGACACGGCATGATCCTTCGTGCATAATCAATAAAACAAGGCACGACATGATACTTCATGCACAATCAATAAAACAAGGCACGACATGATCCTTCGTGCATAATCAATAAACAAGGCACGACATCACCCTTCGTGCATTATCACTCTTCCTCACCCAAATAACAATTACAGTTAAGGGCAAAAGAATGAAAACAATAATCATGAACCGTCCCGACAAGGGACACAATAATCATCACAACAAGGTCCCGACAAAGGAAAAAAATAATCAACTTCACAATAAAGTCCCAGCAAGGGTTCAAGATTATGACTTAAAAACATCCCACATTAACTCATAATATATGTCAATAAACGACTCACGGTCATGCTAGACGCCAGTGTATAGATGCTCGTCACCACAGCCTATACACCGCACTCGATCACATAGCAATTAGAACATTAAATCATATTCCCTCAAGCTAGGATAGATCAAACGCTTACCTCTAAGCCTTGGAGTCCAATTATCCTTCAATTATAGCTTTACCTCGAATTTCAACCTTCAACTTGCTCGAATCTAATCACAGTTGTTTCAATTACTTTAATAAATACTATATAAATTGGTTTGGATGCTTAAAAATGGTTTTCTCAAAGTTTAACCCAAAATTTCCCAAAATGCCACTGGTCCCTTGTGGTCGGAACTCATGGTTCGAACCAAAATCCAGTTACCCATTCCCTCATGAGTTCAATTATATGATTTGTTTCGAAATCGGACCTCAAATCGAGGTCTAATTCCCCAATTCATGAAAAACCTAGGTTCTACCCAAAAACAACAATTTCAACCATGGAAACCTTTGATTTCTCTTGGAAAACATGTTTAATGATGTTAGGAATTGAAAGAATTAAGTAAAAAAAGTGACTTACAAGTGATTTGGAGTGATATTGCTCTTGGAGAATCGTGTGTGGTGTGTTGGGTTTTGAAAGAATGGTGAAAAAAGACTTAAAATTCGTTTAAGTATCAGATTGCACAGCTGCGGATATGGGAATTGAGAACATTTGTTCATAATTGCGAACTTAGCAGGTTTTTGACTGAGGCCCTCGCATTTGCGAGAACCAGTTCGCATTTGCGAATTAAGCTCAAAACTGGGACCCTCGCATTTGCGGCATTTTCGTCGCATTTGCGAACTTGTGTTGTTTCCTGAAAGCTTCGCATTTGCGAGGTATTATTCGTATTTGCGAGTCAAGGAATTTCCCTGCCAACTTCGCATTTGCGATGGTTGGTTCGCATTTGCGAACCAAGGCTAAATCTAAGTCATCTCGCAATTGCGAGTATTTCATCGCAATTGCGAGTATTTCATCGCTAGGGGGAAAATACCAGCTGTGTTATTTTTCAAAATCTGCTCTAACGGCTTATCAAATCTTTACCCGAGCCCTCGGGCTCCAAACCAAACATGCACACAACTTCAAAAACATACTACGAACTTGCTCGCGCGATCAAATCGCCAATATAACATCATTTTCATAAGATCAAGCCTCAAATTCATGATTTTCTTCCTTTAACTTCATAAACTTTCAAATTTGGAACTCAAGGTTCAAAACAAATCAAACGACGTTCAAATGTCATCAAACTTTGCAGGAAGTACTTAAATAATATTTAAGACTTGTACCGAGCATCGGAACCAAAATACGAGCCCGATACCATGGTCATTTAATCAATTTTCATTTAATAATTTCAGCAAAAATAGTTTAACATAAAAATTCATGTCTTGGGTTCTAGGCCTCATAATTCGTCTACGGATGCATGCCCGAGTCCCATATTTTCCTACGAACATTTCGGGACCATCCGATCTTGGGTCCGGGTCTGTTTACCAAAAATATTGACTGAAGTCAACTATATCAATATTAATATCAAATTTCTTCAAATTTTTCATAGAATTCACATATTCTAACAAAAAATCTTTTCGGCTACATGCCCGGACAATGCACGTAAATCGAGGCAATATAAAATTAGGTTTTCAAGGCCTTGAAAGCGCGGGATAAATGAGGAAAACAAGTGATGACCCTTTGGGTCGTCACATCCTCCACCTCTAAAACAACCGTTTGTCCTCGAACGGACAAGAGAAGGAAGTAACTGTGTCGAGGAACAAATGTGGGTAACGGCTCCGCATATCAGACTCGGACTCCCAGGTCGATGCCTCAGGAGGCTGACCTCTCCACTGAACACGCACAGAAGGAAAACTCTTCGACATCAACTGTCGAACATGCCGGTCCAGAATGGCCACCGACTCCTTCTCGTAAGATATATCATTGTCCAATTGAACAGTACTGAAGTCCAACACATGTGTAGGATCGTCGTGGTACCTTCGAAGCATAGATACATGGAAGACTGGATGTACGGCTGATAAGCTAGGTGGCAGTGCTAGTCTGTAAGCCACCTCTCCCACTCGGTCCAGAATCTCAAATGGACCAATATACCTAGGGCTGAGCTTGCCCTTCTTTCCGAACCTCGTCACGCCCTTCATAGGTGATACTCGAAGCAATACGCGCTCACCAACCATGAAATCCACATCTCGGACCTTACCTTCCGCATAAATCTCTTGTGTGGACTGAGCTGAACGCAATCTCTCCTGGATAGTCTTGACCTTGTCTAAGGCCTCTTGAACTAAGTCTGTACCCAGCAACCGAGCCTCTCCCGGCTCAAACCATCCGACTGGAGACCGACATCACCTACCATACAACGCTTCATACGGAGCCATCTGAATTCTAGATTGGTAGTTGTTGTTTTAGGCGAACTCTCCTAATGGCAGAAATTAGTCCCACGAGCCTCCAAAATCAATGACACGGGCTCAGAGCACGTTCTCTAGGATCTAAATAGTCCTCTCGGACTGACCGTCCGTCTGAGGATGAAAAGTTGTACTCAACTGAACCTGGGTGCCTAACTCATGCTGGACCGCTCTCCAGAAACGCGAGGTAAACTGCGCACCCCGATCTAAGATAATAGACACCGGCACCCCATGAAGGCGAACAATCTCCCTAATGTAAATCTCTGCTAGCTTCTCTGATGAGTGAGAGACAGATACTGGAATGAAATGTTCTGACTTGGTCAGCCTATCAACAATGACCCAAATACCATCAAATCTCCTCCGAGTCAAAGGAAGTCCAGTAACGAAGTCCATTGTAATTCGCTCCCATTTCCACTCGGGAATTTCAATTCTCTGGAATACACCACCAGGCATCTGGTGCTCATATTTCACCTGCTGACAGTTCAGACACCGAGCGACATACGCAACGATGTCCTTCTTCATCCTACGCCACCAATAGTGATGTCGTAAGTCTTGATACATCTTCGCGGTGCCCAGGTGAATAGAATACCGTGAACTGTGGGCCCCCGCTAAGATCAACTCTCGAATCCCCTCAACATTAGGCACACAAACTCACCTCTGCAATCTCAATACTCTATCATCATCTAGAGTTATCTTCGTGGCACCTCCCCGCTGTACAGTATCCCTCAGGTCACGCAAATGAGGATCATCAAACTGCCTCTCACGAATACGCTATAATAGATAAGAACAAGCGGTCGTGCAGGCTAATACCCTGCTAGGCTTAGAAATGTCTAGTCCCACGAACCGATTGGCTAAGGTCTGGACATCTAGAGCAAGTGGTCTCTAACTGACTGGGATATAAGCGAGACTACCCATGCTGGCAGACTTTCTACTCAACGCGCCAGCCACCACATTAGCCTTACCTGGGTGATATAGGATAGTAACATCATAGTCCTTCAGGCAACTCTAACCACCTCCTCTGTCGCAAATTCAACTCCTTTTGCTTGAATAAATACTGTAGGCTTTTGTGATCCGTGTACACCTCGCACGCCACACCATATAGATAATGCCTCCAGATTTTTAAGGCATGAACCACTGCTTCCAGCTCAAGATCATGAACTGGATAATTCTTCTCATGGATTTTCAACTGTCTCGAAGCATAAGCAATAATCTTGCCATCCTGCATCAACACCGCACCAAGGCCAGTACGGGATTCATCACAGAAAACTGTATAGGCCCTGCACCCGTAGGTAATATCAACACTGGTGCCGTAGTCAAGGCTGTCTTGAGCTTCTGAAAGCTCGCCTCACACTCATCTGACCACTTGAACTGGGCACCCTTCTGGGTCAACCTGGTTATTGGGGCTGCAGTAGAAGAGAACCCCTCTACAGATCGACGGTAGTAACCTGCTAACCCCAAGATACTCCGGTTCTCGGTCACTAAAGCTGGTCGAGGCCAATTCTGGACTGCCTCAAACTTCCTTGGGTCCACCTGAATACCCTCTACTAATACGATATGACCTAGAAATGCCACTGAACTCAACCAGAACTCGCATTTTGAAAACTTGGCATATAGTTGATTATCCTTCAGAGTATGAAGAACCACTCGGAGGTGTTGCTCGTGCTCTTCTTGGTTGCGGGAGTATACCAGGATATCATCTATAAAGACTATCACGAACATATCTAGATAAGGCCTGAACACCCGATTCATCAACTCCATGAATGCTGCTGGAGCATTGGTCAACCCGAAAGACATAACCAAGAATTCATAGTGCCCGTACCTAGTGCAAAAGGCTGTCTTAGGAATGTCAGCCGCCCTGATCTTCAGCTGATGATAGCCCGACCTCAAGTCTATTTTCGAGAACACCCTCGCTCCTTGTAGTTGGTCAAACAAATCATCAATCATCGGCAGTGGATACTTGTTCTTTATCGTCACTTTGTTTAATTAACGATAATCAATACACATCCGCATCAAGTCATCTTTCTTCTTCACAAATAACACAGTTGCACCCCAAGGAGAAACACTAGGCCTGATAAAGCCCTTTTCTAGAAGGTTTTGCAATTGATCTTTTAACTCATTTAACTCCAGTGGGGCCATACGATAGGGTGGAATAGAGATGGGATGAGTGCCCGGAGCCAGATCAATACAGAAATCAATATCCCTATCGGGTGGCATGCCCGGCAGGTCTGAAGGGAAAACCTCGGGAAACTCCCGTACAATAGGAACTGAATCAATAGAAGGAATTTATGCGCTGGAATCATGAACATATGCCAAATAAGCTAGACACCCCTTCTCGACCATGCGTTGAGCCGTCACATAGGAAATAACATTGCGATCTGAGTAGGCCGAAGTCCCTCTCCACTCTAGTCGGGGTGATTCTGACAAGGCCAAGGTCACTATCTTGGCATGACAGTCTAAGATAGCATGATACAGGGACAACCAGTCCATCCCCAATATGACATCAAAATCCACCATGTCTAATACCAATAAATCAACACGGGTCTCAAGACCCCCAAATATAACCACGCACGAGCGATGCACCCGGTCGACTACTATAGAGTCGCCCACAGGTGTAGACACATAAACTGGAATATCCAGGGTGTAGCTAGGCACGGCCAGGTATGGTGCAAAGTCGGAAGACACATATGAATATGTAGACCTAAGGTCAAATAATACTAAAGCACCTCTTTCACAAACAAGAATGGTACATGTAATCACAACATCTGATGCCTCTACCTCTAGCCTAGCTGGTAAAGCATAAAATCGGGGATCAGCACCTCCCCTCTGAGCTATGTCTCTGGGACGGTCATCCACTGGCTGACCTCTACCTCTTGCTGGACGGTCTCTACCTCTACGGTCTTGACCTCCACCTCTACGATCTCTATCCCCGCCTTTAGCTGGCTGGGTAGGCTGTGGGTCAGCTGGGGCCCGAATCATGGGATGAGGACCGTGCTACTGAGTGTTGCCTGTCGCTCGAGTACCAAACCTGACAAGATGACCTGGGTCACCACAACCGTAACAACATTTTGGCTGATGGGACTGCTGGCCCTGACGACCTGAATGGCCCCTATGAACACTCTGAAGAGGCTAAGCACTGATGGGATGTTGATCTGGATACTACTCACGAACCCCACGATCACCTGGATCACCCTGCGAATCCTGGAGGGCTGACTTAAAGGTCCTGGAAGACTGGCCCCTATCATAAGAATCCCTGCCTCTAGAAGAAGTACCACTAAATCTGCCGGAATGGCGAGGCCTCTTGTCTGAAGGATAACAACCTCCCCGAGCAAGAGCTATCTCAACTCTACGAGCTGCATTAGCTGCCTCCTGAAAAGATATGTCACTCCCAACTCCCATAGCCATCTGAAGTCGAATCGGCTAATTTAGTCCATCTATAAACCTGCGGACCCTCTCCCGATCTATGGGGAGTATCGCCACCACATGATGTGCCAGATAAACAAACCCCGTCTCGTACTAGGTAACAGTCATAGAACCCTGCTGGAGGCACTCAAACTGCCTTTGAAGTGCCTACCGCTGGGTAACAGAGAGAAACTTCTCCAGAAATAACTCTGCAAACGGGTCCCAAGTTAAAGACGGGACCCTTTCGGTCGAGTTAAACAGTAATCTCTCCACCAAGTCTTGGCGGATCCTGAAAGCCTGAATGTGCAGAAATCAACCCCATTGGATTCCACTATTCCCATAATCTTGAGAATCTCATGGCAACTGAATAACAAGTCCTAGGGATCCACTGATGTAGCACCGCTGAAAGCAGTGGTAAACAGCTTGGAGAACCGACCAAGTCTCCATAGAGCATCATAAGTCATGGCCGCTCCATCTCTGGCCTGAGCAGTAGTGCCTGACTGAGTGGCCACTGCTGGCTGAATTACTGGTGCCTGAGGCTTGGGAGCTACTGGCTCCGAAGTACATGCAAGCGGAGTCTGGATCCCTCCTCCTGCCTGAGAAGTGGCTGGTGCAACTGGTAATAAGCATGCTCTGGCAACACTGTCCATAAAACCCGCTATTCTGACCAGAGACTCCCGAAGATCCGGGGTAAATAAGACCTCCACTGGGACCTAAGCTGGCCCTACTGGAGCTGCTGGGGCTGGAACCTCCTCACAAATCTCAACATGAGGCACCACCTCTGGAATCACTGCTTGGGGATGAACTCTTCCCCTACCATGGCCTCCGATACGGCCTCGACCCCTACTCTTCACGGGAGTTGCCTGGGGCTCAGGCTGCTGATTAGCGGATGAAGAAGCGCATGTCCTCACCATCTGCGGTAGGACAAAATAGAAATTCAATCAGTATTTGAGGAACAAATCGCACGACAAGAAGGAACAAATGAGAGACTTTTTCCTAACTCATTAGACTCTGGAGGACAAGTACAGACGTCTCTGTACCTACCCCTCACACTCTACTAAGCTTGTTTGTGAGTGGTAAGACCTATGTAACCTAGAGCTGTGATACCAACTTGCCACGACCCGGATTTCCCCCACCATCGGGATCGTGATGGCGCCTACTCGTGGTAGCTAGGCAAGCCAACTCATTCACATTTTCCTGTTCATATCATCATTTTCATTCTCATATTTAATAGCAAGAAATAATTACTCAATTTGTTAAAAGCGGAAGTATTTCGAATAAGAGATGATTAATAAAAATGTAAAACAACTGATATAATCCTCTACCCAAGATGTGGAGTCACCAACTCACAAACTACTAAGGAATAACTACACATAATGGTCTAAAAGAAAATAATGAACATTCGTCTATCTCGGAACAATGAGACCACAACAATAAACAAAAATAAATAGAAGAGATGCCGGGCCTGCGGACGCCTGCAAGCTACCTCGGTCTCGGAAGCACGGAAATCCCACAAGTACTCTACTGCTGGTGCTGCTCCTGCTTGGAACCTGGACCCGTGCAAAAACACACAGAAGTGCAATATCACCATAATCCGACCCCATGTGCTGGTAAGTGCCTGGCCTATCCCGATGAAGTAGTGAAAAGCCTAGGAACAGACACTCACATAAACCTGTGAAGTTCTATATATGTATATACCACAAAATAGCAGGATTATCAAGTAACACAATTAACAAAGGAGTATTAGGCTGGGGGAACACAATTAGCAACATATAATAAATCAGTAAAGAGAATTAGAGTGTAGTAAAAACAGCTATCACCAAAACAAGAAATTCAAATAGTTGCACGGCATCACCCTTCGTGCTTTTACTCTCATCCTCACCAAATAATCAAATAAAAGTACATGACATCACCCTTCGTGCTTTTACACTCATCCTCACATCCATGGCACGACATGGTCCTTCGTGCATGGTTCAAATAGCAACGACACGGAATGTTCGTTCGTGCATAATCAATAAAACAAGGCACTACATGATCCTTCATGCATAATATATAAAACAAGGCACGACATGATCATTCGTGCATAATCAATAAAACAAGGCATGACATGATTCTTCGTGCATAATCAATAAAACAAGGCATGGGATGATCCTTCGTGCATAATCAATAAAATAAGGCACGGCATGATCCTTCGTGCATAATCAATAAACAAGGCACGACATCACCCTCCGTGCATTAGCACTCTTCCTCACCCAAATAACAATCACAGTTAAGGGAAAAAGAATGAAACAATTAATATGAACCGTCCCGGCAAGGGACACAATAATCATCACAGTAAAGTCCCTACAAGGGAAATAATAATCAACTTCACAATAAAGTCCTGGCAAGGGTTCAAGATTTTAACTTAAAAACATCCCACATTAACTCACAATATATGTCAACAAACGACTCACGGTCATGCTAGACACCCGTGTATAGATGCTCGTCATCACAGCCTATACACCGCACTCGATCACACAACAATTAGCACATTAAATCCTATTCCCTCAAGCTAGGATAAACCAAACACTTACCCCTAAGCCTTGGAGTCCAATTATCCTTCAATTATCGCTTTACCTCAAATTTCAACCTTCAACTTGCTCGAATCTAATCACAATTATTTCAATTACTTTAATAAATACTATATAAATTGGTTTGGATGCTTAAAAATGGTTTTCTCAAATTTTAATCCAAAATTTCCCAAAATGCCCCTGGTCCCATGTGGCCGGAACTCGGGGTTCGGACCAAAATCCGATTACCCATTCCCTCACGAGTTCAATTATATGATTTATTTCGAAATCGGACCTCAAATCGAGGTCTTATTCCCCAATTCATGAAAAACCTAGGTTCTACCCAAAAACAACAATTTCAACCATGAAAACCTTTGATTTATCTTGGAAAACATGTTTAATGATATTAGGAATTGAAAGAATTAAGTAAAAAGTGACTTACAAGTGATTTGGAGTGATATTGCTCTTGGAGAATCGTGTGTGGTGTGTTGGGTTTTGAAAGAATGGTGAAAAAGGACTTAAAATTCGTTTAAGTATCAGATTGCACAGCTGTGAATATGGGAATTGCGAACATTTGTTCGCAATTGCGAACTTAGCAGTTTTTTGAGTGAGGCCCTCGCATTTGCGAGAATCAGTTCGCATTTGCGAACTAAGCTCAAAATTGGGACCCTCATATTTGCGATATTTTAGTCGCATTTGTGAACTTGTGTTGTTTCCTGAAAGCTTCACATTTGCGAGGTATTATTCGCATTTGCGAGTCAAGGCATTTCCCTGTCAACTTCGCATTTGCGATGGTTGGTTCGTATTTGCGAACAAAGGCTAAATCTGAGTCATCTCGCAATTGCGGAGATATCAGCTGGGGAAAAAATACCAACTGTGTTATTTTTCAAAATCTGCTCTAACGGCCTATCAAATCTTTACTCAAGCCCTCGGGCTCCAAACCAAACATGCACATAACTTCAGAAACATACTATGAACTTGCTCGCGCGATCAAATCGCCAATATAACATCATTTTCATAAGATCAGGCCTCAAATTCATTATTTTCCTCCTTTAACTTCATAAACTTTAAAATTTGGAACTCAAGGTTCAAAACACATCAAACGACGTTCAAATGTCGTCAAACTTTGCAAGAAGTACTTATATAATATTTAAGACCTGTACCATGCGCGAAACCAAAATACTAGCCCGATACCATGGTTATTTAATCAATTTTCATCTAATAATTTCAGCAAAAACAATTTAAAAAAAATTCATATCTTGGGCTCTAGGCCTCAGAATTCGACTCCGGACGCATGCCCGAGTCCCATATTTTCCT
Source organism: Nicotiana noctiflora (assembly GCA_032618575.1). Lineage (NCBI taxonomy): Eukaryota > Viridiplantae > Streptophyta > Magnoliopsida > Solanales > Solanaceae > Nicotiana > Nicotiana noctiflora. The sequence continues at coordinate 757,345 of JASVEL010012455.1, read as the reverse complement.
ACGGACATTCCGGGACGGTCCGATCTCGGGTCCAGGTCTGTTTACCAAAAATGTTGACCGCAGTCAACTATATCAATATTAATATCAAATTTCTTCAAATTTTTCATAGAATTCACATATTCTAACAGAAAATCTTTCTGGATACATGCACGGACTATGCACGTAAATTGAGGCAATATAAAATGAGGTTTTCAAGGCCTCGAAAGCGCAGGAAAAATGAGGAAAACAGGTGATGACCCTTTGGGTCATCATAGAATAACTGGCTCGTAGCCCAAAGATATCCACAACCATCCAAGTAGCAGGTTTACCGGCTCAATAATAGCCAACACATTATAGTATCAACAGGCCGGACTAAGTCATTGTCCCCAATCACATTCGACCCCGCACTCATACGATAGTATGTGTCTCGCCTCAATACAGCGTCACATAGTGATACACCGGGGTTTCGAACCCGCTGGTCAACACTCACACCTATTACTCATCGCGACTCGGCTCGAAGACTAGCCCGCAATGCCCTTGCCATGAGAATCGGCCTCCACGAGTGTAGAATCTGATCAAAATCAATAGAAATGCATCAAAATAGGCTAAAGGGACATTACCCAATCGAAACAACTCGATTTACACCAAACCCCACAAAGTTGCCAAAACCCGACTTTCGGTATACTTCTCAAAAAATTATAAAAGTTACATTTTCGAAATCCTTATCTCAACACGAGTCCATACTATCAAAATCGGACTCTGTTTGCCCATTCAAATCGATGATTTACCATAACCCAGGCTTAGAGCAAAAATCCCCCATTAATCCTTCCATTTTCAGTGAAATAATTAAAGATTCAAAGATAAAATCGTGTATTTAGACCATAAAACTTACCTCCAATGTTTTCCCGATGAAATCCCCTTCAATTCCCGTTACTTAGCTCTCAAGGAACTCAAAATGGAGGAAATATAGTGTATGTTTGCGACTGAAATGTTCTGGTTTTTAACCCTTCTGTCAGGCATTTAACACTATGCGATCGCAGCCCTTGGCATGCGATCGCGATGAAGTAATATGCCTCGGCTCTAACATACTCTAGGCGATTGCAGTCATCAATATGCGATCGCATAGTATAAAATATATCCGCCCTCAAGAGCCTCTATGCGATCGCATCCCGGGCCCCGCGATCGCAGTGCTTCACCTCTCTTCACTATGCGATCGCAGCTTAGGTTATGCGATCGCAGAGAAAAAATCCACTCCCTCACAAAATCCTTCTACGCGATCGCATGGCTCCTCATGCGATCGCAAAGAACAAAATTTTTCTGCTGTTATGATAGCAAATCTGCTGCTATATTTGATAAAAAATGGTCCGTTTGGACCCCCGGATTCACCCCGAGGCCCCCGGGACCCCAACAAAAACCACCAACCTACTCCAAAACATGATACGAACTTGTTCCAATCATAAAAACACACCCTTAAACATGGAAATCATCAAATCAAAGCGAATTCAAGCCTAAGTTTCAAGTTGAACTTCTGAAAACAACATCCAATCAAAAACCCGACCAAACGATATCCGAATGACCTAAAAATTTGCAGACATATCCAAAATCACCTAACGATGCTACTGCAACTATCCAAATTCCATTCCGACTCCCGTATCACAATCTCACCTATTGATCGGATTCCACCAAAATTCCAACTTAGCCAATTCGAGCCTATTTCTATGCCGGACCTCCAAATTCAGTTCTGATCGCTACCCTAAGTCACAAATCTCCTCCCAGAACTAACCAAATCATCAGAATTCGATTCCGAGTCCTCTAAGCACATAGTAAACTCCAAGTTGACATTTCATAAACAAGCTTCATTTCAAAAGGCTATATGCCTCATTTTCAACCAGAATCACTCCTAACTCACCCGTTAGACTCTAACAGCGATATAGAACACATGAAACATATAATATAAAGGGATAACGGGGTGGTAGTTCTCATGACAACGGGCCGGGTCATCACATTCTCCCATACATAAGCAAACGCTCATCCTCGAGCGGGTCAAGAAGCATACCTGGAGACTCAAATAAGTGAGGATATCTGCTCCGCATCTCTCGCTCGATCTCCCAAGTGGCCTCCTCCACGGGTCGACCTCTCCACTGAACCTTTATTGATGCAATGTCCTTGGATCTTAATCTCCTCACCTGACGACCCAATATAGCTATAGGCTCCACATCATAGGTCAAGTCATCATCAAGCTGAATAGTACTATAATCCAACACATGCGATTGGATGCCAACATATTTTCGGAGCATGGATACGTGGAACACTGGATGAACTCCCGATAGACTGGGTGGCAAATCAAGCATATATGCCACCTCTCCAATCCTCTTAAGGATCTCAAAAGGGCCAATGAATCTCGGACTGAGCTTTCCTTTCTTCCAAATCTCATGACACCTTCCATAGGAGAAACCTTCAGTAAGACCTTCTCACACACAGAATAAGACATATCCCGAACCTTCCGGTCCGCATAACTTTTCTGGTGCGACTGAGTTGTGCGAAGTCTCTCCTAAATCACCTTCACCCTGTCCAAAGCATCCTGGACTAACTCTGTCCCCAATAACCTTGCCTCACCGGGCTCAAACCAACCAACTGGAGATCTACACCGTCTCCCATATAAAGCCTTATACGGCGACATTTGGATACTGGATTGGTAGCTGTTGTTATAGGAAAACTCTGCGAGAGGTAAATAATCAGTCCATGAACAACCGAAATCAATAACACAAGCTCTCAACATATCCTCCAAGATCTGAATAGTACGCTCGGAATGTCCGTCCGTCTGAGGATGGAATGCATTACTCAACTCAACCTGGGAGCCCAACTCACGCTGAAATGTCCTCCAGAACTGCGAAGCAAACTAAGTACCTCTGTCTGATATGATAGAAACTGGGACTCCATGCAATCTAACAATCTCCCGAATGAATATCTCAGCTAACCGCTCCGAGGAGTACATAGTGCACACAGGAATGACGTGAGCTGACTTGGTCATCCTATCCACAATCACCCAAATGGAATCAAACTTCCTCGCTGTCTGAGGGAGTCCAGTAACAAAGTCCATAGAGATCCTTTCCCACTTCCACTCAGGAATATCAATACGCTGAAACACGTCACCGAGCCTCTGATGCTCGTACTTGACCTGTTGACAGTTGAGGCACCGTGCTACATGTCTCACAATGTCCATCTTCATTTTCCTCCACTAATAATGGTGTTTCAAGTCCTCGTACATCTTCGCGGCGCCTGGATGGATAGAATACCTCGAGCTATAGGCCTCCTCTAATATCAACTCACGAAGGCCATCAACATTGGGCACGCATATCCGGCCCTGCATCCTCAATACACCATCACTATTAGTAGTGACATCTCTGGCATCATCATGGTGAACTCTGTCCTTAAGGACAAGCAAGTGTGGATCATCACACTGGCGCTCACGAATACGATCATATAAAGAAGACCAAGAGATAACACAAGCCAACGCCCTGCTGGGATCTGAAATGTCTAACCTCACCAGCCGATTGGCTAGCGCCTAAACATCATAAGCAAATTATCTCTCCCCATGTGGAATATATGCCAAGCTGCCCATACTAACCGCCTTCCAGCTCAAAGCATCGGCCACCACATTGGGCTTCCCCAGATGATATAAAATAGTAATGTCATAATCCTTGAGCAACTCAAGCCATCTCCGCTGTCTCAAATTAAGATCCCTCTGTTTGAACAAATGCTGGAGAATACGATGATTTGTATACACCTCACAGGACACTCCGTACAAATAGTGCCTCCAAATCTTTAAGGCATGAACTATGGTAGCTAACTCTAAGTCATGAACATGGTAGTTCTTCTCATAAGGCTTCAACCGCCGAGAAGCATAAGCAATCACTCTAAACCTGCTGCATCAATACACAACCAATCCCCACTCTTGAGGCATCACAATATACAGTATATGAACCTGAAGCTGATGGCAACATAATACTGGAGCTGTGGTCAAAGCTGTCTTGAGCTTCTGAAAGCTCTCCTCGCACTCATCCGACCACACGAATGGTGCACCTTTTTGCGTCAACCTAATCAAAGAAGAAGCAATGGATGAAAATCCATGAACAAACCGGCGATAATAACCCACCAACCCAAGGAAACTCCTGATTTCTATAGCTGAGGACGGTCTAGGCCAACTCTCCATCGCCTCTATCTTCTTCGGGTCAACCTGAATACCATCACAAGACACCACATCACCTAGAAATGCTACTGACTCGAGCCAAAACTTGCACTTGGAGAATTTAGCATACAACTTCTCCTATCTCAACCTCTGCAGCATAATGCTCAAATGCTGAGCGTGCTCCTCCTGGCCATGGGAGTAAACTAGAATATCGTCAATGAACATGATCACGAATGAATCCAAATATGGCATGAACACACTGTTCATCAGATGCATGAATGATGTGGGGCGTTGGTTAGCCCAAAAGACATCACAAGGAACTCATAGTGCCCATATCTAGTCCTAAATGCAGTCTTCATAATATCACAGTCCCTAATCTTCAACTGATGATAGCCTGAACGAATATCAATCTTAGAAAACACCCTCGCACCCTGTAACTAATCAAATAAATCATCAATGCACGGTAGGGGATACTTGTTCTTCACTGTCACCTTGTTCAACTGTCTATAATCAATGCATATTCGCATAGAACCATCCTTCTTCTTAACAAATAACACTGGTGCACCCTACGGGGACACACAAGGGCGAATGAATCCCTTATCCAAAATCTCTTGAAGCTGTTCTTTCAATTCCTTCAGCTCAGCTGGTGCCATCCGATAAGGAGGAATAGAAATGGGCTGAGTGCTCGGCACAAAGTCAATTCCGAAATTGATGTCCCTGTCCGGTGGCATACCCGTCAGGTCTGAGGGGAATACATCTGGAAAGCCCCTTACAACAGGCACAGAATCAATACTAGGAGTCTCAGCTCCTACATCCCTCACAAATGCGAGATACGACAAACACCCTTTTTCAACCATTCTCTGAGCCTTAAAGAATGAAATAACACGGCTAGGGACGTAATTGGTCGAACCCTGCCACTCAATCTGAGGAATACCAGGAATAGACAATGTAACTGTCTTGGCATGACTGTCCAATATAGCATGGCACGGAGACAGCCAGTCCATGCCCAATATCACATCGAGGTACACCATCCCTAATAATAGAAATAACACAGGATCTATAAACATGATCCACAGTAATTGTATCACCCACTGGGGTGGATACATGAACAGGCAAATCCAGACTACCACGAGTCGCACCCAAATGATGTGCAAAATAGGAAGACACGTACGAATATGTGGACCCGAGATAAAATAGAATAGAGGCATCAATGTGACAGACAAAAATGATACCTGTAATCACTGCATCGGAGGCAACTACATCACGCCTGTCAGGGAGTGCATAGAATCGTGCCTGGCCCCCACTAGATCGCTCCTCACCTCTAGGGCGACCTCGAGAAGACTGACCTCCGCCTCGACTAGCCTGAGTAGTGCTGAAGAGGAGGTTTGATCTCTCTGCTGAGACCTATCCCTGTGAAGTCGAGGGAACTGCCTCCTCATGTGGCCAAACTCGCCACACTCAAAACAGCAACCTGGCGCTGGAGATGGGGATTGAAGGGAACCCCTCACCGCAGACGAACCCTGGGCTGAAGAAGTAGGTGTTGTACCCTGAGCTGGGATGGTACTAAGTAAAGATTGCCCCTGCTAGAAACCCTGGCGGCCACGACCAAAAGAAGAAGCTCCGCTATGCTCAGGGCGGCCTGACTGAGAGGGTCTAGATGAGCGACCTCTGCCGTGCTGAAACTACCCTCTAGATGGTTCACCACTAAAGCTACCAGAACCTCGAAACCTCTTGGCCTCCCGCTCCTCCCACTCTTGGCAACGATCTGCCTCAATGGAGCGTGCCATATCCATAACATGCTCAAACGATGATGATAGTACTCTCTCTCTGGTCATCAGAATGCGAATGGAATAGTTTAGGCCATCAATCAACCTCCTAATCCTCTCCCGATCTGTCGGGATCATCCATATGGCATGCCTAGCCAACTGACTATATCTGAGCTCATACTGGGTCACTGGCATGTTGCCATGTACTAACCACTCAAACTGGCGACGAAGCTCCTCACGACGGGACTGAGGTACATATTTCTCTAAAAAGAGAGTAGAAAACTGCTGCCAGGTAAGAGGTGCTGCTCCCGCAGGCCTACGCCTGTCAAACTCCTCCCACCAAACGAACGCTACACCAGTAAATTGGAAGGTAGTAAATGAAACCCCGCTGGACTCAAAAATCCCAGCTGTACGTAACATCCTCTGGCACTTATGTAAGAAACCCTGGGCATCCTCGCCCTCAATATCACTGAAATGAGGTGGATGGAGTCTACCAAATCTCTCTAGGAGACACTACTCATCGTCAGGCATAACCGGTACTACATGCTCAGGAGCTGGTGCAGCTAGAATAACTGGCGCAACTGCTTGAGCTGGGACAACCTCTGGCGTCTAAAGTCCCTGTACCACCTGCTCAAGTGTGCGAGCCTTAGGGGTCTGATGACCACCCCCTGTCTGGGATGTATCTGCTGTAGAGGTAGCTGATACTACCTGAGCCACTCCAGAACATACTGATAATATCTAGGCCAAAGTCTCCTGAAGGCCAGGAATGACAATAGACACCGTTTATGCCTGAGTTGGTGCTGCTTGAGCATCAACCATTGGGGGCTTCTCCTAAATAGGTACAACGGGCAGGTCAGCTGGCACCGTCTCATCTGCCCTACCTCTACCACGACCACGACCGTGCCCCACGGCCTCTAGTAGGTGGCAATGGTGGTTGTCCACCTCGTCCTGAAGCTCGAGTTCTCGCCATCGGCGAGAGAATAGAATACAGAAGTTCAGTTCTCAGGACAACAAAATCGCACGACAGAGTTTAAGAAATATGAAGTGTTTCCTAAAGCTTTGTAGCCTCCCGAGGATAAATACAGGCGTCCCCGTACCGATCCATGAGACTTTGCCAACCAGCTTAAGACTCATGAGGCCTAGTAACCTAGGCTCTGATACCAACTATTCATGACCCTAAAACCCGGTCGTGATGGCGCCTAGCACACTGCTATTCCAGCCCGACCAATCAACTGAAACACGAAGCTATCAGCTCACACTTAACCCTTTTTAAGCATAAACAATAATAGAATAATAAAGATAATATTTAACACACCGGGATTAGACATCCCAAACTAGTATAACCTCCCAACGGATCAGGAGTCACAAGTCATGAGCCTCTACTAGAATTTATAAGCTGTGATAGTGTATACAACAGTGCACAAGTGTGGAATAGACTAAACAAAATAAGGATAAACTGGAGAGTCAGCTCCTGCGAACGCTGGCAGCTACCTCGACTGCCCATGCAACTCCCGAGCAGCTAAAGAATCAGCTCTGTTGTTATGTACCTGGATCTGCACACAAGGTGCATGGAGTAGTATGAGTACTTCCAACTCAGTGGTAATAAGCAGGGGTAAGGCAGCGAAGGTAAAAAAACCCAATACAACACTAAGTAAAGCTATACACAATATCCTGTATCAGTTATCAACATGAGAAATATCGAATCCAGCAATATCAGAACCAGCAATATCAGCTATCTGAATAACAGTTATAGCTAAATGCAATGCAATGCATGAATATGACCATTATGGCGCGTAGCCCGATCCATTTGGGTACCCGTGCTCACTGTGGGGGTTCAGACTCCGGAGGGGCTCCTACAGCCCAAGCACAATATCATGATATGCTGCGGCATGCAGCCCGATCGACTACAAGTCAGCTATAATGCAATGCAGCCTCACAGGCTCAGAAATATCATTTGAAAACTCTTTTTATCATTTTCAGTAGAAAACAGTGTTTCAGAAATTCCAGATTTTGGAAAACCATTTTAAATAGTAATAGCTCAAGACTAGTATCAAAATAGCATGTCAATATCATAGAAACAATAACAACGATCCTCGCGGGATCCCAATAACTGGCTCATAGCCCAAAGATATCCACAACCATCCAAGTAGGAGGTTCACCGGCTCAATAATAGCCAACAACACAGTATAGTATCAACAGGTCGGACAAAGCCATAGTCCCCAATCACATTCAACCCCGCACTCACAGGAGAGTACGTGTCTCGCCTCAATACAGTGTCACATAGTGATACACCAGGGTTTCGAACTCGCTGGTCATCACCCACACCCATTACTCACCTCGACTCGGCTCGAAGACTAGTCCGCAATGCCCTTTCCACGAGAATCAACCTCCACAGGTGTAGAATCTGATCAAAATCAATAAAAATGCATCAAAATAAGGTAAAGAGACATTACCCAATCGAAACAACTCGAATTACACCAAAAATCACAAAGTTGCCAAAACCCGACTTTCGGTAAGCTTCTCGAAAAATTTAAAAAAGTTACATTTTCGAAATCCTTATTTCAACACGAGTCCATACATATAAAGGTTATCGAAATCGGACTCCGTTTGGCCATTCAAATCGATGATTTACCATAACCCAGACTTAGAGCAAAAATCCCCTATTAATCCTTCTATTTTCAGTGAAATAATTGAAGATTCTAAGATAAAATCGTATATTTAGACCATAAAACTTACCTCCAATGTTTTCCCAATGAAATCCTCTTCAATTCATGTTACTTAGCTCTCAAGGAACTGAAAAATGGAGGAAATATAGTGTAAGTTCGCGACTGAAATGTTCTAGCTTTTAACTCTTCTGTCAGGCATTTAACACTATGTGATCGCAACCCTTGGCATGCGATCGCGATGAAGTAATTTGCTTGGGCTCTAAAATACTCTATGTGATCGCAGTCATCACTATGCGATCGCATAGTATAAAATATATCTGCCCTCAAGAACCTCTATGCGATCGTGTCCTGGGCCCCGCGATCGCAGTGCTTCACCTCTCTTAACTATGGGATCGAAGCTTAGGGTATGCGATCGCAGAGAACAAATCCACTACCTCACAAAATCCTTCTACGCTATCGCATGACTCCTCATGTGATCGCAGAGAACAAAATTGTTGTGCTGTTATGACAGCAAATCTGCTACTATCTTTGATAAAAAATGGTCCGTTTGGACCCCCGGATTCACCCCGAGGCCCCCGGGACCCCAACAAAAACCACCAACCTACTCCAAAACACGATACGAACTTGTTCCAATCATAAAAACACACCCTTAAACATGGAAGTCATCAAATCAAGGCGAATTTAAGCCTAACTTTCAACTAGAACTTCCGAAAACAACATCCAATCAAAAACCCAACCAAACGATATCCGAATGACCTAAAAAATTGCAGACATATCCAAAATCACCTAACGGAGCTACTGCAACTATCAGAATTCCATTCCGACTCCCGGATCAAAATCTCACCTATCGATCGAATTTCGCCAAAATTCCAACTTAGCCAATTCGAGCCTATTTCTACACCGGACCTCCAAATTCAATTCTGATTGCTCCCCTAAGTCACAAATCACCTCCCCAAAACTAACCAAATTATCAAAATTCGATTCCAAGTCCTCTAACCACATAATGAACTTCCGGTTGACTTTTCATAAATAAGTTTCATTTCCAAAGGCTATATGCCTCATTTTCAACCAGAATCACTCCTAATTTACCCGATAGACTCTAACACCGATATAGAAACATGAAACACATAAATGAAGGGATAACGGGTTGGTAATTCTCGTAACGACGAGCCGGATCGCCACATATCTTTGTTCAAATCCCCTTGAGCGTGAGGGATCTCATTTTCAACAACATTGTTGTTGTTGTTGTTGTTGTTGTTGTTTGACATGATGTTAACTACAAGTAAAGTGTGTAAGCTTAGAAAGAATAAATTATCAGATAACCGGTAACGGAACCAATTTGTTTAACCAAAATATAAAATTTCGATTAAAACCAGAAAATAATAGAAAAATTGGGTTACTGATAATCAAGAGACCGAAAAATATAATAGGCTTTCAATAATTAGAATGAACAGTAAAGAAAAATTGTATTTCAGTAGGCTTTCAATAATTGATCGTGACCACAAATGATAAAACTTCCTCCTTTTATAGCTCACCCTAGGTAGAAGAATGAAACATAGGCTTTAATGACATAATTATGAGTAATAAATGATATTAAATAGGTCATTACACAGTCATTCTTATTAAATGTCAATTCTTCAACGTATCAGGTACTTAATGATTGAATTTGGACTTCTTTCTGCCTCCAGATCTATGCTTTAAATGCTTTTTGATCTGTTTCCCTTGAATGTCTTGAATTGATACGGAACTCGTATATCTACTTGCTCTTTGTATCCTTTGTCTTTAGAATTACATTCCAACCCGCTCTAAACCGGTACGGAACTCGTAGCTGAATTACATCCCGTATCTAATTTGCCTCCTCACATTTATTTATTATTTTTGGAGTAATAACCTTTTGACCATTCCACGTGTCTTGCCACGTCATATAAAAAAGCTTTTTTCCAATACAGTAATATCATAGAACATCGCAGAAAGTTGTGCATGGCAATGCATGCGTGAATGCAGAAGAAGAGCAAATATAGCAGCCTTAGTTGCGAAAGATTGAGTTAGAGTATTCATTTAGAGAATGTATTATACTATCAAGAAACTCAGAATGATATTTGGCTTAGGAAACTGGCTACGTAGTAATGAAGATGATTGGAAAATGGAATGGCGAAGGAACTTAATTTATAGGAGGAATGGCTAAGGGACTTAAATACGTAGATAGTAAGATTGGAAAAGCTATATTTGGTCACTAATAGCTTCTATGCCACGTTACTATTAGTTTTTCTTACGAATGTATTGAAATAGTAAATATCGATAGATATTCTTGACTTGTTCTTTAATATTGGCTCTGGCTGGCTGTGTGTTTAAAAAGTTTTAGAAATATAGACAAATTCAGAATTTAAAGTTTATGATATATGAGTAATAGTAACTAAGTTCACAATTTCTATAGATTTAATGGATTTCTCAATATACATATACAAGATTTGACAAAAAAAATATGGAATTCACGTGAACTTGTAGTGTACGTTGTAAATCCGCCACAATTTTGAAATTTAGAATTCTAATTGTAGTATTGTAAGTTATGTGTAAATACTTCTGCAAAAGAAAAAGGACTACAACAATATATGGGCAATATATATATATATATATATATATATATATATATATATATATATATATATATATCGTAGACTTTCGTCTAAATGTTTTTGGAAAATTCTATTAAGGGGGGTAACATCTAATTTTGATCTATACTTAAGTTTAGGTCGGCAGAATTGTGCGATAGTTACACCAACAAAAGATAGCAAATACCTAATAAAATAATCAAAGTGCATACAAGTTTGCCTCAGCCGTAATTGAAAGAAAAAGAACATGTAATATTGATATATCATGCAAGCACGTAGTAATTATTTCAACGTCTTAAAATAGTCACTTGATGTTGGCCAAATCTTGTTAAATTGCATTTAAGTTTTTCTTTTTAGCCTGTCCTTAAAAAATATGTATCTAAGTTGGTCTAAAAAGCGTGGGCGCTCTCTATATAATATAGACGTCACATATATACACCTCATTAATAAGATGATTTATTGTCACATAAATTTGTACGTCTTATTTCACATCAAACGTATTTTATTCTTAAACTTTGTACTGAGTCAAATATTATTGACATCATATAAAATGGGACGAAAGAAGTAATACTTTTTGGTCAAATGCAAAAGATTCCGGTTTTTAGTATGATCATTGTAATATCTACAAAAGACCAAAAAAGTACCTATACTTTGGATATTTATCCAAATTTATACCCCGTTATACTTTCGGGCTAAAAAACTACCTACCATTACTAAAGTAGGCGAAAATGTATCCAATTTTAATGGGCCTCCTACGTGGCAACCGGATCCAGCCTATAATTTTGCCACCTAAGATAAAATTTGCCACATAGACAAATTAAACCCACCCCAGCAATTTGACCCGCCCCAGTAATGTAAATAATCCGCCCCAAATTAGTCTTTACTACACCCAAACAAAATATTTCATCGTTTTGTAAACCCAGACCAACATTCCTGATGTAAACCCGCTCCATCGCTCACCTTCTCTCTTCATCACTCTCACTCTTCACCATCTTCATCGTTCTCAGTCTCAATCTTCAAAGGTACGCCTATTTTCTTGTTAAACAGCAACATTATTCATTTAAATCGTCTGAATTTTATTTAGATTAGTTTGATTTTTGTTTTGTTTGACTATGATTTTGACTCATTTGTATGTATATGTATTTTTGAGTTTGGAGTTGTCCGACTTTGTTTTTTTTTGTTTGCATGTGGTGTTCATACTCGATTTAACCCTGTTTTTGTTTTGTCGGTGTTGCTGCTGCTTTTTGGGTTTGTCGATTTAACCCTATCTGGTAAATTCCATCGTTTGTATTCTGTTTTTTGGTTTATTGAATTTAGGGTTTCGATTTAACCCTATCTGGTTTGTTTTGTCATTCTGGTGGAATAATCCCCTTTTGTTATTGAATATTCTTTTTGTTGCGGTTTAGGGATTATAATTTGTGGTCCTACATATATGGTATTTAACTGAAAATGGTCCCCTTTTGTGTTTGATCTGTTTCTTTGTCGTGTTTATTTTGGGTGTTTGGTCCCCTATTTTTTATACAATTGTGTTGGTTTAAGAGACAAGTGGGTCAGATTTTGGTATGTTTATTTATCTTTGTCTTTATTTGTGGCAGCACCTTATTTCTTTGTTTGTTTATTTATCTTTGTCTTCATTTGTGGCAGCACCCTATTTCTTATCCAACATTTCCCTTTCTTATTTTGCAGCTTTTATGCAATGGTGTTATTGGATCTAAATTTTCACTATGATGGTGAATGGGTAAAGAGACCACAAGTTTTATACTCAAGGAAGATGGTACACAGTATTAAAGGTTTTGACTCTGACCAATTGTCTTATACCTTTTTAGTAGATGAATTTACTTCTAAGTTGGGGTTTATTGGAGTTCAACAAGTAATTGTGAATGGGCCTAGTGGTAGATATTATGAAATAGAATGTGATGAAGGTGTTAGGACTCTATTATCTTTGGTTAGTGATCAGTTTAAGGTTATTGACATCTTTGTTGTAGATGACTGTGAGTTAACTGTTAATGTTCATAATATGGTCCACCAGATTGAGCCTAGCATGATAGAAGTTGATGCTGTTACTGACTGTAGTTCAGATGACAGTCAAGAACATAACTGTCAGACTTCTGATTCTTCTGATTCTGACAGTGAAGCTGATTCATTAGAACTACTGCATACAGAAAAAGAGAGGAAGATAACTGATAAATTAACTGGGTATAAGGAGTTAAACAAGTCCATGACATTCAAAGATATTCCAGAAGCTAGAAAATTCATGAACCTATATTCCCTTGCTAAAGATGAGGATTTTAAAGATCAATTAAGGAGTATGGCACAAGTGGATGAAGATGGAAAGGAAGCTGTTGAACATTTGATGAAGTACCCACCTGAATGTTGGAGTACATCATATTTTGACACTGTTTGCAAGAACTATTCTGTTGACAACAATCTAACAGAGTCATTCAACTCATGGATCAAGGAATCAAGATTCAAGCCAATTATCAAGATGCTTGAGGAAATTAGAGTAAAGGTTATGAATATGCTAAGGGAACATGAATCAGATGTGATGTCATGGACTAATGACTTCAGTCCCCAAACAATGCAACTGTATAACCAATACTTGAAGATTGCAAGCAAGTGTTATGTTCATTCAATGGTCAAGAAGGGTTTTAAGTGAGTGAAGATGGAGACAAGCACACAGTGAATATGGCCACCAAGAGATGCACATGTAGGACATGGGACCTTAATGGAATTCCTTGTCCTCATGCAATCAAAGCAATGCAACACAACAAGGTTAATCCTTTGACTGAAATACATTTGTGGTACTCCAAAGAGGCCTATCTCCTTGTATATTCATATAAACTTCAACCAGTGAGAGGAGATAAATTCTGGAAGGTTGAAGCATCTTATGCTATGGAACCACCACTAATGACTTCAATGGCTGGCAGGCCTAAAGTCAAAAGAACAAGAGAAAAAAATGAAACAGTCAATAGACAATGTGAATGGATGCAGTCCAGGAAGGGGAGGATAATGAATTGTTCCACATGTGGTCAGCCAGGACACAATGCCAGGGGTTGTGCAAAGGTAATAGAATTGTTAACTATTTGTTATTCAATTTTTTGTTACCTATTTACCTATTTACTCTTACCAATTTGTTAAATAGAATTCTAAGGGAAAACAACCAATGGCAAGTAAGAAAAAGGGCAAACAACCAAAGAGGCAAAGGTGTTCAGCAACTCAGGATAGTAATGATGAGCAGCCCATGTCACCAGTTGCTTCAAATGTACCAGGTTTAGAGGAGATAGATCTTTCAACAACAATGTTCAGTCAAGCAAGTCAGTCAAGTCAGTCAAGTTATCCAGTACAAGCCTCTCAATTTCAGGTTATGCCAACTCCATCAGTCCAAAAGAAGCCTCCTAACAACACTATGCCACCAGATTTTGTTTCAGATTCTGCCCCCGAAATTAGGCCAAGGAGTTTCTTTGAAGAAAGGACAAGACTCCTTATGAGACAACAAGGAACCATACCACCTATAACAAGGACAATTAATTTTGTTGGTGACTCATCTAGTGTGACAAAGAAGAGTATAACAAGAAAGTGAATGTTTTTGTGAATGACAACACTTGTAAATTTTTGGCTGCCATGACAGTATGTAAATTTTTGGCTGCTATGACAGTAGGATCTGTTTTTGTGAATGTTTAAACAGGTGTAATTGTGAATGTTTAAGGCCTGATTTTGACTAGCTGAAGTTTTCTGTTGATATTATGTTAAAGTTGTATTAATTGTGAATTTAGGCTACAGTTGTGTTAATTGGTTAATGTGTTAAAGTAAGGTTAATTGGCTACAGTTGTATTAATTGGCTACAGTTGTGTTAATTGGTTATTTTAACTTATTTGTAGTTAAAGTAACTTATATACCGCAAATACAATAGCAATTACAATACATTGTGTTAGTAGCTACAGTTGTGTTAGTCGCTACTTATTTTATCAACAAAACTAGATCAGCAAATACAATAGCTTCCAGTGAATTATATATCGCCTAGTCAAATTCCAGTGAATTATATACGCCCAGTCAAGTGTGTTCATTTACAGTGAATTAATTTACAGTGAATTAGTTTACAGTCAAGTTCAATAGATACAATTAAGCCAAAAACAGTCAACTTCCAGTTAATTAACCCAAAAACAGTCAAGTTAAAAGTCAAATTAACCCAAAAATAGTCAAGTTTACAGCAATTCCAGTGAACAACATTTAGCCCAAACAATTACATGAAACTTAAACAAAATATGTCAATTGACTAACAAACTAAGTTCCCTACCAAACTAAACAAAATATGTCAATTGACTACATCTTGGTTAATACTACTTCATTATCCACGCAGCAAAGAATCCAACAAACATTGCCCAAGAACCAATAATCACCATCATTAGTTGTACAACTTTCTCTTCCAATTTTTTAACTTTAGCCTCTTCTAATTTCTTCATGGCTTCCATGTCAAGAAATTTTTCTCTCAACATGTCTCTTTCAATCGAAATGACATTCAATGATGACTTCAACTCTCCTATTTCAAGTTGGGAACCATCCGTGGTTATTTCATCTTCCCATTAGAAATAACCACATGAGTTATTCTGCCAAACAAACATTAAAAAGATTCAGTTTTTTTTTCAATTCAAAATAGAAAATAACATTAATAAGAAACAAATTCACATCGAAACCTTACATTAGGGCGTGCACATTTGAAAATTTTCCTACCGGGATTGGAGGGAGTGCTTGATGTGAAATGGTTGGCAATAATACCACATCGACACCTTCTCGTAGAAGAAGTACTCTTCTCAGACATTGATGAAGATGAAGAGAAATACAGCAAAGAAGAAAGAAAGAGGCAAAATGATGAATTAGAAATCAACCCTAAGTTTATACCCATTATTATTTACATTACTGGGGCGGGTTTAATTTGTCTATGTGGCAAATTTTATCCTAGGTTGCAAAATTATAGGCTGGATCCGGTTGCCACGTAGGAGGCCCGTTAAAATTGGGTACTTTTTCGCCTATTTTAGTAACGGTAGGTAATTTTTTAGCCCGAAAGTATAACGGGGTACAAATTTGGATAAATATCCAAAGTACATATACTTTTTTGGCTTTTTTCCTTTTTTTTTATTTGTATTAACAAATTAACTCTTACAAAAAAATTTTATTTGTATTAACAAATTAACTCTTACAAAAATTCAAATTGATCGGAGTTTATTTACTTTTAAGTTTATAAATAAAAATTCTAAGGAATAAACGAATTGATATTCAGATCAAAAAAAGAAAATTGACCTCTGCGGCTTACGTACAATTAAGTCATTTTTATTTTAGGAGTACCTTTCATTACTATAATTTGATATCTGGTTATAATTATTAATCGAGTTTTAGGATGTAATAAAAAATAAAAGGATAAAATTTTGAAAATCAAAGGTCAACTGTCAACGGCATTAAAATATTTCTTTATGAAAAGTATAGCAAAGTACGAGTTTTTCTGTATGTGATAGTCATCTGTCTTTATAGTAATCCTTTCTTCAAGTTCATGTACGTCTTTTCGGTACTCATATTGAAATTTTGAATAAATTTTAATGCATATCGTATAAGGTCATTAAAGGGGGAATATCGCTTTCTACAATTTTTCTTTTTATTTCATTCTATGATCTTGGACTCGAACTCAAATACCATTACTCAGGGGCGTCCCGATGTACTTTGGTACCTAAAGCGAAATTTTAATGAGGGGCCTTAATACTTTTAATTTTATTTATTATTTAAAGTTAATTTTTCTAGCTTTTTAAGATGCAAAGTTACTAATTAATAATTTTCTTATAATCAATTTCTGCTAATATGTCTTTCTCAATTGACAATATAGCTAACTCATTTAATCTCTCTTGACACATTGTTGATCTTAAGTAAGATTTTATCAATTTTAATTTTGAAAAGCTTCTTTCTGCTGAAGCAAAAGTAACAGGAATTGTTAACATTATTCTATAAGCAATATTGGCATTTGGAAAAGAATCAAGTCTCTTTATTTGATTGAGTATATCGATATAACTATTATCTTCTACTTGTACTATTTCCCTTAATACTATTAACTCAAATTGTCAAGACCCGAATTCTACACCATCGGGATCGTCATGGCGCCTACTCGTGGTAGCTAGGCAAGCCAATCTACTCACCACCTTTGCATTTACACAACATCATGTTCTCAATTTAATAACAAGAATATTAACAATAACTTTAACAGTGGAAGTCTTTTTCATAAAAATTGAATATAAGTGTGAGATACTCAACATAAATCCTCTACCCAAGATGTGGAGTCACAAACTCACAAACTACTAAGAATAACTACACATAATGGTCTGAAAGAAATAATTAATAACCGTTTGTCCCGAAACAATGAGACTACAGCAATAATGAAAACTATAAGAAGAGACGCCGGGCCTGCGGACGCCTGCAAGCTACCTCAGTCTCGAAAGTATGACAATCCTGCTAGTGAACTACTGTTGTTGCTGCTGCTCAAAACCTGGACCTATGCAAAAACGCACAAAAATGTAGTATCAGCACAATCCGACCCCGTGTGCTGGTAAGTGCCTAGCCTATCCCGTCAAAGTAGTGACAAGCCTAGGACCAGACACTCACGTAAACTTTTACAGTTCTATATACATGTGTACCATAAATAACAGAAATTCTGAGCAACATAAATAGCAAGGGAAAGAACATGCTAGGGGAACACAATTGAATATACATAATTAAACAGTAAGGTAAAAACAGAGTGCAACAAAATAGTTAACAAACAACAAGAAATTGAATGGTTGCACAGCATCACCCTTCGTGCTTTTACTCTCATCCTCACCAAATAGTCTATTAAAAATGCACGGCATCACCCTTCGTGCTTTTACTCTCATTCTCACCAAATAGTCAAATAAAAGTATACGGCATCACCCTTCGTGCTTTTACTCTCATCCTCACACTCATGGCATGGCATGATCCTTCGTGCATGATTTAATTAACAAATAACACGGAATGTTCCTTCGTGCATAATGGTAAAATAGAGCACAAAATGATTCTTCGTGCATAACTAGTAAAACATGACACAGAATGATCCTTCATGCGAAAACAACTAAAAATGGCACGGCATCACCCTTCGTGCTTTATCACTCTTCCTCACCCAAACAACAGTCACAATCACCGGGCAAGAAGAATAAAATAAACAACAAGTACCATCCCGGCAAGGGAGTAACAACAGTCATAATAATATCCCAGCAAGGGAACAATAGCAACAACAATAAGGTCCCGGCAATGGAACAATAACACAGCCTTCACAACACGGCAAGGGCTCAATAATATAGCATATGAGAATTCTTAGTTCACAACATGTACCAACAATGACTCACGGTCATACTAGACGCCGAGGTATAGATGCTCGTCACCACGCCTATACACCACACTCGATCATTTAGCAATTAGCAAGTTATTATACTCTCTCATATTCCCTCAACCTAGGATAGATCAAACACTTACCTCAAAGCCTTGAAAACCACTTTACCTTCAACTATTGCTTCACCTCGTAACACAACCTCCAACTCGCTCGAATTTAATCACAATTGGTTCAATTACTTTAATAAACACTATATGAATTGGTTTGAATGCATAAAAATGGTTTTCCCAAAGTTTTACTCAAACTTTTCAAAAATGCCCCCGGGCCCACATGGTCGAAACTCGGGGTTCAGACCAAAATCTGTTTACTCATTCCCTCACGAGTTCAAATATATGATTTGTTTTTAAATTGAACCTCAAATCGAGGTCCAATTCCCCAATTTATAAAAAATCTAGGTTCTACCCAAAAACATCAATTTCAACCATGAAACTCTTTGATTTCATAAGGAAAACATGTTTAATGATGTTAAGAATTGAAAGAAATAAGTGAAAATCGACTTACAAGTGATTTGGAGTGATATT
Organism: Nicotiana noctiflora; assembly: GCA_032618575.1. Taxonomy (NCBI): domain Eukaryota; kingdom Viridiplantae; phylum Streptophyta; class Magnoliopsida; order Solanales; family Solanaceae; genus Nicotiana; species Nicotiana noctiflora. The sequence goes on along the minus strand of JASVEL010012455.1, from coordinate 738,177 downwards.
GCTCTTGAAAAATCATCTATGGGGTTTTGGATTTTGAAAGAATGGTGAAAAAAAAGTCTAAAATCGTTTAAGTATAAAATTGCACAGGTGCGGATATAGGAATTGCGAACTTTTGTTGGCAATTCCGAACATGACAGTCCAGGCTTCAGACTTCGCATTTGCGAGGTCTTTGTCGCATTTGCGACCAACGTTCAAATAGCCTAAGCTTCGCATTTGGGATGGGGTTGTTCGCATTTGCGAACTTAGGCTAATCCTGGGGTTGTTCGCTTTTGCGATGGGGGAGTTTGCATATGCGAACTTAGGCTAGATTGGGACTGTTCGCATTTGCGAAACTTGTGATCGCATTTGCGATCCCTGCCCAGGCCGCCCAGCTTCGCATTTGCAATTGATTCTTCGCATTTGTGAAGATATCAACTGGGGAAAACTACCAATTGTGGTTTATATCAAAAATTGATCTCACGACCTATCCAATTTTCACCCAAGCCCTCGGGGCTCTAAATCAAACATGCACACAACATTAAAAATATACCAGGAACTTGCTCGCGCGATCAAATCGCCAATATAACATCGTTTTCATAGAATTAAGCCTCAAATTCATGGTTTCTTCTTTTAAACTTCATAAACTTGGAACTCATAGTTCAAAACACGTCAAACGACGTTCAATTTCCATCAAACTTTGCAGAAAGTGCTTAAACAATATATAAGACTTGTACCGGGGGCCGGAACTAAAATAGGAGCCTGATACCGTGGTCTTTTAATCAGTTTTCATTTTTCTTGATAATTTCAAAAAAATAATTTAACAGAAAAATTCATATCTCGGGCTCTAGGCCTCGGAATTCGACTTAGGGAGAATGCCCGAGTACCATATTTGTCTACGGACCTTCCGAGACAGTCCGAACTCGGGTCCGGGTCCGTTTATCAATAATGCTGACCGAAGTCAACTATATCAATATTAATATCAAAATTCTTCAAATTTTTCATAGAATTTACATATTATAACACAAAAATTTTCCGACTACGCGCCCGAATTACGCACGTAAATTGAGGCAATATAAAATAAGGCTTTCAAGGCCTCGGGAGCATGGAACAGATGAGAAAAATAGGTGATGACCCTTTGGGTCGTAATATCCTCCACCTCTATAACAATCGTTCGTCCTCAAACGGACAAGAGAAGGAAGTACCTGAGTCGGGGAACAAATGTGTGTAACGGCTCCGCATATTAGACTCGGACTCCCAGGTCGATGCCTCAGGAGGCTGACCTCTCCACTGAACACGTACGGAAGGGAAACTCTTCGACCTCAACTATCGAACCTACCGGTCTAGAATAGCCATCGGCTCCTCCTCGTAAGATAGATCCTTGTCCAACCGGACAGTACTGAAGTCTGACACATGTGTAGGATCGCCGTGATACCTCTGAAGCATAGATACATGAAAAAACGGATACATGGCTGATAATCTAGGTGGCAGTGCAAGTCTATAAGCCACCATTCCCACTTGATCTAGAATCCCAAATGGACCAATGTACCTAAGGCTGAGCTTGCCCTTCTTTCAGAATCTCATCACGCCCTTCATAGGCAACACCCGGAGCAATACCCGCTTACAAACCATGAAATCCATATCTCGGACCTTACGGTCTGCATAACTCTTCTATCTGGACCGAGCTGAACGCAACCTCTCCTGGATAGTCCTGACCTTATCTATGGCCTCCTGAACTAGGTCCGTACCCAACAACCGAGCCTCTCCCGGCTCAAACCATTCGACTGGAGACCGACATCGCTTACCATACAATGACTCATATGGAGCCACCTGAATGCTAGACTGGTAGCTGTTGTTGTAGGCAAACTCTGCTAATGGAAGAAATTGGTGCCATAAGCCCCCAAAATCAATGATGCAAGCTCGGAGCATGTCCTCTAGAATTTGAATAGTTCTCTCGGACCGACCATCCGTCTGAGGATAAAATGTTGTACTCAACTGAACCTGGGTGCCTAACTCCTACTGGACCACTCTACAGAAGCGCAAGGTAAATTGCGTACCCCGATCTGAGATAATAGACACTGGCAGTCCATGAAGGCGAACAATCTCCCGAATGTAAATCTCTGCTAACCTCATAGATAAGTAGGAGACTGATACTGGAATGAAATGTGCTGACTTGGTCAGCCTATAAACAATGAACCAAATAGTATCGAATTTCCTCTAGGTCAACGGAAGTCCAGTACTGAAGTCCATTATAATCCACTACCATTTCCACTCAGGAATTTCAATTCTTTGGAACACACCACCGGGCCTCTAGTGCTCATATTTAACCTACTGACAATTTAGACACCGAGCAACATACGCAACGATGTCCTTCTTTATCCTACGCCACCAATAGTGCTACCGCAAGTCCTGATACATCTTCGCGGCGCTCGAGTGAATAGAATACCGAGAACTATGGACCTCCGCTAAGACCAACTCTCGAATCCCATCAACGTTGGGCACATAAACTCGCCCCTGAAATCTCAATACTCTGTCATCATCTAAGGTTACCTTCGTAGCACTTCCCCACTACACAGTGTCTCTCAGGTTACGCAAATAGGGATCATTGAACTGTCTCTCACGTATACGCTCCAGTAGAGAAGAACGAGCGACCGTGCAGGCCAACACCCTACTAGACTCAGAAATATCTAATCTCACAAATCGATTGGCTAAGGCATGAACATCTAAAGAAATTGGTCTCTAGCTGACCGAAATATAAGCGAGACTACCCATGCTGGCAGACTTCCTACTTAACGGATTAGCTACTACATTAGCCTTACGTTGGTGATATAAGATAGTAACATCATAATCTTTTAGCAACTCTAACCATCTCCTATGTTGCACATTTAACTCTTTTTGCTTGAATAAGTACTGAAAACTCTTGTGATCCGTGTGTACCTCACACGCCACACCATATAGATAATGCCTCCAAATTTTTAAGGCATGAAAAACCACTGCCAACTCAAGGTCATGAATCGGATAATTCTTATCATGGAATTTCAATTGTCTCGAAGTATATGCAATAACTAGGCCATCCTGTATCAATACCGCTCCAAGCCTAGTTGTGACGATCCAAAGGGTCATCACTTATTTTATTAATCATTTCGAGCTTACGAGGCCTTGAAAACCTCATTCTATGTTGCCTCGATTTACGTGCACAATCCGAGCATGTAGCCGGAAAGATTTTGTGATAGAAAATATGAATTCTATGAGAAATTTGGATAAAAATGATATTAATATTGATATGGTTGACTTCGGTCAACATTTTTGGTAAACGGATCCGGACCCGAGATTTGGTGGTCCCGAGAGGTCCGTAGTAAAATATGGGACTTGGACATGCGTCCGGAGTCGAATTCCGAGGCCTAGAGCCCAAGTTATGAATTTTTCTATGAAATTGTTTTTGAAGTAATTGTTAAAGGAAATGAATTAATTGACCTTGGTATCGGGCTCGTATTTTGGTTCCGACGCCCAGTACAAGTCTTAAATATTATATATGTGATTTCTGTAAAGTTTGGTGACATTCGGATGTCGTTTGAGATGTTTTGGACCTCGAGTTCCAAGTTTGAAAGTTTTGAAAACCAAAAGTATGAAAATCATGAATTTGAGGCTTGATTTGATGAAAACGATGTGATATTGGCGATGTGATCGCACGAACAAGTTCATAATGTGTTTTTGAGCTTGTGTACATGTTTGGTTTGGAGCCTGGGGGGCTCGGGTAAACATTTGATAGGTCGTTGGATTAAATTCTGAATTTGTGCACTGCTGGTTTTTCACCCAGCTATTGGCTTCGCAATTGCGAAGCATTTCTCGCAATTGCGAAGGGGGTTGATCAAGGCAGGGCTCGCAAATGCGAACCCTGATCACAAATACGAAACCCCTCATGCCCAGCCTTGTTCGCAAATGCGAATAATCGTTCGCAAATGCGAACGTCCCCAGGGCCTGCCTATGTTCGCAAATGCGAACAACAGTTGGCAAATGCGAACATTCCCTATACTGCCTGTGTTCGCAAATACGAACCATTGTTCGCAAATGCGAACACTGCCCTATACTGCCTGTGTTCGCAAATGCGAACATTAGTTCGCAAATGCGAACACTCCCCTTTTCTGCCAGTGTTCGCAAATGCGAACAAAAGTTCGCAAATGCAAACTTCCCAGCCTTAGCTTATTTTTCAAACTCCAAAAATTGGTCGGGGTTCGCAATTGCGAACCCATGTTCGCAAATGCGAACACAGAGACCTGTAAAACATGATTTTCAGCTCATTTCTTCACTTTTTACAAAACAAAAACACCCATTTGCGATTCTTCACGGATTTCTTCTTCATCAAAACAATTGTAAGTCACTTTTTACTTAATTCTTTCAATTCCTAACATCATTAAACATGTTTTTCAATAGAAATCAAAGGTTTTCATGGTATAATTTCTTGTTTTTGTTAAAATATAGGGTTTTCGTAAATTGGGAAATTGGACCTCGAATTGAGGTCTGATTTTGAAACAAATCATATACATGAACTCGTGGGGGGATGGGTAACCGAATTTTGGTCCTAACCCCGAGTTCCGACCATGTGGGCCTGGGGTCGAAAATTACTATTCCGGGCAGAATGTTGTAAAAGTTGTAATTGGTCTTAGGAATTAATTTGTTGAGTAGTATTGATGATATTAAATCAATTGTGTATAGATACGATTGGATTGGAGTCAAATTCGAAAGGAAAAGGCATTGCTACGGATTGAATCGTTCGTAAACTTTCGAGGTAAGTGTTTGTTCTATCTTAGCTTGAAGGAATAGGAATTTAGTTATGAATAAATTGTTGATTAAGAGTTATTGGTGTTATACCGGTAATGAAGATAAATTGTTGAAATTATTATCAATTATTGGTTTAAAACCGGTAATTATAAATATTGTTGATATAGAGATTATTGGCTAAATGCCGATAATATATATATATTTATGAATTGGGATCGTGTGGCGCGCCGACCACTTATATATTTATGAATTGGGATCGTGTGGTGTGCCGATCACTTATATAATAAGAAATGGGATCGTGTGGCAAGCCGACCACGAAGTGATTTAAATCTTGGCATTGGCCATAGTTGCCGGTAGCCTATTGATATATTTGGGAGCGGGTGGTATGCCTACCACAAGATATAATTATTGTGATAGTTGGGAGCAGGTGGTACGCCTACCACGAGATATGAAATGAGAGAGGAATTGAGACATGAAAGTAAGATTTATTCTCTTGATTAGATTATTCTGGATATCACGAGTTATTGACTGTTATTTCAGAGCAGAGTCTTTCCTTATAAATGTATTATATATATATATATATATATATATTGCAACTGTACAGGTTTATGTGGGTGACTGGCCTTAGCCTTGTCACTAGTTCGCTGGGATAGGCCAGGCACTTACCAGCACATGGGGTCGGTTGTGCTGATACTACACTCTGCGCTCTTTTTGCGCAGATACAGGTTACGGACAGCAGCAGCGGCAGTAGAGACTTGTGGATTTTTCGACTACTGAGACTACGAGGTAGCCTTGCAAGCGTCCGCAGGACCCGTTGTCTCTTCTATCTATGCTTTTCATTCTGTTATCTCATGTAATCGAGATAAACAACTTGTATTTTCTTTCGGACAATTATGTGTATTACTCTTAGAAGTTCGTGAGTATTGTGACACCAGTCTTGGGTAGTGTATCATGTTTGGGTTTTCTTTATCATATTTGACTAAGTCTTCCGCTAATTTTGATTATTCCAACTGTAATTTATATGTTTTTAATAATAAGTCATAATAAGAAATTGGTAATTAATGGAGATGTAATTAATATTTGGCTTGCCTAGCTTTCATTTAGTAGGCGCCATCATGACCCCGATGGTGGGAAATCCGGGTCGTGACAAGTTGGTATCAGAGCACTAGGTTGCACAGGTCTCACAACTCACGAACAACCTTAGTAGAGTCCGAAGGATCGGTACGGAGACGTCTGTATTTATCCTCCAGAGGCTACGGAGTTAGGAAAATATTCCGTTTATTCTTTCCAGTCGTGCGACTTGATCTTTTAAATGTTAATTGAACTTCTACTCTGTTCTTCTGCAGATGGTAAAGACACGTGCATCCTCATCTACTGACCAGCAGCCCGAGGTCCCGGCAGCGGCAGCTCCTGCTAGGGGTAGAGGCCGAGGTCGAGGTCGTCCTAGAGGACAAGGTAGGGCAGAGCTCAGCCCCGAGCAGCAGCACGAGTGGCAGAACCTCGTGTTCATATCGAGGAGGAAGTTCCAACCCCAGCAGCTCCAGTAGGCCCAGATCAGGTCCCATGAGGAGCTTTGTTTTCACCGGATCTTCGTGATGCTTTGGTCCGGATAGTAGGTTTTATGGATCATATCACCGGAGCAATGTTTATTACCGGTAGCACCAGCCCACTTCTCAGCCGGGAGGAGGCAATCCGACTCTCGCTACGCGCACTCCGAGCGCTAACTCCCTGTGCTCGGATCCCGTGATTCAACCGCGCTGAGGCAGCTCGACCTATTATCGCGACTCCGTCTAACGATGGTGCAGCCAGTCTGCTGACGCATTGTGGAGATTGGACAAGCTTACCAAGATCTGTTCACTACCACATTCAGCAGCACTCCTTTAGAGGATCTACAGGATTTCCTATACAGCCGCCACGAAGTTCTCCGTACTATGGGTATCGTGGAGACTAATGGTGTGGACTTTGCTACTTTTCGGTTATCCGGTTCCGCCAAGACTTGGTGGAGAGATTATTGTCTATCCGGGCCAGCGGGATCGTCATCTTTGACTTGGGAGCAGCTTGCAGAATTATTCTTGGAGAAGTTTCCTTCCAGCAACTCAGCGGGAGGTTATGCGCATACAATTTGAGCGTCTTCATCAGGGTTCTATGTCCTGTCACACAGTACGAGACTAGGTTCGTGGACCCGGCTCGTCATGCTATTATCATACTTCCCACGGATCGGGAGAGGGTGAGGAGGTTTATCGATGGCTTGAATCAGCCAATTCGGCTACAGATGGCTATGGGGGCAGTGGACCGAAATCACTTTTCGCGAGGCGGCTAATGCAGCCCGCCGGATCGAGACGGCTCTGTCACGGGGAGCGAGACATGGATCGGATAAGAGATATCGTAATTCGGGTAGATTCAGTGGTACCTCGTCCGGAGATAGAGATTTTTATGATAGAGGCCATCCTCCTAGGCCTTATCAGTCAGCTCTTCAGGTTTCTCACGATGCTTCAGGTGATCGTAATTCTCAGCCACGCTACTCTGATCATCAGCCTATCAGTGCACCACCACTTCGCTATTTTCAGCAGCCGACGGCTTATTTTACGTGCGGTGATCTTAGGCACATTGCAAAGTATTGCCCTCGAGCTTCCGACGGATCTTACCAGCAGGGTTCTCGTGCCATGATTCAGGCCCCGGCTGACCCTCAGCCCGCCAGCCCGCCAGAGAGTGGAGGCAGAGGACATAGAGGCGGAGGCAGAGGTCATAGAGGTGGAGCTCAGACCGATAGAGGTAGAGACCAGCCAGCAGCTTATCGTCCTAGAGATACTGCTCAGGGTGGTGGGGCACAGCCCCGATGTTATGCACTTCCCGCTAGACCAGAGGCTGAGTCATCTGATGCCGTTATTACAGGTATTATTTTGGTTTGTGATAGAAAGGCATCAGCATTATTTGACCCTGCGTCTACATATTCGTACGTGTCTTCCTATTTTGCACCATACTTGGTTCAGCCCAGTGATCCACTGAGTGTTCCTGTTCATGTGTCTACACCAGTAGGCGATTCTATTGTGGTTGCTCGAGTTCATCGGTCATGTATTATAGTAATTGAGGGTCTCGAGACCCGTGCTGATTTATTACTTCTAAATATGGTGGACTTTGATATTATACTAGGCATGGACTGGCTGTCTCCATATCATGCTATTTTAGATTGCCATGCCAAGACTGTGACTTTAGCTCTGCCGAATTCACCTCGTATAGAGTGGAAAGAAATTACAGGTCATACTAGTCATAATGCTATTTCTTATGTTAAGGCTCAGCGTATGGTTGGAAAGGGATGCTTGGCTTATTTGGCCTATGTTCGTGATTCTAGTGCTGAGGTTCCTTCTATTGACTCTGTGCCTGTGGTTCGCGAATTTCCTGAAGTATTTCCTTCAGACTTACCAGGTATGCCGCCCGATAGGGACATTGATTTTTGCATTGATTTGGCTCCAGGCACTCAGCCCATTTCCATTCCCCCATACCGTATGGCTCCGCCGGAGTTAAAAGAATTGAAGGAACAATTGCAGGATTTACTTGAAAAGGGTTTCATTAGGCCCAGTGTTTCGCCGTGGGGTGCACCAGTATTATTTGTAAAGAAGAAAGATGGTTCGATGAGAATGTTCATTGACTATCGACAGTTAAACAAGGTGACTATCAAAAATAAATATCCACTTCCGCGAATTGATGATTTATTTGACCAGCTTCAGGGTGCCAAGGTATTTTCAAAGATAGATTTGAGATTTGGCTATCATCAGCTGAAGATTAGGGCATCTGATGTCCCTAAGACAGCGTTCCGCACTCGATATGGACATTATGAATTTTCGGTCATGTCTTTTGGGTTGACAAATGCTCCAGCAGCTTTTATGGAATTAATGAATCGGGTGTACCGGCCTTATTTAGACTTGTTTGTAATAGTCTTCATTGATGACATATTAATATATTCCCGCAGTCAGGAGGAGCATGCGCAACATCTCAGAGTGGCCTTACAGACTCTGAGAGATAGCCAGCTATATGCAAAATTTTCAAAGTGTGAATTTTGGCTAAGTTCAGTTGCATTCCTGGGTCATATTGTGACGGCAGCAGGTATTCAGGTTGATCCGAAGAAAATTGAGGCAGTCAAGAGCTGGCCTAGACCGACATCAGCCACATATATTCGGAGTTTCTTGGGGTTAGCGGGTTATTATCGCCGATTCGTAGAAGGATTTTCGTCTATTGCAACCCCACTGACCAGATTGACCTAGAAGGGTGTTCAATTTGAATGGTCCGATGAATGTGAGGCGAGCTTTCAAAAGCTCAAGACAACCTTGACCACAGAACCGGTATTGGTTTTACCCACAGGTACGGGACCTTATACTGTTTATTGTGATGCTTCCCGTATTGGGCTTGGTGCAGTGTTAATGCAGGATGGCAAGGTTATTGCCTATGCTTCGAGGCAGTTGAAGATTCATGAGAAGAACTATCCAGTGCATGATCTAGAATTGGCGGCGATTATTCACGCATTGAAGATCTGGAGGCATTATTTGTATGGTGTAGCATGTGAAGTATACACCGATCATAAGAGTCTTCGGTATTTGTTTAAGCAGAAAGAGTTGAATATGAGGCAGAGAAGGTGGTTAGAGTTGCTGAAGGACTATGATGTTACTATCCTATATCACCTAGGTAAGGCCAACGTGGTGGCCGATGCATTGAGTAGAAAGTCTGCCAGCATGGGGAGTCTCGCGTACATTCCGGTCAGTCAGAGACCACTTGCTCTAGATGTCCAGGCCTTAGCTAACCGGTTCGTGAGATTAGACATTTCTGAGCCTAGCAGGGTGTTAGCCTGCACGGTCGCTCGTTCTTCTTTATTAGAGCGTATCCGTGAGAGGCAATTTGATGATCCTCATTTGTGTGAGTTGAGAGATACAGTACAGCGGGGAGGTGCCACACAGGTAAATCTAGATGATGATGGGGTATTGAAATTGCAGGGTCGAGTTTGTGTGCCCAATGTCGAAGGGATTCGAGAGTTGATCTTAGCAGAGGCCCACAGCTCGCGGTATTCTATTCACCCAGGCGCCGCGAAGATGTACCAGGACTTACGTCAGCACTATTGGTGGCGCAGAATGAAGAAAGATATCGTTGCGTATGTCGCTCGGTGTCTAAATTGTCAGCAGGTGAAATATGAGCACCAGAGACCTGGTGGTGTACTCAAGAGGATTGAAATTCCCGAGTGGAAATGGGAGCGGATCACTATGGACTTTGTTACTGGACTTCCTTTGACTCGGAGGAAATTTGATGCTATTTGGGTCATTGTTGATAGGCTGACCAAGTCAGCACACTTTATTCCAGTATCTGTCTCCTACTCGTCGGAGAGGTTAGCGGAGGTGTACATTAGAGAGATTGTTCGTCTCCATGGAGTGCCGGTATCTATTATCTCTGATCGGGGTACGCAGTTTACCTCGCGGTTCTGGAGAGCGGTCCAGCAGGAGTTAGGCACCCAGGTTCAGTTGAGTACAGCATTTCATCCTCAGATGGATGGCCAGTCCGAGAGGACTATTCGGATTCTTGAGGACATGCTTCGAGCCTGTGTTATTGATTTCGGAGGCTCGTGGGACCAGTTTCTGCCATTAGCAGAGTTCGCCTACAATAACAGTTACCAGTCTAGCATCCAGATGGCTCCGTATGACGCGTTGTATGGTAGGCGATGTCGATCACCAGTCGGATGGTTTGAGCTGGAGAGGCTCGGTTGTTGGGTACAGACTTAGTTCGAGAGGCCTTGGATAAGGTCAAGACTATCCAGGAGAGATTGCGTTCAGCTCAGTCCAGACAGAAGACTTATGCGGATCGTAAGGTTCGAGATGTAGATTTCATGGTTGGTGAACGAGTATTGCTCCGAGTGTCGCCTATGAAGGGCGTAATAATGTTCGGGAAGAAAGGCAAGCTCAGCCCTAGGTATATAGGTCCATTTGAGATTCTAGACAGAGTGGGAGAGGTGGCTTACAGATTAGCTTTGCCGCCTAGATTATCAGCCGTGCATCCAGTTTTTCACGTATCTATGCTTCGAAGATACCACGGCGATCCCACTCATGTGTTAGACTTCAGTACTGTCCAATTGGACAATGATCTATCTTACGAGGAGGAGCCGGTGGCTATTCTAGACCGGCAGGTTCGACAGTTGAGGTCGAAGAGTTATCCTTCTGTGCGTGTTCAGTGGAGAGGTCAGCCTCCTGAGGCATCGACTTGGGAGTCCGAGTCTGATATGCGGAGCCGCCACCCACACTTGTTTCCTAACTCAGGTACTCATTTCTTTTGTCCGTTCGAGGACGAACGGTTGTTTTAGAGGTGGAGATTGTGACGACCCAAAGGGTCATCACTTATTTTATTAATCATTTCGAGCTTCTAAGGCCTTGAAAACCTCATTCTATGTTGCCTCGATTTACGTGCACAATCCGAGCATGTAGCCGGAAAGATTTTGTGATAGAAAATATGAATTCTATGAGAAATTTGGATAAAAATGATATTAATATTGATATGGTTGACTTCGGTCAACATTTTTGGTAAACGGATCCGGACCCGATATTTGGTGGTCCCGAGAGGTCCGTAGTAAAATATGGGACTTGGACATGCGTCCGGAATCGAATTCTGAGGCCTAGAGCCCAAGTTATGAATTTTTTTTTGTGAAGTAATTGTTAAAGGAAATGAATTAATTGACCTTGGTATCGGGCTCGTATTTTGGTTCCGACGCCCGGTACAAGTCTTAAATATTATATATGTGATTTCTGTAAAGTTTGGTGACATTCGGATGTCGTTTGAGATGTTTTGGACCTTGAGTTCCAAGTTTGAAAGTTTTGAAAACCAAAAGTATGAAATCATGAATTTGAGGCTTGATTTGATGAAAACGATGTGATATTGGCAATGTGATCGCACGAACAAGTTCATAATGTGTTTTTGAGGTTGTGTACATGTTTGGTTTGGAGCCCGGGGGGCTCGGGTAAAGATTTGATAGGCCGTAGGATCAATTTCTGAGTTTATGCACTGCTGGTTTTTCACCCAGCTGTTGGCTTCGCAATTGCGAAGCATTTCTCGCAATTGCGAAGGGGGCTGATCAAGGCAGGGCTCGCAAATGCGAACCCTGATCGCAAATGCGAAGCCCCTCATGCCCAGCCTTGTTCGCAAATGCGAACAATTGTTCGCAAATGCGAACGTCCCCATGGCCTGCCTATGTTCGCAAATGCGAACAACAGTTCGCAAATGCGAACATTCCCTATACTGCCTGTGTTCGCAAATGCGAACCATTGTTCGCAAATGCGAACACTGCCCTATACTGCCTGTGTTCGCAAATGCAAACATTAGTTCGCAAATGCGAACACTCCCCTTTTCTTCCAGTGTTCGCAAATGCGAACTTCCCAGCCTTAGCTTATTTTTCAAACTCCAGAAATTGGTCGGGGTTCGCAATTGCGAACCCATGTTCGCAAATGCGAACACAGAGACCTATAAAACACGATTTTCAGTTCATTTCTTCACTTTTTACAAAACAAAAACACCCATTTGTGATTCTTCACGGATTCCTTCTTCATGAAAACAATTGTAAGTCACTTTTTACTTAATTCTTTCAATTCCTAACATCATTAAACATGTTTTTCAATAGAAATCAAAGGTTTTCATGGTAGAATTTCTTATTTTTGTTAAAATATAGGGTTTTTCATAAATTGGGAAATTGGACCTCGAATTGAGGTCCGATTTTGAAACAAATCATATACATGAACTCGTGGGGGGATGGGTAACCGAATTTTGGTCCTAACCCCGAGTTCCGACCATGTGGGCCCGGGGTTGAAAATTACTATTCCGGGCAGAATGTTGTAAAGGTTGTAATTGGTCTTAGGAATTAGTTTGTTGAGTAGTATTGATGATATTAAATCAATTGTGTATAGATACGATTGGATTGGAGTCAAATTCGAAAGGAAAAGGCATTGCTACGGATTGAATCGTTAGTAAACTTTCGAGGTAAGTGTTTGTTCTATCCTAGCTTGAAGGAATAGGAATTTAGTTATGAATAAATTGTTTATTAAGAGTTATTGGTGTTATACCGGTAATGAAGATAAATTGTTGAAATTATTATCAATTATTGGTTTAAAACCGGTAATTATAAATATTGTTGATATAGAGATTATTGGCTAAATGCCGATAATATATATATATTTATGAATTGGGATCGTGTGGGGCGCCGACCACTTATATATTTAGGAATTGGGATCGTGTGGCGCGCCGACCACTTATATAATAAGAAATGGGATCGTGTGGCACGCCGACCACGAAGTGATTTAAATCTTGGCATTGGCCATAGTTGCCGTTAGCCTATTGATATATTTGGGAGCGGGTGGTACGCCTACCACAAGATGTAATTACTGTGATAGTTGGGAGCGGGTGGTACGCCTACCACGAGATATGAAATGAGAGAGGAATTGAGACATGAAAGTAAGATTTATTCTATTGATTAGATTATTCTGGATATCACGAGTTATTGACTATTATTTCAGAGCAAAGTCTTTCCTTATAAATATTTTGTATATACATATATATGTATTGTAACTGTACAGGTTTAAGTGGGTGACTGGCCTTAGCCTTGTCACTAGTTCGCTGGGATAGGCCAGGCACTTACCAGCACATGGGGTCGGTTGTGCTGATACTACACTCTGCGCTCTTTTTGCGCAGATACAGGTTACGGACAGCAGCAACGGCAGTAGCGACTTGTGGATTTTCTTACTAGTAAGATTACGAGGTAGCCTTGCAGTGCGTCCGCAGGACCCGTTGTCTCTTCTATCTATGCTTTTCATTCTCGTTATCTCATGTAATCGAGATAAACAAATTGAATACACCCTTACCTTGTATTTAGCAAATTCTTAGCAGTTTGAGATAAACAGCTTGGGGCTATTACTGATTATTCCGCGCTTTGTTTAGATTTATAAATCAGACTTCCGTTATTATTGCCACTATTAATTCCATGTGCTATGTTGATGCTATAAATATATAATGGGTTTGTTTATTAATGGGAATGTAATAAAGTCGGCTTGCCTAGCTATCACAAGTAGGCGCCATCACGACCCCGATGGTGGGAAATCCGGTTCGTGACAATGAAGGGTGAGATTGAGAGAAAAAGACAAGGTAACGGCGCGATCACATCAAATCGGTCGTTACATAAAGTAACATATTTCGTCGTTATGTAACAACGGATTTAACAATACAATAAAATTTGGGTCAACCTGGTCATCGGGGCTGCAATAGAAGAGAACCCCTCCACAAATCGATGGTAGTAACCTGCTAACCCCAAGAAACTCCGAATCTCGGTCACCGAAGCTGGTCGAGGCCAATTCTGGACTGCCTCAATCTTCTTTGGGTCCACCTGAATACCCTCTACTGACACTATATGACCCAGAAATGCAACCGAACTCAACCATAACTCGCATTTTGAAAACTTGGCATATAGTTGATTATCCTTCAGAGTCTGAAGAACCACTCTGAGGTGCTGCTCGTGCTCTTCCTGGCTACGGGAGTATACCAGGATGTCGTCTATAAAGACTATCACGAATAGATCTAGATAAGTCCTGAACACTCGGTTCATCAACTCCATAAATGTTGTTGGGGAATTGGTCAACCCGAAAGACATAACTAAGAACTTATAGTGCCCATATCGAGTGTGAAAGGATATCTCAGGAATATCAGCCGCCCTGATCTTCAGCTGATGGTAGCCAGACCTCAAGTCTATTTTTGAGAACACCCTCGCTCCCTGGAGCTGGTCAAACAAATCATTAATCCTCGGTAGTGGATACTTATTCTTTATCGTTACTTTGTTTAATTGTCGGTAATAAATACACATCCGTATTGAACCATCCTTATTTTTCACAAATAACATCGGTGCACCCCAAGGAGAAACACTAGGCCTGATAAAGCCCTTCTCTAGCAAGTCTTATAACAGATCTTTTAACTTCTTTAACTCTTGCGGGGTCATGTGATATGGTTGAATAGAAATAGGCCGAGTGCCTGATGCCAGATCAATACAGAAATCAATATCCCTGTCGGGTGGCATACCCGGCAAGTCTGAAGGGAAAACCTCGGGAAATTCCCGTACAATAGGAACTAAGACAATAGAAGGAACCTTCGCGCTGGAGTCGCGAAGATATGCCAAATAAGCTAGACACCTCTTCTCGACCATGCGTCTAGCCTTAATATATGAAATAACATTGCAGGCGGAGTGACCTGGGGTCCCTCTCCACTCTAGTCGGGGTGACTCTGGCAAGGCCAAGGTCACTGTCTTGGCTTGACAATCTAAGATAGCATGATACTGGGACAACCAATCCATCCCCAATATAACATCGAAGTCCACCATGTCTAATAGTAATAAATCAACACGGGTCTCAAGACCCTCAAATAAAATCACGTACAAATGATGCACCCGGTAGACTACTATAGAGTCACCCACTAGTGTAGACACATAGATTGAAATGTCCAAGCCATAGCTAGGCACAGCTAGGCATGGTGCAAAGTAGGAAGACACATATGAATATGTAGACCCAGGGTCAAATAGAACTGAAGCATCTCTATCGCAAACCAGAATGGTACCTGTAATCACAGCATCTAATGCCTCTGCCTTTGGCCTAGCTGGTAAGGCATAAAATCGAGGATCGACACCATCTCTATGAACTATGTCTCTAGGACGGTCATTCGCCGGCTAACCTCTACCTCTGGTGGGATGGTCTCCACCTCCACCTCTACAATCCCTACCCCCGCCCCTGGCTGGCTGAGCAGGTTGTGGGTCAGTTGGGGCCTGAATCATGGGGCTACGACCGTACTATTAAGTATTGCCCGTTGCTGAGGGCAAAATCGAACAAGGTCACCGAGGTCACCACAACCACAACAAGCCTTCGGCTGCTGTGATAACTGACCTTGACGGTCTGAATGACCCTTACGAACACTCTGAAGAGGCTGAGAAGAGATGACTGAAAAGGCCTAGAAGACTGGCCCCTATCATAAGAATACCTGCCTCCAGATGAGGCACCACTAAATCTGCCAGAAATGACGAGGCCTCTTGTCTGAAGCATAACCACCTCTCCGAGCAAGAGCCATCTCAACCCTACAAGCTGCATTTGCCGCCTCCCGAAAGGATATGTCACTCCCAACTCCCACAGCTATCTGAAGTCGGATCTATTGATTTAGCCCATTAATAAACCTGCGGACCCTCTCCCGATCTAAGGGGAGTATCACAATCGCATGGCGTGCCAGCTCCACAAACCTCATCTCGTACTGGGTAACAGTCATAAAACCCTACTGGAGGCGCTCAAACCGCCTCCAAAGTGACTCCCACTGAGTAACAGGGAGAAACTTCTCAAACAACAACTCTACAAATTTGTCTCATGTCAAAGCTGGGGACCCTGCTGGCCGAGTCAAACAGAAATCTCTCCACCAAGTCTTGGAGGATCCTACAAGCCTGAAAGTGCAAAAATCAACCCCGTTGGATTCCACTATTCCCATAGTCCTAAGAATCTCATGGCAACTGAATAACAAGTCTTGAGGATCCTTCGTTGGAGCACCGCCGAAAGTGGCGATAAAAATCTTGGAGAACCGATCAAGTCTCCATAGAGCATCAGAAGTCATGGCCACTCCATCTCCGGCCTGAGCTGTAGTGCCTGTTTGAGTGGCCAATGCGGGCTGAACTACTGGTGCCTGAGCCTGGGGAGCTACTGGCTCCAGAGTACGTGCAATAGAAGTCTGAACCCCTCCTCTATCCTGAGAAGTGGCTGGTGCAACTGATAGCAAGCCTGCTCTGGTGACACCGTCCATAAAGCCCACTATTCGGACCAAAGCCTTCTAAAGATCTGGGGTAAATAAGACCTGTACTGGGACCTAAGCTGGGCCCACTGGAGTTGTTAGGGCTGGAACCTCCTCACCATTTTCAACATGAGGCTCCACCTCTAGAACCGCTGCCTAGGGCTGAGCTTTGCCCCTACCATGGCCTCCGGGACAACCTCGACCCCTGCACCTCGCGGGAGCTACCTAAGGCTCGGACTGCTGATCAGTGAATGAAGAAGCACGTGTTCTCGCCATTTGCGAAAGAACAAAGTATAAATTCAATCAGTATTTGAGGAACAAATTACACGACAAGAAGGAACAATGAGAGACTTTTCCTAACTCAATAGACTCTGGAAGACAAGTACAGACGTCTCCGTACCTACTCTCAGACTCTACTAAGCTTGTTCGTGAGTTGTGAGACCTATGTAACCTAGTGCTCTGATACCAACTTGTCACGACCCGGATTCCCCATCATCGGGATCGTGATGTCTCCTACTCATGGTAGCTAGGGAAGCCAATCTACTCACCACCTTTGCATTTACACAACATCCTGTTCTCAATTTAATAACAAGAATATTAACAATAACTTTAATTGCGGAAGTTTTTTTTATAAAAACTGAATATAAGTGTGAGATACTCAACATAAATCGTCTACCCAAGATGTAGAGTCACAAACTCATGAACTAATAAGAATAACTACACATAATGGTCTAAAAGAAATAATTAATAACCGTATGTCTCGAAACAATGAGATTACAACAAAAATGAAAACTATAAGAAGAGATGCCGGGCTTGCGGACGCCTGCAAGCTACCTCGATCTCGAAAGTATGACAATCCTGCTAGTGAACTACTATTGCTGTTGCTGCTCAAAACCTGGACCTGTGCAAAAATGCACAGAAGTGTAGTATCAGCACAATTCGACCCCATGTGCTGGTAAGTGCCTGGCATATCCCGGCAAAGTAGTGACAAGCCTCTGACCAGACACTCACGTAAACCTGTATAGTTCTATATACATATGTACCACAAATAACAGAAATACTGAGCAACACAAATAGCAAAGGAAAGAATATGATAGGGGAGCACAATTAAATATGCATAATTAATCAGTAAGGTAAAAACAGAGTGCAATAAAACAGTTAACACACAACAATAAATTGAATGGTTGCAAGGCATAACCCTTCGTGCTTTTACTCTCATCCTCACCAAATAGTCAAATAAAAGTGCACGGCATCAGCCTTCGTGCTTTTACTCTCATCCTCACCAAATAGTAAAATAAAAGTGCGCGGCATCACCCTTCGTACTTTTACTTTCATCCTCACACTTATGGCACGGCATGATCCTTTGTGCATGATTTAATTAATAAATGGCACAGAATGTTCCTTCATGCATAAATAGTAAAACAGGGCACTGAATGATCTTTCATGCATAAATAGTAAAATATGGCACAGAATAATCCTTCGTGCGAATATAATTAAAAATGGCACGGCATCACCCTTCGTGCTTTATCATGATTTCTATACCAAACAACAGTCACAATCACCGGGCAAGAAGAATAAAATAAATAACAAGTACCATCCCGGCAAGGGAGTAACAACAGTCATAATAATATTCCACCAAGGGAACAATAGCAACAACAATAAGGTCCCGGCAAGGGAACAATAACACAATCTTCACAACCTGACAAGGGCTCAATAATAAAGCAGATGAGAATTCCACAATTATTTCATAACATGTACCAACAACGACTCACGGTCATGCTAGATGCTGGTGTATAAATGCTCGTTGCCATGCCTATACACCACACTCGATCATTTAGCAATTAGCAAGTTATTATACTCTCTCATATTCCCTCAAGCTAGGAAAGATCAACACCTACTTCAAAGCCTTGAAGTCTACTTAACCTTCAACTATTACTTCACCTCATAACTCAAACTCCAACTCGCTCGAATCTAATCATAATTGGTACAATTACTTTAATAAACACTATATGAATTGGTTTGAATGCATAAAAATGGTTTTTCCAAAGTTTTACTCAAAATTTTCCAAAATGCCCCAGGCCCACGTGATCGAAACTTGGGGTTCGGACCAAAATCTGATTACCCATTATCTCACGAGTTCAAATATATGATTTGTTTTGAAATCGGACCTCAAATTGAGCTCCAACTTCCCAATTTATGAAAAACCTAGGTTCTACCGAAAAACATCAATTTCAACCATGAAAATCTTTGATTTCATATGAAAACAGGTTTAGTGATGTTAATAATTAAAAGAATTGAGTGAAAATTGACTTACAAGTGATTTGGAGTTATATTGCTATTGAAAAATAGTCTATGGGGTTTTGGATTTTGATAGAATGGTGAAAAGAGGGTTTAATATTGTTTAAGTATAAAATTGCATAGGTGCGGATATGGGAATTACGAACTTTTGTTCGCAATTGCAAACGTGACAGTCCAGGCTTCAGACTTCGCATTTGCGAGGTCTTTGTCGCATTTGCGACCAATGTTCAAATAGCCTAAGCTTCGCATTTGCGATGGGGTTGTTCGCATTTGCAAACTTAGGCTAATCCCGGGGTTGTTCACTTTTGCGATGGTGGAGTTCGCATATGCGAACATAGGCTAAATTGGGACTGTTCGCATTTGTGAAACTTGTGATCGCATTTGCGATCTCTGCCCAGGCCGCCCAGCTTCGCGTTTGCGATTGATTCTTTGCATTTGCGATGATATCAGCTGGGAAAAAATACCATATGTGGTTTATTTCAAAAATTGCTCTCACGACCTATCCAATTTTCATCCGAGCCCTCGAGGCTCTAAACCAAACATGCATACAACCTCAAAAATGTACCACGAACTTGCTCGTACGATCAAATCGCTAATATAACATCGTTTTCATAGAATTAAGCCTCAAATTCATGAATTCTTCTTTTAAACTTCATAAACTTTCAAACTTGGAACTCATAGTTCAAAACACGTCAAACAACGTTCAATTTCTATCAAACTTTGCAGGAAGTGCTTAAACAATATATAAGACTTGTACTGGGTGTCGGAACCAAAATACGATCCCGATACCATGGTCTTTTAATGAATTTTCATTTTCATTTTTCTTGATAATTTCAGAAAAATAATTTAAGAAAAAAATTCATATCTCGGGCTCTAGGCCTTGGAATTCAACTCCGGGCACAAGCCCGAGTCCCATATTTTTCTACGCACCTTTCGGGTCCGTCAGAACTCGGATTCAGGACTGTAAATTGATGCAATATAAAATAAGGTTTTCAAGTCCTCGGGAGTATGAAACAGATGAGGAAAACATGTGATGACCACCCTTTGGATCGTCACACAAATAAACCAAAACCATAAATATCAGATTGATTATTATGCTTTAAGAAAATTTCAAGATTAAGGCAATGTGTTTTTAAATTTCCATCATCTGGTGATCTTACTTTTTTTTACCACTAAATAGAAAACAATTATTTTCATATGCTTCAAATTGTTCAAATATATTTTAAAGTGAAAAAAATAGTCTTGTCTACTATGGTTAAAAAGTAATCAACTCTAAAGGACTCTTCAAGAGACTTTGAGATTTCTATCAACATTCTCATCAAATTTTTTCTTCCTAGATATCACACGTTTCTTGCGAATTCGGGTTCGATATTTATTTCAAATGCAATTTTCTTTGCAGAAATCATAGCAATTGCAAATCCTTCTTCTCTATTTGTTAAAAAGTGAAATTAAACCTTTTAATTGATCTATGGCAACATCAATATGCATGTCTTTTGACTGCATACTTTTGCTAACTGAATTAACAACAAATAATATATCATACCAAATAGTCATACCCAATAAAAATGTCACGACCCGGATTTCCCACCATCGGGGTCATGATGGCGCCTACTAAATGGAAGCTATGCAAGCCAAATATTAATTACATCTCCATTAGTTACCAATTTCTTATTATTAAAAAAACATATAAATTATAGCGGAATAATCAAAATTAGCGGAAGACTTAGTCAAATATGATAAAGAAAACCCAAACATGATACACTACCCAAGACTGGTGTCACAATACTCACGAACTTCTAAGAATAATACACATAATTGTCTGAAAGAAAATACAAGCTGTTTATCTCGATTACATGAGATAACAGAATGAAAAGCATAGATAGAAGAGACAACGGGTCCTGCGGACGCCTGCAAGGCTACCTCGTAGTCTCCGTAGTTGAAAAATCCACAAGTCTCTACTGTCGTTGCTGCTGTCCGTAACCTGTATCTGCGCAAAAAGAGCGCAGAGTGTAGTATCAGCACAACCGACCCCATGTGCCGGTAAGTGCCTGGCCTATCCCAGCGAACTAGTGACAAGGCTAAGGCCAGTCACCCACCTAAACCTGTACAGTTGCAATATAGACATATATATATATATATAATACATTTATAAGGAATTACTCTGCTTTGAAATGACAGCCAATAACTCACGATATCCATAATAATCTAATCAACATAATAAATCTTACTTCCATGTCTCAATTCCTCTCTCATTTCATATCTCGTGGTAGGCGTACCACCCGCTCCCAACTATCGCTGTAATTATATCTTGTGGTAGGCGTACCACCCGCTCCTAAATATATCAATACTTATATCTTGTGGTAGGCGTACCACCCGCTCCCAAATATATCAATACTTATATCTTGTGGTAGGCGTACCACCCGCTCCCAAATATATCAATAGGCTACCGGCAACTATGGCCAATGCCAAGATTTAAAATCACTTTGTGGTCGGCGTACCACACGATCCCAATTCATAAATATATATAAGTGGTCGGCGCACCACACGATCCCAATTCATAAAATATATATATTATCGGCATTTAGCCAATAATCTCTATATCAACAATATTTATAATTACCGGTTTTAAACCAATAATTTATAATAATTTCAACAATTTACCTTCATTACCGGTATAACACCAATAACTCTTATTTAACAATTTATTCATAACTAAATTCATATTCCTACAAACTAGGATAGAACAAACACTTACCTCGAAAGTTCACGAACGATTCAATCCGTAGCAATGCCTTTTCCTTTCGAATTTGACTCCAATCCAACCGTATTTATACACAATTGATTTCATATCATCAATTCTACTTAACAAACTAGTTCATATTGCTAAATATGATTTTTACAACATTCTGCCCGGAATAGTAAAAATCGACCCCGAGCCCACATAATCGAAACTCAAGTTTCGAACCAAAATAAGTTCACCCAATCCTCCATGAGTTCAAATATACAATTTGTTCTTAAGTTCGACTCCAAAACGAGGTCTAGATCGCAAATTCATTGAAAGCCCTAACTATACCCATTTCTCAAGATTTTCAACCAATTTACACATGTTTAAGCCTAAGAATTTGATTGATGTTGATGAAAAATGAAGAAGACGAGTTAAACAATACTTACCCAATGAACTTGATGAAGAAATGCCTCAAAGATCGCCTAAGGGCTGTGGAGAAGAAAGGATTTTGTGAAAATGGGATAAAATCCCGTAAGTGTTCTGTTTTGGGTATTAATTCACCGGGCGGAAATTTACCCTACGCGATCGCGTGAATTGGGTTGCGATCGCGTAGAGGAAAGACTGGCCTCTTATGCGATCGCGTGCAAAAGGTTGCGATCGCGTGGAGAAAAGATTGGAATCTACGCGATCGCGTGAGAGTTGCTGCGATCGCGTAGAGGAAACTCACCGGGCAGCCTATTTGGCATATGCGATCGCGTGAACATGACTGCGATCGCGTGGGGGAAGAACTGGAAGCTACGCGATTGCGTGAGGGATGCTGCGATCGCGTAGAAGAACTGGCCAATGCTGTGCGATCGCGTGGATGAGGCCGCGATCGCGTAGAACAAAATCGCTGGGTGAAAAAACCAGCAGTGCAAAAACTCAGAATTTCATCCAACGGCCTATCAAATCTTTACCCGAGCCCCTCGGGCTCCAAACCAAATATGCACACTAACTCAAAAACATCATACGAACTTGCTCGCGCGATCAAATCGCTAAAATAACATCAAAATCAATGGATTGAGCCTTAAAACTCAAGAATTCTTTCAAATTTCATAATTTCCAAAATTTCCAATTTAAGGCCGAAATGCGTCAAACGACGTCCGTTTTCAACCAAACTTTACAAGAAGCGCTTAACCAATATATATGACCTGTACCGGGCGTCGGAACCAAAATACGAGCCCGATACCAGTACTTTTTAATCAAAATTCAGTTTCATTTTCCTTAAACATTTTCAGAAAACAATTTAACAGAAAAATTCTTTTACCGGGGTTCTAGACCTCGGATTTCAATTCCGGGCATATGCCCAAGTTCCATATTTTTCTATGGATTTTCTGAGACAGTCAAATCATGGATCCGGGTCCGTTTACCAAAAATGATGACCAAATTCAACCATATCAATATTAATATCAAAATTCTTCAACTTTTTCACATATTTCAACATAAATATCTTCCAGCTTTGTGCCCGGACTGTGCACGGAAATCGAGGCAACTATAAATGAGGTTTTCAAGACCTCAAAGGCTCGAAATGATTAATAAAACAAGTGATGACCCTTTGGGTCGTCACAATCTCCACCTCTAAAACAACCGTTCGTCCTCAAACGGATAAAAGAAAGAAGTACCTGAGTCAGGAAACAAATGTGGGTAGCGGCTCCGCATATCAGACTCGGACTCCCAGGTCGATGCCTCAGGAGGCTGACCTCTCCACTGAACACGCACAGAAGGATAACTCTTCGACCTCAATTGTCGAACCTGCCGGTCTAGAATGGCCACCGGCTCCTCCTCGTAAGATAGATCATTGTCCAATTGGACAGTATCGAAGTCTAACACATGTGTGGGATCGCCGTGGTATCTCCGAAGCATAGATACATGAAAAACTAGATGCACGACTGATAAGCTAGGCGGCAAAGCTAGTCTGTAAGCCACCCCTCCCACTCTGTCTAGAATCTCAAATGGGCCAATATACCTAGGGCTGAGCTTGCCCTTCTTCCCAAACCTCATCACACCCTTCATAGGCGACACTCGGAGCAATACTCGTTCGCCAACCATGAAATCTACATCTCGAACCTTACGATCCGCATAAGTCTTTTGCCTGGATTGAGCTGAACGCAATCTCTCTTGAATAATCTTGACCTTATCCAAGGCCTCCTGAACTAAGTCTGTACCTAACAACCGAGCCTCTCCCGGTTCAAACCATCCAACCGGTGATCGACATCGCCTACCATACAACGCCTCATACGGAGCCATCTGGATGCTAGATTGGTAACTGTTATTGTAGGCGAACTCTGCTAATGGCAGAAACCGGTCCCACGAGCCTCCGAAATCAATAACACAGGCTCGAAGCATGTCCTCTAGAATCTGAATAGTCCTCTCGGACTGGCCATCCGTCTGAGGATGAAATGCTGTACTCAACTGAACCTGGGTGCCTAACTCCTGCTGGACCGCTCTCCAGAACCGCGAGGTAAACTGCGTACCTCGATCAGAGATAATAGATACTGGCACTCCATGGAGACGAACAATCTCCCTAATGTAAACCTCCGCTAACCTCTCCGACGAGTAGGAGACAGATACTGGAATAAAGTGTGCTGACTTGGTCAACCTATCAACAATGACCCAAATAGCATCAAATTTCCTCCGAGTCAAAGGAAGTCCAGTAATGAAATCCATAGTGATCCGCTCCCATTTCCACTCGGGAATTTCAATCCTCTGGAATACACCACCAGGTCTCTGGTGATCATATTTCACCTGCTGACAATTTAGACACCGAGCGACATACGCAACGATATTTTTCTTCATTCTGCGCCACCAATAGTGCTGCCGTAAGTCCTGGTACATCTTCGCGGTGCCTGGGTGAATAGAATACCGCGAACTGTGGGCCTCCTGCTAAGATTAACTCTCGAATCCCTTCGACATTGGGCACACAAACTCGACCCCGCAATTTCAATACCCCATCATCATCTAGATTTACCTGTGTGGCACCTCCCTGCTGTACTGTATCTCTCAACTCACGCAAATGAGGATCATCAAATTGCCTCTCACGGATACACTCTAATAAAGAAGAACGAGCGACCGTGCAGGCTAACACCCTGCTAGGCTCAGAAATGTCTAATCTCACGAACCGGTTGGCCAATGCCTGGACATCTATAGCTAATGGTCTCTGACTGACCGGAATATATGCAAGACTACCCATGCTGGCAGACTTTCTACTCAATGCATCGGCCACCACATTGGCCTTACCCGGGTGATATAAAATAGTAACATCATAGTCTTTTAGCAACTCTAGCCACCTTCTCTGCCTCATATTCAACTCTTTCTGCTTAAACAAATACTGAAGACTCTTATGATCGGTGTATACTTCACATGCTACACCATACAAATAATGCCTCCGGATCTTCAATGCGTGAATAATCGCCGCCAATTCTAGATCATGCACTGGATAGTTCTTCTCATGAATCTTCAACTGCCTCGAAGCATAGGCAATAACCTTGCCATCCTGCATTAACACTGCACCAAGCCCAATACGGGAAGCATCACAATAAACAGTATAAGGTCCCGTACCTGTGGGTAAAACCAATACCGGCGCTGTGGTCAGGGTTGTCTTGAGCTTTTGAAAGCTCGCCTCACATTCATCGGACCATTCAAATTGAACACCCTTCTGGGTCAATTCTGGTCAGTGGGGTTGCAATAGACGAAAATCCTTCTACGAATCGGCGATAATAGCCCGCTAACCCCAAGAAACTCCGAATATCCGTGGCTGATGTCGGTCTAGGCCAGCTCTTGACTGCCTCAATTTTCTTCGGATCAACCTGAATACCTGCTGCCGTCACAATATGACCCAGGAATGCAACTGAACTTAGCCAAAATTCACACTTTGAAAATTTTGCATATAGCTGGCTATCTCTCAGAGTCTGTAAGGCCACTCTGAGATGTTGCGCATGCTCCTCCTGACCGCGGGAATATATTAATATGTCATCAATGAAGACTATTACAAACAAGTCTAAATAAGGCCGGAACACCCGATTCATTAAATCCATAAAAGCTGCTGGAGCATTTGTCAACCCAAAAGACATGACCAGAAATTCATAATGTCCATACCGAGTGCGGAACGCGGTCTTAGGGACATCAGATGCCCTAATCTTCAGCTGATGATAGCCAGATCTCAAATCTATCTTTGAAAATACCTTGGCACCCTGAAGCTGGTCAAATAAATCATCAATTCGCGGAAGTGGATATTTATTTTTGATAGTCACCTTGTTTAACGGTCGATAGTCAATGCACATTCTCATCGAACCATCTTTCTTCTTTACAAATAATACAGGTGCACCCCACGGCGAAACACCGGGCCTAATGAAACCCTTTTCAAGTAAATCCTGCAACTGTTCCTTCAATTCTTTTAACTCTGGCGGAGCCATACGGTATGGGGGAATGGAAATGGGCTGAGTGCCTGGAGCCAAGTCAATGCAAAAATCAATGTCCCTATCGGGCGGCATACCTGGCAAGTCTGAAGGAAATACTTCAGGAAATTCGCGAACCACAGGCACAGAGTCAATAGAAGGAACCTCAGCACTAGAATCACGGACATAGGCCAAATAAGCCAAGCATCCCTTTCCAACCATACGCCGAGCTTTAACATAAGAAATAACATTACGGCTAGTATGACCTGAAATTCCTTTCCACTCTATACGAGGCGAATTCGGCAGGGCTAAAGTCACAGTCTTGGCATGGCAATCTAAAATAGCATGATACGGAGATAGCCAGTCTATGCCTAGTATAATATCGAAGTCCACCATATTTAGGAGTAATAAATCAGCACGGGTCTCGAGACCCTCAATTACTATAATACATGACCGATGAACTCGATCAACCACAATAGAGTCGCCTACCGGTGTAGACACATGAACAGGAACACTCAATGGATCACTGGGCTGAATCAAGTATGGTGCAAAATAGGAAGACACGTACGAATATGTAGACCCAGGGTCAAATAATGCTGATGCCTTTCTATCACAAACCAAAATAATACCTGTAATGACGGCATCGGAAGACTCAGCCTCTGGTCTGGCGGGAAGTGCATAACATCGGGGCTGTGCCCCACCACCCTGAGCAGTATCTCTAGGACGATCAGCTGCTGGCTGGTCTCTACCTCTATCGGTCCGAGCTCCACCTCTATGACCTCTACCTCCACCTCTATGTCCTCTACCTTCGCCTCTAGCCGACTGGGCAGGCTGTGAGGGAACTGGGGCCTGAATCATGGCACGAGAACTCTGCTGGTGAGATCTGTCAAGAGCTCGAGGGCAATACCTTGCAATGTGCCTAAGATCACCGCACGTAAAACAAGCCCTCGGCTGCTGAAAATGGCGAAGTGGTGGTGCACTGATAGGCTGCTGATCAGAGTAGCGTGGCTGAAAATTACGATCACCTGAAGCATCATGAGAAACCTGAAGAGCTGATTGATAAGGCCTAGGAGGATGTCCTCTATCATAAAAATCTCTATCTCCAGACGAGGTACCACTGAATCTACCCGAATTATGAGATCTCTTATCCGATCCATGTCTCGCTCCCCGTGACAGAGCCATCTCGATCCGGCGGGCTGTATTAGCCGCCTCCTGAAAAGTGATTTCAGTTCCTGCCCCCATAGCCATCTGTAGCCGAATTGGCTGATTCAAGCCATCAATAAACCTCCTCACTCTCTCCCGATCTGTGGGAAGTATGATAATAGCATGACGAGCCAGGTCCACGAACCTAGTCTCGTACTGTGTGACAGACATAGAACCCTGATGAAGACGCTCAAATTGTCTGCGCATAAACTCCCGCTGAGTTGTTGGAAGGAACTTCTCCAAGAATAATTCTGCAAACTGCTCCCAAGTCAAAGATGACGATCCCGCTGGCCTGGTTAGACAATAATCTCTCCACCAAGTCTTGGCGGAACCAGATAACCGAAAAGTAGCAAAATCCACACCATTAGTCTCCACAATACCCATAGTACGGAGAACTTCGTGGTAGTTGTATAGACAATCATGTGGATCCTCTGAAGGAGTGCCACTGAATGTGGTAGTGAACAGCTTGGTAAACCTGTCCAATCTCCACAACGCGTCAGCGGACATGGTTGCACCATCATTAGACGGAGTCGCAATAATAGGTCGAGCTGCCTCAACTGGCTGAATCACAGGAACCTGAGCCTGGGGAATTACTGGCTCCGGAGTGCGCGTAGCAGGAGTCTGATTACCTCCTCCAGCCTGAGAAGTGGCTGGTGCTACCGGTAATAAACCTGCTCCGGTGATATGATCCATAAAACCTGCTATACGGACCAAAGCATCCTGTAGATCCGGTGAAAACACAGCTCCTCCTGGGACCTGAGCTGGGCCTACTGGAGCTGCTGGGGCTGGAACTTCCTCCTCGATATGAACCTGAGGTTCTGCCACTCGTGCTGCTGCTCGGGGCTGAGCTCCGCCCCTACCTTGTCCTCTAGGACGACCTCGACCTCGGCCTCTACCCCTAGCGGGAGCTGCCGCTGCTGGGACCTCGGGCTGCTAGTCAGTAGATGAGGATGCACGTGTCCTTACCATCTGCGGAAGAACCGAGTAGAAGTTCAATTAACATTCAAAAGATCAAGTCGCACGACTGGAAAGAATAAAGAGAATATTTTCCTAACTCTGTAGCCTCTGGAGGATAAATACAGACGTCTCCGTACCGATCCTTCAGGACTCTACTAAGGTTGTTCGTGAGTTGTGAGACCTGTGCAACCTAGTGCTCTGATACCAACTTGTCACGACCCGGATTTCCCACCATCGGGGTCATGATGGCGCCTACTAAATGGAAGCTAGGCAAGCCAAATATTAATTACATCTCCATTAGTTACCAATTTCTTATTATTAAAAAAACATATAAATTACAGCGGAATAATCAAAATTAGCGGAAGACTTAGTCAAATATGATAAAGAAAACCCAAACATGATACACTACCCAAGACCGGTGTCACAATACTCACGAACTTCTAAG
Source organism: Nicotiana noctiflora (assembly GCA_032618575.1). NCBI lineage: Eukaryota > Viridiplantae > Streptophyta > Magnoliopsida > Solanales > Solanaceae > Nicotiana > Nicotiana noctiflora. Next base: position 709,544 of record JASVEL010012455.1, on the reverse strand, counting down.
AATAATACACATAATTGTCTGAAAGAAAATACAAGCTGTTTATCTCGATTACATGAGATAACAGAATGAAAAGCATAGATAGAAGAGACAACGGGTCCTGCGGACGCCTGCAAGGCTACCTCGTAGTCTCCGTAGTTGAAAAATCCACAAGTCTCTACTGCCGCTGCTGCTGTCCGTAACCTGTATCTGCGCAAAAAGAGCGCAGAGTGTAGTATCAGCACAACCGACCCCATGTGCTGGTAAGTGCCTGGCCTATCCTAGCGAACTAGTGACCAGGCTAAGGCCAGTCACCCACTTAAACCTGTACAGTTGCAATATAGACATATATATATACAATACATTTATAAGGAAATACTCTGCTCTGAAATAACAGTCAATAACTCACGATATCTAGAATAATCTAATCAACATAATAAATCTTACTTCAATGTCTCAATTCCTCTCTCATTTCATATCTCGTGGTAGGCGTACCACCCGCTCCCAACTATCGCTGTAATTATATCTTGTGGTAGGCGTACCACCCGCTTCCAAATATATCAATACTTATATCTTGTGGTAGGCGTACCACCCGCTCCCAAATATATCAATACTTATATCTTGTGGTAGGCGTACCACCCGCTCCCAAATATATCAATAGGCTACCGGCAACTATGGCCAATGCCAAGATTTAAAATCACTTTGTGGTCGGCGTACCACACGATCCCAATTCATAAATATATATAAGTGGTCGGCGCGCCACACGATCCCAATTCATAAAATATATATATTACCGGCATTTAGCCAATAATCTCTATATCAACAATATTTATAATTACCGGTTTTAAACCAATAATTTATAATAATTTCAACAATTTACCTTCATTACCGGTATAACACCAATAACTCTTATTCAACAATTTATTCATAACTAAATTCATATTCCTACAAACTAGGATAGAACAAACACTTACCTCGAAAGTTCACGAACGATTCAATCCGTAGCAATGCCTTTTCCTTTCGAATTTGACTCCAATCCAACCGTATTTATACACAATTGATTTCATATCATCAATTCTACTTAACAAACTAGTTCATATTGCTAAATATGATTTTTACAACATTCTGCCCGGAATAGTAAAAATCGACCCCGGGCCCACATAATCGAAACTCAAGTTTCGAACCAAAATAAGTTCACCAATCCTCCATGAGTTCAAATATACAATTTGTTCTTAAGTTCGACTCCAAAACGAGGTCTAGATCGCAAATTCATTGAAAGCCCTAACTATACCCATTTCTCAATATTTTCAACCAATTTACACATGTTTAAGCCTAAGAATTTGATTGATGTTAATGAAAAATGAAGAAGACGAGTTAAACAATACTTACCCAATGACTTGATGAAGAAATATCTCAAAGATCGCCTAAGGGCTGTGGAGAAGAAAGGTTTTTGTGAAAAATGGGATAAAATCCCGTAAGTGTTCTGTTTTGGGTATTAATTCACTGGGCGGAAATTTACCCTACGCGATCGCGTGAATTGGGCTGCGATCGCGTAGAGGAAAGACTGGCCTCTTATGCGATCGCGTGCAAAAGGTTGCGATCGCGTGGAGAAAAGATTGGAATCTACGCGATCGCGTGAGGGTTGCTGCGATCGCGTAGAGGAAACTCACCGGGCAGCCTATTTGGCCTATGCGATCGCGTGAACATGATTGCGATCGCGTGGGGGAAGAACTGGAAGCTACGCGATCGCGTGAGGGATGCTGTGATCGCGTAGAAGAACTGGCCAATGATGAGGCCGCGATCGCGTAGAACAAAATCCCTCTGCAGAAACAGCAGAATTTCTGCTGTGTTTTCAAATCCAAAAACACCCCGAACCACCTCCGAAACACTCCCGAGCCCTCGGGGCTCCAAACCAAATATACACACTAACTCAAAAACATCATACGAACTTGCTCGCACGATCAAATCGCAAAAATAACATCAAAATCAATGGATTGAGCCTTAAAACTCAAGAATTCTTTCAAATTTCATAATTTCCAAAATTTCCAATTTAAGGCCGAAATGCATCAAACGACGTCCGTTTTCAACCAAAATTTACAAGAAGCGCTTAACCAATATATATGACCTGTACCGGGCGTCGGAACCAAAATACGAGCCCGATACCAGTACTTTTTAATCAAAATTCAGTTTCATTTTCCTTAAACATTTTCGGAAAACAATTTAACAGAAAAATTCTTTTACCGGGGTTCTAGACCTCGGATTTCAATTCCGGGCATATGCCCAAGTTCCATATTTTTCTACGGATTTTCTGAGACAGTCAAATCACGGATCCGGGTCCGTTTACCAAAAGTGTTGACCAAAGTCAACCATATCAATATTAATATCAAAATTCTTCAACTTTTTCACATATTTCACATATTTCAACATAAATATCTTCCAGCTTTGTGCCCGGACTGTGCATGCAAATCGAGGCAACTATAAATGAGGTTTTCAAGACCTCAAAGGCTCGGAATGATTAATAAAACAAGTGATGACCCTTTGGGTCATCACAAAAAATTATTCAAAATTTTTGAGTTCATATGTTACTAAGCAATTAGCTTCACTTTTAGTGTTTGGATCATCACTAATTTCTACTAATTTTAGTACACATCTCTTATTTGTGGAGTTCGAAATCTTATTGCTTTAATGCTCTCAATACGACTTTCCCAACGAGTTTGTGACAATGATTTAAGAGCTAGATTGGGTACACTATCCTTTTATCGATTGTCTTATCTTTTTGCATTCTTATTTCTAAATCAATCCATGCAACCATGTTAATAATATGTACATTTGTTGTTTCATAAGTTTTTAAAGTTATATATATATATATATATATATATATATATATATATATATATAAAACTTAGGTATACCAAAAAATGGGGCTCCATAAATGGCGGTTGCTTTACCTGCTTTATGGATGGGCCGCCCCTGATTACTTAATAGATACAACTTTTGGATTTCAAGTTTATAAGTTTTTACAATAAATAGTGAATCCATATGATTACAAGTGTGGTTAGTTGATCATCCTTTATCGAAAAATCACAATGTGTATATAGATAAAATTTTATACTTTATAGCTAGGTATATAACACATATTTAATATATTTTGCCGGGAATTTTTTTACTTCTTTTAAATTTGAAATCGCTACTGCTTACCGCGACCTCAAGTTAACATACAATAACAATTGAGTTCATGCTCAAATATTTAGTAAGAGTATTATTTAGAGAATTTCTTAAAAACATATACAAAACTTGAAGAAAAACTATTAGATTCAGGTAAACATATGTGACATTGTAGACTCGCCTTGTTGGTTAGTACCGAAAAGATCCTATCTATTCCCATGTAGAATTTCAACTACGGGTTCAACTGAACGCATAACTTTTTACAAGTAGTATGCAGGGTAGAGCCACATGCATCAAAGGAGTATCAACCGACACTCCTTTGCCAGAAAATTAAATTGTATAACTCGATAATTTTTTTTTAATATATATATATATATATATATATATATATACAATTACACCCCTTGACTTTTTGGTGAATTTATTTATTTATATTTTGACTTTCCTTCGTGAAAATCCAGGCTCCATCATTAACAGTATGGATTCATATGTAAACACTAAAATCTCAAACAAATGTTAGGTTTGAATCCATAATTTTAACAATACAATAAATTTAATACTAAAAACTTTAAAAAATTAAATTTATTAAATTTAAATTTGGATCAGCCTGCGTCCATTCCACCATAGTCTATGGTGGTAACTGGTTAGTGCAGTGGTGCATGTTGCAGCTTTAAGGATCAAAGATTTTAAACTAATAATTCAAAACGAATTATTGTTAAACTCCATGGCAAAAGGTTCGAAGTCAATATTTCTTCATTATTTTAAAAGTTTACGAAGGATCTTTCTACAGAAATAATCAACTTAGTACAACTGAAAATCAAATGATTATGTTCCATCATTTTTTCTAACTTTCATAGATTAGTATATTTGTTTCGCTCTTGTTATCGCAATAGGGGGTGGACTTTCGAATGGTCAAAGTATATCATAAAGGACATTATATTTTAAAGATTTGACATTATTTTATGGGCCGTTTGATACGCGGACTAAATTATCCAGATATTATAATTTTTAGATTATTTATCCCACTTCTCCAATAGAATAAAAATAATACCAAGTTGGATGAAATAAAATAGGATAAGATGGAATATCCAGGATTAAGTGTGGGACTAAGCTTTTACTATGTTTGGTTGACGATATATGTCACACCCCTTTTTTTAACTCCCCAAAAGATAATGTGTATTATGGATATTTGTGGATTAAAGAGTTTTTATAAATTAACGTGACAATTTAAAATAAGAATTATTTTGTTGTTCAGAGTCCGCGTTTGGAATTGATTTTTTTAATGTTCCAAGTCACTTTTTATTTGAATCCCTAGTCAAGAAAGGTTTGACTTTATCATTATTGGTCTGCAAAATAAAGTCCGGGTAAGGACTTCTATTGTCCGGGGAGAAAGTGTAAGGAATTTTCCGAGTCTCGTGGTTCTAGCACTGTAACGACCCGACCGGTCGTTTTGAGCTCTGGCGCGTCATTCAGCAGATTGATGCCATGAACAACTTCATCTCAGGTATATTGACTTGTGTGTATGGTCAGAAGTCAAATTCGGGAAGTTTGGAGTCAAATCTAAATGGAAATTCTCATTTTGAAAGCTTAAAGTTGAAGAACTGAACTACGATTGGAATTTTGAGTAAATGACCTCGGAATTGGGATCTAAAAGTTCCAACATGCTCGTATGATGATTTTAAACTTGGACGTATGTCCGGATTTGGTTTTTGATAACCCGTGAGCATTTCAGCGTATATGGTGGAAGTTAGTATTTTAGAAGGATTTCATAAATTTGGGTTGGAAGGCATTTTAGAGTTATAGATGTCCGTTTGGGATTCCGAGTCTGCGAATAGATCCATATGGTGATTTTGGAGTTGGGAACGCGATCGGAAGTGAATTCGGGTGTCCGGGGGTCATTTTGAAGTCATTTGGCAAAATATATGAATTTGAAGGTTTATGAGAAAATTCGACCGGAAGTGAAAATTTTGATATCGGGGTCGGAATGAAATTCCGAAAGTTCGTGCAAGTCCGTAATGTCGAGTGTGACTTGTGTGCAAATCTTGAGTCAATTCGGATTGATTTTGGTAGGAAATGAAACAATTAATCTCTTTAAGGAAAGCTTAAGTTGGAAAAGTCAACTCAATGTTGACTTATGAGTTCGAGGGATCGGAACTGAATTTCGATGATTCGGTTAGTTTCGCTGGATGATTTAAGACTTAGGAGCGCAATCGGAAGTAATTTTGGAGGTCCGGTGAAGAAGTTAGCCTATTTTGGCGAAGTTGGAATTTTGGCGGAATCCGATCGATAGGTGAGATTTTGATCCGGGAGTCGGAATGGAATTCCGACAAATGCAGTAGCTCCGTTAGGTGATTTTGGATGTGCCTGCAAAATTTCAGGTCATTCGGAGGTCGTTTGGTCGGGTTTTTGATCGAATGTTGGTTGCGGAAGTTTAAATGAAAACTTAGGCTTGAATTTGCTTGGATTCGATGTTTTCCGTGTTTAAGGGCGTATTTTTATGATTGGAACAAGTTTGCATCGTGTTATGGAGTATGTTGGTGGTTTTCGTTGGGGGCCCGGGGGCCTCGGGATGAATTCGGGGGTCCAAACGGACCATTTAGAGCCAAAGTGAGCAGCTGATTGCTGCACTAATTGCAGCAGATTTTCAGCAATTTTCGGCTACTATGAGAGCTTATATCTTGTAATCTATAAGGAATCACAAAAAGAGGAAAACATGAAAGTTTTAGAACATCGTGTCTAGTTTCCAGAAAGCTAAAGAACTCGTAATTTGGACATCTGTACTAGAAGTTATGATCGACGGAAAATGACTGCTGGAGCAATAAGATGTACAACTTGTACAGCGCAGCAGGGTACAACCCGATGAAGCACAGACAGATTCTTTATTACACGAAATTGGATTATTTCTTTCATTGATTTCATTTCGTTTGGATGATTTTGGAGAGCTTCAAGAGGGGATTTCACCGGTAAACATCGGAGGTAAGATTCTTGACTCAAAAACATAATTTTATGGTAGAATTAACATCAATCTTCATGAATTTGGGTAGAAATTGTGAAGGATTGTGGCCTAGAAATTTAAAACGAAAATTTGGGTTTTGAAAGGCCAATTGAACTCCGATTTCGATTAATTTTATATGCACGGACTCGTGGCGAGACGAGGATCGCGTTGGTACTAATTTTGGAATTTTCCGAGCAGCGGGCCCGGGGTCGGGTTTTTACCAACTTAGTGTATTTATGCGATTTTCATGTAAATTGAAATGGGTTATGATTCTTTGACCCGTATTTGACACAATTATTGTGGTTTGAATAGATTCTACACGCGAGACAGCGAATTCCAAAGGAAAGGGCATTGCGGACGAGTCTACGACCGGCTAGAGGTGAGTAGTTTGTGTATATGGTAGCCTGAGGGTTCGAAACCCCGGCTTAGCACATTGTGACGCTTGTAGGGCGTGGCTCGCACACCGTGGCAGGTGCGAAATTGATTGTGACTGGGGATTGAGATTTGGTCCATCCCGGATATGGATAAAAATGCTATTAGTGATAGAAATACATTGTGTTTGACATATTTGTGGGTTGTAAGCCTTGTTTGGGGCCTTGTGCCGACCTGTAGTATCCCTAGGGGATAGTATTTATGTGATAGCTATATTTGCTTAATCACTGATCTCAGTCCTGGAAATTGAAATCACGGTATTGAAATGCTAAGTCACCGGCTTTTGCAAATTAAATAAAAGTTAAAGTATTTTTCATAAATTATGAATTGGAAACTGGAATTAAGAAAAATGAACTGTTTTGTGACTTAATTGCTTATTGTGGACTGAGCATGGGATCGGGCTGCACGCCGCAGTGGTTGATATGAGGATCGGGCTGCACGCCGCAGCGATATTTGCGCTTGGGCTGTAGGAGCCCCTCCGGAGTCTGTACACACCCCCAGTGAGCGCCGTCGACGTTAAATGGATCGGGCTACACGCCGTAGCGGTTATGTGCATTGCATTGCATCTTTATTTGTTAAATTTTTATGTGGTAGCTATATTGTATTGTTGATGCTAGTTCGTAGGAGATTCGGACTGTAGTTTAGCTTCATATTGTGGTATTCTGTGGATTTCCTACTTTCAGCTGCTTTTATATATTTATTACTCACCGAGTACTTAGTACTCACCCCTACTCCCTGCACCTTTGTGTGCAGATTCAGGTACATAGGAGGGATAGACGAGCACTCCAGCTTTTATCAGTATTTATCCGAGTTGCTGAGGTAGCTGCTGGCGTTCGCAGGACCTGGCTTCTCTTCTTATTCTATTTTTCCTTTGTATATAAATTATTCGGACTTTAGTATTTGGATCAGATATTGTTATCCGATCTTGTTTAGAGGCTCCAGACTCGTGACCCTAGATCTTTGGGGTGGATATTCAGTTTAGCTTTATTGTTGATATTAATGTTCGGGTTATTGATTTGAGCTTCATGCTCGGGATGAGAGTGTAAATGGTCGGGCTTGCCTAGCAGTTGTGTTGGGCGCCATCACGACCGGGATTGGGGTCGTGACAAGTTGGTATCAGAGCCTAGGTTACTAGGCCCCACGAGTCTTGAGCCGGTTGGTAGAGTCTTGTGGATCGGTACGGGGACGCCTGTACTTATCCTCGGGAAGCTGCAAACCTTTAGGAAACACTTCACATTTCTTGGAATTCTTATCGTGCGTACTTGATTCAGCTTGAGATATAATCTTTGAAATTCCTTCCACACGTCTGTGTACGCTTCGAGCACTCAATAATATAATTGCCTTGATGGCTTGTGATTCCCTGATCGAGGGTCGAGATATAATCTTTGTGAGTTCATGTTGGGCCAGTCGGGAGGACTTGAGGCCATATCTTTGTCTATGACATGAGCACCAAAGTGCTGATTTCACAAACTGGTATTATGAAATTTTGTGTGATCGGTATTGTTCCTAATTATGGAAATGGCAGCTTAATAATGTACGAGTTGTCAGGTGTTAGATCCTTATTGTAATCTGTTATGTAACCCCGAGCTATGGGCGTGGTGAAAATTTATCATATCTCTTAGTTGGAAGGTAAAGTGTCTTACGTGTAGTAAAATGAGTTTAGACTCGGGAAGAATAAAGTGATTATGCTACGTGTATCCCGGTGGAAGGTGTTGTACTGAAATACTAGATTGAGGCAAAATAGGTGGGTTGATTCTGATGTGTAATTGAAGTGTATTTGATATATGTTATGATTCGAGCAGGTGCAGCGCATGTTCATGTATCAATTTTGATAATATAACCCGTGTAGTATTGAGATTAATGTTGTTGATAAACATTGTGATGTCTTGTTGAGTTGTGGATGTATTGTTAGGATGGTTTTGGTGATTCTCTGGCAGGTGGATAGGCCGAATTACAAAGGAAACTCTGTCGAAATTTTTGAAAAATTTGGGACTTAGAAAAATATTTTTGTCGCCTGGAGAGTAGGCTTAAATGTTGAGTGTGAATAAATGCAAGAATTGCAGAGGAGTTAAGGTCTCTGATGATTCGATTCTCTGTCAAGCTTGTAAATGACTTGAGTTTAATCTCACCATAACATTGTGGCATCATTTGAGTAAAGAATGCTATGAGCGACTAAAAGTGCTTTGATGTATGGCTCCGAGCCAAGTTGGGGAGGTTATTATTGATTAACTAATTGCATCGTTGTGTGCTATGTTGGTGCTGTCTCTAGGTATGTTGGGAAAATTCTGATAGAGGTTATGGTGCTTCATAGATGTGAAGAAATCCTAGGATGATTTGAACTGATATCGGTAAGGAATGTTCGGTGAATAGAAAAGAGAGATAGCTAAATGCAGCTGTATGTAATCATGTTCTGCGATGTCAGAGTTCTAACAAGGCATGAGTGGTTCTGTTCAATAAGACAGCTGAATTGTAATTGAATAAGGGTGAATGACGCTCGAGAATAGCCTTGCGGTGTTCAGGACTTTGCTTGTAATGGTTAGGTGTCTTAAGATTGTGTATGTGGCTAAAGACGGTGGTTTCGTTAGAAGGGATCAAGACTTGTGTAATGATATGTGAATGATGAGATTCTATGTATCTATATTGTAGAGTAATGATAACGAATTCAAAAATCGCAAGAAATTCTTCAAAACAAAGTATTGTAGAATGTGGTACTTTTGGGAAACATTGAGAGAGTATTAAGTGACCTATGGGCTTTAGACCGTGTGATCTCGTGTACGAGTCTCGTGTGGTAACATGAGTTGAGATATTGTAGTGCTACAGTAAAGGCTAATATCAAATTAAAGATGAATCAGAAAGGAAAATGGAGTAACTTGTTAATAAACCGGAACGGTATGATAGGGATACAGTCAATTCCTGGTATGTGTTCGAAGTGATAAGTCTTGCACCTATGGTGCAACCAAGCTCTTGAGTGCTGGTATTTGCGTAGCTCGATGTGGGTAGAAGGACTCAGTCCTGGCAGCTAAACTTATGTAATGGATTGGGAGAAAGAGTTTGTGATGGGTCCTACCGTGGTTTAAAAGTGAGTATATTCTTGTCGGTATGCAAAGCTTGGAATGTGTAATGAGTTTTCTCTATATGGGATCATGAAAGGCCTTGACTAGTTGAGTGCGCCGATGTTTGCGGCGTAGGAAGGGGATATGAATTCCCATGTTATCTTAGTGTGGTATGGTATATGCGATGTGTTATGGAAAGTTGATAATGGCATATTCAAGGCTTTGAGATTTGTTCATAATATATGGGAAGTCATTAAAAATTATTGAGCAGCACGGGCAGCAGCAGGTGAATTTAGAGAATCGATCTTTCTGGTGATTAAGGAAAATGGTACTGCTATTCTAGTAATTTGGCAGGGTATATGGTCCAAAAGGAAAAGGTAATGTAAACTGATAATATCTAGTGGTATGGTGGTATTCTCTTGTTGGATCGACTGTAATAATTGAGTCGCTAATGGCATAGTGAAATTTCTGAATGGCTTTCGTGGTATGAATGGACGCTTGATGTGCATTATGTATTCGTACGGTGAAGTACGGAATCAGGCACAGTGATTCATGTGTTATATATGTGTTGGAGACTAGAAGTTCTCGTAATCCGCCTATGCAGTGGTTGTATATCGTGTGTATCGGCACCGTTTAGCGATCATTGGAAGTTGGAAGCCCTAGTGGCTCTCCCTTAGCTCTATATAATGAATTTGGGTTATGAGACTTGATTGCAGACTGGTTGTCATAAGTCAGGTTGCCTAGACTAATGTGATATGGACTATGTCGGAAATGGCACAAATTGCATAGCAGAGTGCATCAGAGTATGCTTCAACAGGGTAGTTGCACCCAAAATCAACGGACGGATGGTAGGTATTGCTTTGTCAGTTGGGCCTTTGTGGCGGATGTCAGTGTAGAGGTATTTACCATTGATTCAGTTCCGGTATTGAGGAACGTTGTCGGATGCGTTTCATGTGGCCAAGCTTGAGGCTATATATATGTTTGTTGTAATGAGCAATTTGACTCAATGTGCATTTCCCCTTGCGAGATTTATGCGTGGATCGGGTGGCATGCCGCCACAGGTATGGTATCTGGATCGGGTGGCACGCCGCCACGGGTATGTTATTGGAACGGGTTGCGCGCCGCAACAGTGTGATGTGGAAAATATAGTTTCCTATAAGTTACTTTGTATACAATACTTCCTAGCTTTTAAGGAATAGTCCGTATTGGGTACCGCTCGGGGAATAGCACATCGGTTGTATCCATTCAGGATTTGATAGCATATATTAAATATATCACCGCGGGTGTGATTGATTGCTTGAGTTCAGACCTAAATATGTGCGTGGCTGACCGTTTTGAGCATGGTGACTTGAGGTGCTCCATGAGTAATAGTGCTTGCATAGAATCGTGAGTTGTGGCAAGGCCACGTGATGTTATGACCTTTCGAGGAGGATTCAAGTACCCTAATTCTATGATGTTAGACGAGATCTCAGTTCTATGTTATGATGGTATGGGTGAATTGAACTATAGCTCTTTTGTGTGAGTTAGTTGTCATGATTCGAGTGTGTTCGGATCGTTTTTTTATTGGAGCCTGTGTTGTGATCATTGTGGCTTAGGCCGATGCTGAGGTGTCGTGTCACCAATGCGGTGTGTTATAATCGACAAGATCGTTGGAGTCATTAATGAGTACGAGCATATTTGATCTCAGCTCGTTAGAAAGGTAATATCGAGGTTTGGCTCCGAAATCTATTGTGGTCATATGAGTAAAGTGATGCAAAGTGTGAATTCAACAAAGTTATGCATTAATGTTTGGGTACAACATGTGGAGATTGATATGGTGGTCAAATGATGGAAACAAACTTGGCAGGAAATTCGGGATGTTGGAATTTGGCCTAATGTCTTATTCGCTCGAATAAAGAATTATATCTACAGAATTATATAGCTAATATGCTAAACTAAGTAGTGGTAGCATAGGAAGGTGCATGATGTGTTAAACAAGTTATTTGAGACTACATCATTGTAGTTCTCAGCACGTTCGAGGACGAACGTATGTTTAAGTGGGGGAGATTGTAACGACCCGACCGGTCATTTTGAGCTCTGGCGCGTCATTCAGCAGATTGATGCCATGAACAGCTTCATCTCAGGTATATTGACTTGTGTGTATGGTCAGAAGTCAAATTCAGGAAGTTTGGAGTCAAATCTAAACGGAAATTCTCATTTTGAAAGCTTAAAGTTGAAGAACTGAACTACGATTGGAATTTTGAGTAAATGACCTCGAAATTGGGATCTAAAAGTTCCAACATGCTCGTATGATGATTTTAAACTTGGACGTATATCCGAATTTGGTTTTTGATAACCCGTGAGCATTTCAGCGTATATGGTGGAAGTTAGCATTTTAGAAGGATTTCATAAATTTAGGTTGGAAGGCATTTTAGAGTTATAGATGTCCGTTTGGGATTCCGAGTCTGCGAATAGATCCATATGGTGATTTTGGAGTTGGGAACGCGATCGGAAGTGAATTCGGGTGTCCGGGGGTCATTTTGAAGTCATTTGGCAAAATATATGAATTTGAAGGTTTATGAGAAAATTCGACCGGAAGTGAAAATTTTGATATCGGGGTCGGAATGCAATTCCGAAAGTTCGTGCAAGTCCGTAATGTCGAGTGTGACTTGTGTGCAAATCTTGAGTCAATTCGGATTGATTTTGGTAGGAAATGAAACAATTAATCTCTTTAAGGAAAGCTTAAGTTGGAAAAGTCAACTCAATATTGACTTATGAGTTCGAGGGATCGGAACTGAATTCCGATGATTCGGTTAGTTTCGGTGGATGATATAAGACTTAGGAGCGCAATCGGAAGTAATTTTGGAGGTCCGGTGAAGAAGTTAGCCTATTTTGGCGAAGTTGGAATTTTGGCGGAATCCGATCGATAAGTGAGATTTTGATCCGAGAGTCAGAATGGAATTCCGACAAATGCAGTAGCTCCGTTAGGTGATTTTGGATGTGCCTGCAAAATTTCAGGTCATTCGGAGGTCGTTTGGTCGGGTTTTTGATCGAATGTTGGTTGCGGAAGTTTAAATGAAAACCTAGGCTTGAATTTGCTTGGATTCGATGTTTTCCGTGTTTAAGGGCGTATTTTTATGATTGGAACAAGTTTGCATCGTGTTATGGAGTATGTTGGTGGTTTTCGTTGGGGGCCCGGGGGCCTCGGGATGAATTCGGGTGTCCAAACGGACCATTTAGAGCCAAAGTGAGCAGCTGATTGCTGCACTAATTGCAGCAGATTTTCAGCAATATTCGGCTACTTTGAGAGCTTATATCTTGTAATCTATAAGGAATCACAAAAAGTGCAAAACATGAAAGTTGTAGAACATCGTGTCTAGTTTCCAGAAAGCTAAAGAACTCATAATTTGGTCATCTGTACTAGAGGTTATGATCGACGGAAAATGACTGCTGGAGCAATAAGATGTACAACTTGTACAGCGCAGCAGGGTACAACCCGATGAAGCACAGACAGATTCTTTATTACACGAAATTGGGTTATTTCTTTCATTGATTTCATTTCGTTTGGATGATTTTGGAGAGCTTCAAGAGGGGATTTCACCGGTAAACATCGGAGTTAAGATTCTTGACTCAAAAACATAATTTTATGGTAGAATTAACATCAATCTTCATGAATTTGGGTAGAAATTGTGAAGGATTGTGGCCTAGAAATTGAAAACCGAAATTTGGGTTTTGAAAGGCCAATTGAACTTCGATTTCGATAAATTTTATATGCACGGACTCGTGGCGAGACGAGGATCGCGTTGGTACTAATTTTGGAATTTTCCGAGCAGCGTGCCCGGGGTCGGGTTTTTACCAACTTAGTGTATTTATGCGAATTTCATGTAAATTGAAATGGGTTATGATTCTTTGACCCGTATTTGACACAAATATTGTGGTTTGAATAGATTCTACACGCGAGACAGCGAATTCCAAAGGAAAGGGCATTGCGGACGAGTCTACGACCGGCTAGAGGTGAGTAGTTTGTGTATATGGTAGCCTGAGGGTTCGAAACCCCAGCTTAGCACATTGTGACGCTTGTAGGGCGTGGCTCGCACACCGTGGCAGGTGCGAAATTGATTGTGACTGGGGATTGAGATTTGGTCCATCCCGGATATGGATAAAAATGCTATTAGTGATAGAAATACATTGTGTTTGACATATTTGTGGGTTGTAAGCCTTGTTTGGGGCCTTGTGCCGACCTGTAGTATCCCTAGGGGATAGTATTTATGTGATAGCTATATTTGCTTAATCACTGATCTCAGTCCTGGAAATTGAAATCACAGTATTGATGTCACAACCCCAAATCCGGTCGTGATGGCGTCCAGCACATTGCTAAGCCAGCCTGACCAATCAACATCAACAACGGAGCTAGAAGCTCTCTTTAACCCATTTAAGCATTTCAAAATATGAAACTATAGTAATACTTATACTAACAACGGGGAAACCAAGTCCCAAAATATACTAACTCCCATAGACCGAAGGATCAAGAGTCATGAGCCTCTACTGAACATGAGTGTATAAAGGTTTACAAGATACCAAGTGCGGAAAGAAATGTCAATACAAAATCAAAAGACAATAGGAAGGAATATCGGGTCCTGCGGACTCTGCAGATGTCGCCTCGCACAGCTACTGGATCACTGCTGAGAGGTACCTGGATCTGCACACAAGGTGCAGGGAGTAAAATGAGTACTGCCAGACTCAGTGGTAATAAACAAGGGTAAGACAGCGCAGATAAGAAATCCGCAATAAAGCACTATGTAAAGCTATAATCGGCTACCCTGTCATAGAATCAATCTTCACTGTACCTGTACCAACAAATACCAATAAATAGCATAACAGCTAGCAGATGTAGCTAAATGCAATGCAATGCATGATATGACCGCTACGGCGCGTAGCCCGACTCCAATTTTGGGTACCCGTGCTCACCGTGGGGGTTCAGACTCCGGAGGGGCTCCTACAGCCCAAGCACATCTCATAGAGATATTCCTGCGGCGTGCAGTCCGATCCAACATATATCTCGCTGCGGCGCGCAGCCCGATCCACTACTAGTCAGCTAATATGCAGATACAGCCTCGCAAGCTCAAAAGTAGTTTTTTAAAACTCTTTTATCATTTTTCAGTTGGAAAACAGTAATACCAAGTTCCAGAGATTGGAATTAGCATAATAACAAAAATAGCTGCGGACTAGTAGTAAACTAGCATGTCTATATGATAAGACAATGATAACGATCCTCGCGGGATCCAATAACTGGCTCACGGCCCACATGTATACTCAACCGCCCAAGAAGGGGGTTCCTCGGCTCAAGAGTGGCCATTATCACAATATATATATACATATATGCAACCATCCGAGAAGGAGGTTCGACGGCTCGAGAATAGCCAATAATACAGTATCAACAGGTCGGACTAATATATAGTCTCCGGTTCATGATCGACCCCGCACTCTCAAGAGTGTGCGTGTCTCGCCGCTATACAGCGTCACAAAGTGGTATACCGGGGTTTCGAACCCGCTGGTCATCACCCACATCTATTACTCACCTCAATACAACGCGACGACTACTTCGCAATGCCCTTGCCACGAGAATCAAGCTCCGCACGCGTAGAATCTGATCAAATAGAGTAGAAATACAACAAATTAGGCCAATGGG
Organism: Nicotiana noctiflora; assembly: GCA_032618575.1. NCBI lineage: Eukaryota > Viridiplantae > Streptophyta > Magnoliopsida > Solanales > Solanaceae > Nicotiana > Nicotiana noctiflora. The sequence goes on along the minus strand of JASVEL010012455.1, from coordinate 694,255 downwards.
ACTACACCCAATCAATACAACTCAATTTACATCAAAATTCCCAAAGTTGTCAAAACTCGACTTTCGGTACGCTTATCGAAAAATCACGAAAGTCACATATTCGGAACCCTCATCTCAATACGAGTCTAAGCATATCAATTTTACCAAATTCGGACTCCATTTGCCCATTCAAAACCTTGATTTTCTAAAGTTCAAGCCTAGGGCTAAATCCTCCATAAATTACCCCAAATTCCTCCATTTTCATGATATAATTGCATAATATTATCAATACTAATCATAGTTTAAGTCCATAGTTGATTACCCGATGATTTCCCTTGAATTTCTCTTCAAAATCGCCCAAATCGCCTCTAAAGCCGAGACCCAAATGTGTGAAATGTTCTGAAATTTTTCTAACTTCTGATACACTTACTTACAGCGATTTTCGCTTCTGCGGAAAAATTTCCGCTCCTACGAGTCCGTATCCGCGACCAAAGGGTCGCTTCAGCGATTCCAGGCCTAGCCGGCCAATTCCGCTTCTGCGAGAAAAGGGCCGCTTTAGCGCGTCCGCTTCTGCGATGAAACGTCCGCTTCTACGAAAACGTCCGCTTCGGCGCACCAGAGACCGCTCCTGCGGACTCGCCCAGGCGGTCAAGTGTCCGCTTCTGCGGACCTTCCCATTTTCTTCTCGTCCGCTTCTACGACCACTGGCTCGCACCAGCGATGCCGCTTCAGCGGAAAATGTTCCGTTTCTGCGTAACCAAGCGCTCCTGCGCCCCTCGTGCGCTTCTGCGGACTCGCTCCTGTGCCCACAATTCCGCAGGAGCGGAAACAACAGAAACAGAATCCCAACCTGCAATTTTTTCCACAATTTCTCCCGTTTAGCCACCCGAAAACACCCCGAGGCCCCCGGGACCCCATCCAAACACACCAACACCTTCTAATATTCAAACTTGCTCAAATCCTCAAAACACATCTAACAACATCAAAACCCATAATTCGTATCGAATTCAAGCCTAAATTCCTTAAAACATTCTGAATTACACATTCGATCAAAAATCCGACCAAACGACGTCCGAATGACCTGAAATTTTGCAGGCACATCCAAAATCACCTAACGGAGCTACTGCAACTGTCAGAACTCCATTCCGACCCCCGGATCAAAATCTCACCTACCGTTCGGATTTCGCCAAAATTCAACTTTAGCCAATTCAAGCCTATTTCTACACCGGGCCTCCAAATTCAATTCCGATCGCTCCCCTAAGTCACAAATCACCTCCCGGAACTAACCGAATCATCGGAATCCGATTCCGAGCCCTCTAACCAAATAGTCAACTCCGAGTTGACTTTCCTTATTCAAGTTTCTTTCACAAAGGCTATATGCCTCATTTTCAATCCAATTCACTCCTAACTCACCCGATAGACTTTAACACCGATATAAAAGCATAAAACATACAATTTCAACATAACAGGGTGGTAATTCCCGTGACGACGGGCCGGGTCGTCACATTGGGTTGACTTTCCTTATTCAAGTCTCCTTCAAAAAGGCTATATGCCTCATTTTCAATCCAAATCACTCCTAAAGTGGCCTCCTCCACGGGTCGACCTCTCCACTGAACCTTAACTGATGCAATCTCCTTAGACCTCAATTTTCTCACCCGCCGTCCCAAAATGGCAATAGGCTCCACATCATAGGATAGATCACCATCAAGCTGAATGGTACTGAAATCTAATACATGAGACGGATCTCCAATGTACTTCCGGAGCATAGACACATGGAATACCGGATGAACGCTGGATAAGCCGGGCGGCAAGGCCAACTCATATGCCACCTCTCCAACTCTCCTAAGTATCTCAAAAGGACCAATGTACCTGGGACTCAACTTTCCTTTCTTCCCAAACCTCATGACACCCTTCATAGGTGAAATCTTCAACAATACTCGGTCACCAACCATGAAAGACAACTCCCGAACTCTACGGTCCGCATAACTCTTCTGACGAGACTGTGCTGTACGAAGCCTCTCCTGGATCAACTTTGCTCTATCCAGAGCATCCTGGACTAACTCGGTCCCTATCAATCTAACCTCACCAGGCTCAAACCATCCCACGGGGGATCTACACCGCCTGCCATACAATGCCTCATACGGGGCCATCTGAATACTCGACTGATAACTGTTGTTGTAGGCAAACTCAGCAAGTGGTAGGAACTCATCCCACGAACCACCAAAATCAATCACACAAGCTCGCAACATATCCTCCAAGATCCGAATAGTGCGCTCAGACTGTCCGTCTGTCTGGGGGTGAAATGCTGTACTCAACTCAACCCGTGTACCCATCTCTCGCTGAAATGCTCTCCAAACCTGAGAAGTGAACTGAGTACCCCTATCGGATATGATAGACACTAGGACTCCATGCAACCTAACAATCTCTCGAATAAAGATCGATGTCAACCGCTCCGATGAGTAGGTAGTACTAACTGGAATGAAGTGAGCTGACTTGGTCAGTCTATCCACAATCACCCATACAGAATCAAACTTCCTCGCCGTCCGAGGGAGTCAAGTAACAAAGTCCATAGTGATCCTCTCCCATTTCCACTCAGGAATAACAATGCGCTGAAATACGCCACCGGGCCTCTGATGCTCGTACTTAACCTGCTGACAGTTGAGGCACCGTGCTACATGTCCGACAATGTCCATTTTCATCTTTCTCCACCAATAGTGCTGTTTCAAATCTTGATACATCTTCGCGGCTCCTGGATGGATAGAATACCGCGAGCTATGGGCCTCCTCCGGAATCAACTCACGAAGGCCATCAACATTGGGCACACATATCCGGCCCTGCATCCTCAATACGCCGTCACTATCAATGGTGACATCTCTAGCATCATCATGCTGAACTCTGTCCCTCAGGACACCCAAATGCGGATCATCATACTGGTGCTCACGAATACGATCATATAGAGATGACCGAGATACAACACAAGCCAATACCCTGCTGGGCTCCGAAATATCTAACCTCACTAGCCGATTGGCTAGCACCTGAACATCATAAGCAAATGGCCTCTCCTCAGCTGGAATATATGCCAAGCTCCCCATAATGACCGCCTTCCGGCTCAAAGCATCGGCCACCACATTGGCCTTCCCCGGATGATATAATATAGTAATGTCATAATCCTTCAGCAATTCCAACCATCTCCGCTTGTCTCAAATTAAGGTCTTTCTGTTTGAACAAGTGCCGGAGACTACGATGGTCGGTATACACCTCACAAGACACACCGTACAAATAGTGCCTCCAAATCATCAAGGCATGAACAATGGCGGCTAGCTCCAAGTCATGAACAGGATAGTTCTTCTCATGCGGCTTCAACTGCCGAGAAGCATAAGCAATTACCTTTCCTTCCTGCATCAACACACAACCTATCCCCACTCTCGAGGCATCACAATAAACGGTATATGAACCCGAAGCTCATGGCAATACTAACACTGGAGCTGTGGTCAAAGCTGTCTTGAGCTTCTGAAAGCTCCCCTCGCACTCATCCGACCACACGAATGGTGCACCCTTCTGGGTCAATTTAGTCAATGAAGAAGCAATGGATGAAAATCCCTGAACAAACCGGCGATAATATCCCGCCAAACCAAGAAAACTCCTGATCTCTGTAGCTGAGGACGGTCTAGGCCAACTCTGCACCGCCTCTATCTTTTTCTGATCAACCCGAATACCATCACGAGACACCACATGTCCCAGAAATGCTACGGACTCGAGCCAAAACTCGCACTTGGAGAATTTAGCATATAGTTTCTCCTCCCTCAATCTCTGCAACACAATACTCAAATGCTGAGCATGCTCCTCCTGACTAAGGGAGTAGACTAGAATGTCATCAATGAACACAATCACAAATGAATCCAAATAGGGCCTGAACATACTGTTCATCAGATGCATAAATGCTGCTGGGGCATTGGTCAAGCCAAACGACATCACAAGAAACTCATAATGACCATATCGGGTCCTGAATGCAGTCTTCATAATATCCGAGTCCCCGATCTTCAGCTGGTGATAGCCTGAACGAAGATCGATCTTAGAAAACACCCTCGCACCCTGTAACTGATCAAACAAATCATCTATGCGCGGTAGAGGGTACTTGTTCTTCACCGTCACTTTGTTCAATTGCCTATAATCAATACACATTCGCATGGAACCATATTTCTTTTTAACAAATAATACCGGTGCACCCTACGGAGACACACTAGGACGGATGAAACCCTTATCCAGAAGTTCTTGAAGTTGCTCTTTCAGTTCTTTCAACTCAGCTGGTGCCATCCGCTAAGGAGGAATGGATATAGGCTGAGTGCCCGCCACCAAGTCAATGCCAAAATCAATATCCCTGTCCGGCGGCATGCCCGGCAGGTCTGAGGGGAATACATCTGGGAAGTCCCTCACAACAGGTACATAATCAATGCTAGGAGATTCAGCTCCCACATCTCTCACAAAAGCTAAGTACGATAAACACCCTTTTTCAACCATCCTCTGAGCTTTTAAGAACGAAATAACACGGCTAGGGACGAAATCAGTCGAACCCCGCCACTCAATCCGAGAAATACCAGGAATGGCCAACGTAACTGTCTTAGCATGACAGTCCAATATAGCATGGTACGGAGACAACCAGTCCATACCCAATATAACATCAAAGTCCACCATCCCCAACAATAACAAATCTGCCTGGGTCTCCATACCCCCAATAGATATAACACAGGATCTATAGACATGATCCACAACAATCGTATCACCCACGGGGGTGGATACATGAACAGGTAAATCAAGACTACCACGAGTCGCACCCAAATGATGTGCAAAATAAGAGGACACGTAAGAATATGTGGATCCCGGATCAAATAGAACAGAGGCATCTCTGTGACAGACAGAAATGATACCTGTAATCACAGCATCGGAGGCAACTGCATCACGCCTGTCAGGAAGTGCATAGAACCGTGCCTGGCCTCCACCGGATCTCTCCTCGCCCCTGGGGCGACCACGAGAAGACTGACCTCCACCTCTACTAGACTGAAGATGGTGCTGAAGAGGAGGGCTGATCCCTCTGCTGAGTCCTGCCCCTACGTAGTCGAGGGCACTGTCTCCTCATGTGACCAAACTCACCACACTCATAACATGCACCTGGTGCTGGAGAAGTAGGTGTTGCACTCGGGGCTGGGAGGGCACTAAGTGATGACTGACCCTGCTGAAATCCCTGTCGACCACGACCGTAAGAACCTCTGCTCTGTTCCGGGCGGCCTAAATGAGAAGGTCTAGATGAGCGACCTCTGCTCTGCTGGGAATGCTCTCTGGACGGAGCACCACTGAAACTGCCAGAACCACGAGGCCTCTTGGCCTCCCGCTCCTCTCTCTCTCGGCGACGATCCGCCTCAATGGAGCGTGCCATATCAGCAACCTGCTCAAACGATGATGACAGAACTCGCTCGCTGGTCATAAGAATACGGATAGAGTAGTTGAGGCCATCAATGAACCTCCTGATCCTCTCCCTATCAGTGGGGATCATCCATGTGGCATGCCTAGCCAACCGAGTGAATCTAAGCTCATACTGGGTCACAGACATGTCGCCCTGAATCAACCACTCGAACTGGCGACGTAGCTCCTCGCGACGAGATTGAGGTACATATTTCTCTAGAAAGAGAGTAGAGAACTGCTGCCATGTGAGAGGTGTTGCTCTTGCAAGCCTACGCCTCTCAAACTCCTCCCACCAATCAAATGCGGGACCGGTGAACTGAAATGTAGTAAATGAAACTCCGCTGGACTCAAGAATACCAGCCGTACGCAGCATCTTCTGACACTTATCCAAGAAACCCTGGGCATCCTCGCCCTCAACGCCACTGAAATGGGGTGGCTGAAGTCTACCAAATCTCTCAAGGCGACGCTACTCGTCATCGGGCATAACCTGAACCATATGCTCTAGAGCTGGAGCTGGTGCAGCTGGAGGAATAACCGGTGCAACCACCTGAGCGGGGACAGCCTCTGGCGTCTGAAGTCCCTGAACAACCGGATCAGGTGTGCGAGCTGCAGGGGTCTGCTGACCACCCCCTGACTGAGATGTCGCTACAGTAGCGGTAGCTGAAACTACCTGAGCCAAACCGGAACACACCGATAATATTTGAGCAAGAGTCTCCTGAAGACCAGGAATAGCAATAGATATAGTCTGGCCCTGAACTGGGACCGCTGGAGCATCAACCACTGGGGGCTGCTCCTGAACTGGTACAACGGGCGGGTCAGCTGGCACTGCCTCAGCCGCCCTACCTCTAACTCTAGCACGACCGCGCCCACGGCCTCTAACAGGTGGCAATGGAGGTCGTCCACCTCGTCCCGATGCTCGCGTTCTCGCCATCTGCGAGAGAATAGAATATAGAAGTTCAGTTCTCAGGACAACAAGATCGCACGACAGAGTTCAAGAAAAGTGAAGTTTTCCTAAAGGTTCGCAGCCTCCCGAGGATAAGTACGGGCGTCCCCGTACCGATCCACAAGACTCTACTAACCGGCTCAAGACTCATGAGGCCTAGTAAACCTAGGCTCTGATACCAACTTGTCACGACCCCAAATCCGGTCGTGATGGCGCCCAGCACATTGCTAAGCCAGCCTGACCAATCAACATCAACAACGGAGCTAGAAGCTCTCTTTAACCCATTTAAGCATTTCAAAATATGAAACAATAGTAATACTTATACTAACAACGGGAAACCAAGTCCCAAAATATACTAACTCCCATAGACCGAAGGGTCAAGAGTCATGAGCCTCTACCGAACATGAGTGTATAAAGGTTTACAAGATACCAAGTGCGGAAAGAAATGTCAATACAAAATCAAAAGACAGTAGGAAGGAATATCGGGTCCTGCGGACTCTGCAGCTACCTCGTATATCCCACGGATGTCGCCTCGCACAGCTACTGGATCACTGCTGAGAGGTACCTGGATCTGCACACAAGGTGCAGGGAGTAAAATGAGTACCGCCAGACTCAGTGGTAATAAACAAGGGTAAGACAGCGCAGATAAGAAATCCGCAATAAAGCACTATGTAAAGCTATAATCAGCTACCCTGTCATAGAATCAATCTTCACTGTACCTGTACCAACAAATACCAATAAATAGCATAATAGCTAGCAGATGTAGCTAAATGCAATGCAATGCATGATATGACCGCTACGGCGCGTAGCCCGACTCCAATTTTGGGTACCCGTGCTCACTGTGGGGGTTCAGACTCCGGAGGGGCTCCTACAGCCCAAGCACATCTCATAGAGATATTCCGGCGGCGTGCAGTCCGATCCAACATATATCTCGCTGCGGCGCGCAGCCCGATCCACTACTAGTCAGCTAATATGCAGATACAGCCTCGCAAGCTCAAAAGTAGTTTTTGAAAACTCTTTTATCATTTTTCAGTTGGAAAACAGTAATATCAAGTTCCAGAGATTGGAATTAGCATAATAACAAAAATAGCTGCGGACTAGTAGTAAACTAGCATGTCTATATGATAAGACAATGATAACGATCCTCGCGGGATCCAATAACTGGCTCACGGCCCACATGTATACTCAACCGCCCAAGAAGGGGGTTCCTCGGCTCAAGAGTGGCCATTATCACAATATATATATATATATGCAACCATCCGAGAAGGAGGTTCGACGGCTCGAGAATAGCCAATAATACGGTATCAACAGGTCGGACTAATATATAGTCTCCAGTTCATGATCGACCCCGCACTCTCAAGAGTGTGCGTGTCTCGCCGCTATACAGCGTCACAAAGTGGTATACCGGGGTTTCGAACCCGCCGGTCATCACCCACATCTATTACTCACCTCAATACAGCGCGACGACTATTCCGCAATGCCCTTGCCACGAGAATCAAGCTCCGCACGCGTAGAATCTGATCCAATACAGTAGAAATACAACAAATTAGGCCAATGAGACTACACCCAATCAATACAACTCAATTTACATCAAAATTCCCAAAGTTGTCAAAACTCGACTTTCGGTACGCTTATCGAAAAATCACAAAAGTCACATATTCGGAACCCTCATCTCAATACGAGTCTAAACATATCAATTTTACCAAATTCGGACTCCATTTGCCCATTCAAAACCTTGATTTTCTAAAGTTCAAGCCTAGGGCTAAATCCTCCATAAATTACCCCAAATTCCTCCATTTTCATGATATAATTGCATAATATTATCAATACTAATCATAGTTTAAGTCCATAGTTGATTACCCGATGATTTCCCTTGAATTTCTCTTCAAAATCGCCCAAATCGCCTCTAAAGCCGAGACCCAAATGTGTGAAATGTTCTGAAATTTTTCTAACTTCTGATACACTTACTTACAGCGATTTTCGCTTCTGCAGAATATTTTCCGCTCCTACGAGCCCGTATCCGCGACCAAAGGGTCGCTTCAGCGGTTCCAGGCCTGGCCGGCCAATTCCGCTTCTGCGAGAAAAGGACCGCTTAAGCGCGTCCGCTTCTGCGATGAAACGTCCGCTTCTGCGAAAACGTCCGCTTCTGCGCACCAGAGTCCGCTCCTGCGGACTCGCCCAGGCGGTCAAGTGTCCGCTTCTGCGGACCTTCCCATTTTCTTCTCGTCCGCTTCTGCGATCACTGGCTCGCACCAGCGATGCCGCTTCAGCGGAAAATGTTCCGTTTCTGCGTAACCAAGCGCTCCTGCGCCCCTCGTCCGCTTCTGCGGACTCGCTCCTGCGCCCACAATTCCGCAGGAGCGGAAACAACAGAAACAGAATCCCAACCTGCAATTTTTTTTTCCACAATTTCTCCCGTTTAGCCACCCGAAAACACCCCGAGGCCCCCGGGACCCCATCCAAACACACCAACACCTTCTAATACCTTATTCAAACTTGCTCAAATCCTCAAAACACGTCTAACAACATCAAAACCCATAATTCGTATCGAATTCAAGCCTAAATTCCTTAAAACATTCCGAATTACACATTCGATCAAAAACCCGACCAAACGACGTCCGAATGACCTGAAATTTTGCAGGCACATCCAAAATCACCTAACGGAGCTACTGCAACTGTCGAATTCCATTCCGACCCCCGGATCAAAATCTCACCTACCGTTCGGATTTCGCCAAAATTCAACCTTAGCCAATTCAAGCCTATTTCTACACCGGCCTCCAAATTCAATTCCGATCGCTCCCCTAAGTCACAAATCACCTCCCGGAACTAACCGAATCATCGAATCCGATTCCGAGCCCTCTAACCAAATAGTCAACTCCGGGTTGACTTTCCTTATTCAAGTTTCTTTCACAAAGGCTATATGCCTCATTTTCAATCCAATTCACTCCTAACTCACCCGATAGACTTTAACACCGATATAAAAGCATAAAACATACAATTTCAACATAACGGGGTGGTAATTCCCGTGACGACGGGCCGGGTCATCACAATTGAAATGCTAAGTCACCGGCTTTTGCAAATTAAATAAAAGTTAAAGTATTTTTCATAAATTATGAATTGGAAACTGGAATTAAGAAAAATGAACTGTTTGTGACTTATCTGATTATGATATGAGGATCGGGCTGCACGCCGCAGCGATATTTGCGCTTGGGCTGTAGGAGCCCCTCCGGAGTCTGTACACACCCCCGGTGAGCGCCGTCGACGTTAAATGGATCGGGCTACACGCCGTAGCGGTTATGTGCATTTCATTGCATCTTTATTTGTTAAATTTTTATGTGGTAGCTATATTGTATTGTTGATGCTAGTTCGTAGGAGATTCGGACTGTAGTTTAGCTTCATATTGTGGTATTCTGTGGATTTCTTACCTTCAGACATTTTATATACTTTTTACTCACTGAGTACTTAGTACTCACCCCTACTCCCCGCACCTTTGTGTGCGGATTCATGTACGCTGGAGGTTTAGCTGAGGAGTCTCGTTTTACAGAGTTATCAGACTTGTTGAGGTAGCTGCTGAGTTCGCAGGACCTGGCTTCTCTTCTTATTCTATTTTTCCTTTGTATATAATTTATTCAGACTTTAGTATTTGGATCAGATATTGTTATCCGATCTTGTTTAGAGGCTCCAGACTCGTGACCCTAGATCTTTGGGGTGGATATTCAGTTTAGCTTTATTGTTGATATTAATGTTGAGGTTATTGATTTGAGCTTCATGCTCGGGATGAGAGTGTAAATGGTCGGGCTTGCCTAGCAGTTGTGTTGGGCGCCATCACGACCGGGATTGGGGTCGTGACAAGCACGATCACTTTAATTAACTTAAACTTGGCTTGAATTAATTTTGTATTAAACTGCGATTTATTTGATTTTTTATGTCTATTTTTACTTAATAATTAACTTTTTTTTTTCTTTGGCCTGAGCGTGTAAGCACACAAGGTTTTTATTTGGTTATTTGTAGGGGTGTGCATTCGAATCGGTTTATCGATAAATCGAATCGATTATTTATTATCGAAATCGAAAGCAAAAAAAATCAAAAAAATCAAAACCTTATTGAAACGATAACGATAAGCATATGTACAAATTGATAATCGATAAGTAATTATCGATAAGGGTCAAAATCGAATGCATACCCCTACTATATAAAAATATGTTGCATTTGTATATAAAATTCAAGTTTATACTTAGGAATAATTAAGTTTATTTATAAAATCACAAAAATATGTATGTTTGCATTTTTAGCATTTAATGTCTAATTTGTGCGATTTTCATTTTAATTAACGTCTAATTTTGTGTGATAATTATTATTCTGAGTTAATTAGTATTTTTAAGATAATTTTGGTTTTATAATTTAATCTTAACATTTTTTTAATTTATTTCATAATAAATAATTTTTTTTTATAGAGAAGACAAATTCGGAATTGGGCCTTTTCTTAAATTTTAAACCTAGGCCCAAACTTATTCTACCCAACCCAAAATCCCAAAACCCAAACCCATGACCCATGACCCATAACCCATAAACTACACTACTATACACTATTCAAACAAACCTTAAACCTAACATAACACACATAACAAAAAAAAAAAGTCTCTACCTTAACTATTTCCTCTCTTCTTCTTTCTTCTTCTTCACCTTACCTCTGCCGCCAGCCACCATGGCTGCCACCCATCGCCGGCTACCTTTCCAGCACCAACGAACCAACCCTCCCACCATGAACGACCAACCAACAGTCTGTTTCTCACGTCCAGCCACAAACGACCCTCCACCGTCAGTCTCGTTGCAAAATATAGACTGTCCTTATTTTTCCTTTCATGGCTCACACAAAAGTAATCCTTGCCATCATTCTCCTTGCTATGATATTCTCTCATATTACTTAACCTATTGAGGGAGGAAAAATCAAGATCGAGAGGAATGATTTCTTGAAACATGATGTTTATAAAAAGACATCAAAAAAGAGAAACCAGTGAAAACTCTCAACCTTATACAACAAGGAATTGCACATTAGAGAATGAGCCTGCACCACCCATCGCCGGCTACCTTTCCAGCACCAACTAACCAGCCCTCCCCCGTTATTGTTTTTTATTTTTATTATTATTATTATTATTATTATTATTATTATTATTATTATTATTATTATTATTTTCTCTCCTTTTATATATATATATATATATATATATATATATATATATATATATATATATATATATATATATATATATATATATATATATTTCGGGTAGTATATATGTATATATATATATATATTTCGTTTTATTATTATTATTGTTATTTTTTCGGACAGATTTTTTTTAGTTATTTATTTTTATTTTTCGGATGATATATGCATATATATATATATATATATATATATATATATATATATATATATATATATATATATATATATATATATATATATATATATGAATTTCATTTCTATGTATATTATGAATATATGTATATATATAGACCGGTTCTATATATATAAATATATATATGTATAGGAATTTCATTTCTATGTATATTATGAATATATGTATATATATAGACCGGTTCTATATATATAAATATATATATATATATGTATATTTTCGGATTTAGATAAGTATATGGTTGATTTTGTTTCTTTTTTGTTGTTCATCATGTTCTTGATTATTTCTTCATTTTTCATACTTTAATCATGTGTTTTGTTAAGTTGTTAATATAGAAATGTTATAGTCAATAATTTTTTGCATCTTAAATCTTGGTTGTAATGTTGGTAGATTTAAATTGAATTTTTAGATGATTATTGAGTTTATTAGATTGAATTTGGTTCTTTATTTTTTGCTTAATTCTAATTTCGGATTTTAATTATAGAATTAAAATAGTTTGTTTGATATGTTAAGTTTAAGTGATTTAAAGTTACTTGTTTGTTGTTATTATGAATCTAGAAATTTTTGTTGTTAGAAATCATGTTGTTCTTGGTTGTTCATCAAGATTGTTAGAATTGTTGTTAAAATTGTTTAAGAATTGGTTAAATTTGCTATATTTTGGTTGTTTGATTTAGGTGAATTGGTTATAGCTGATAAGGGTATAGTAGTAAATTTTAATAATTTTGGGGTTATTTTGATCATTAATTTGTAGTCAATTATTTGAATTAAAGTATTTTGTCCAGTAGTTGTTTAGATATTGTTAAAATAATTAGGGCGGAAGATAAAATATTTGGTAGTGTAGAATAATTCTTTCTTTAATAAAAGAGTGGGAAACAAAGTGTAGTGGTGTTAAAAGAATTAATTAAATATACATAATCATGATTTGAAATAATTAAAATAAAAATAGTGGGGAATAAAACATAATTTAGTGGGATTAAAAGTTAGGATTAAAATAAAATGAAAGTGGAGTCTTACTTTTAGTTTTTAATTAATAGTGATTTATTTTTTTTTAATTAAAAGGGAAGCTTAAGTCTTGTATATATAAGTTGGAATCATATTTCATTAGGGGAGAGACAATCAAGAGAAGAAAAATTTTAGAGAGAAGAATCTGAAAAACAAAAATCTCAAAGAGTGTTAGCAAATAGTAAAAATAAAAAAAAAGACAAAAACAAAACAAAAAAAAATCTAAAAAAAAATTAGTCTTCCATTTTTACAAATCTTATTCTGAAGTTCAATTCGGGTTATTAATTCTTATTGCTGAAATTCGGATACTGGGTATTTTTGAGGTTGCTGTTGTTGTGATATTGCTGTGTTGTTATTTGGTGTGTTGATCACCGGTGTTCTTTTATTTCCAATATCAAGTACTTACCTAATTATGTTTAAATAATAGATGAAAACATGTGAAAGATAAGAATTTTGTTGAAATTTTAAATAGTTTCTATTTCTATCTTCTTTTACAGATTATGTTTCAATAAATTCTATATTAATATTCTGTAAGTTTTGTGATAACTTTAAATAATTAATCCTTGTTGTAGTAATAATAGTTCACTTCTAAAAATGGTTATTAAATAGTATAATTATAAATGTGTTTATTAATGTTCAAATCATTTAGTAAATAAAAGGAAGAATGAATTACTCTTTTTGTTAATCGAATTAATTAGAACTTTTTTTTTAATATTGTCTTTAATAAACTAAGTTGTTAATATGTAGTTAAGTTCAAAAAAAAATGTGAATTGTAATTATTTTTGCGTAATTTAGGCATTTAGGTACGGTTTAAGTTTTAAATGATAAAAGAATTGTTTTCTTCAAATTTATCAAATCTCCAAATATAGGTGTAAATAATTAAGGTTGATTATGGTTTTAAAAAATAGTTGTAAATAGTTAATATCAAGGGTTTAAGTCAAAAATAGTAAAAACTTTAAAAACAAAATGAGTTTAAATTAGTTGTAAGATAATTGGTTTAGTTTGTATATATATTAATTGTCGATTTTGCACTTATATTTTCAGTTTTATTTAAGTAATGTCTATTTTTATTAAACATTTATCTAAATATAACAAATAATATATTTTTCTTTAAGCTAATATAAAAAAACGAATTTAAATAAAATTATAGTTAATTTATAATTGCTGTTTTTCTAAAAAATAAACTTAGTTTTGAACGATTGGAAATAAAAAATAATTTTACCATACAAGCTTTAATATGGCTATAATTTTGATAATTTTGAATAAATGATTTTATTGGTTTTTCTTTTATATATATTACCACTCAAGATTTTTCAATATTGTTCTAATTATGTTTCTTTTATTATTAAGTTAAGAAATTTCGTATTTACAAAAATAATAAAAAATAATAATATTAATAATAAAAAATAATTCCGAAAAAAAATATTTTCTGTTTAAACATAGATTAAAATCTGTTTCATTAAGTCTTTGTCATAAATTAGATAAGTATTGCATTTTTAATTTCTAAATTAATTATGAGATTTCTTTATTTATAAAAACTAAAAAAAAAAGGAAATGTAGTCATTTTAGGATTATTTTGTTAATAAATGAGACGATACTCGCCAAATAAATCGCAAAAGTTGTGAGGCCCTCATAAGTGTATATATTTACTTAGAAATCCGAGACTCGGAAGGACCGTTTAGCGAATTTCACGGTCTTTTCCAGAAGTTAACAACACGATAGACTCTTTAGGCACGACTTTAATAAAATATTTTCCTAAATACGGGTGCGCATTTATGTGACCCAACTCTTACTCTCGGCGAAACTGAAATACATAAAAGTCACAGGCGTACTGGTTGCGGTGTGACTCGAAATGTGTTTTCGTGACGTCGCAATTCTTTTAAAATTGAAAAGCGGAACATTAAAAGCACATAAATTGAAATATAAAAAGAAATTAGATAAAAGCAAAAAGAGCAGTTGAGCGACCGTGCTAAAACCACGGAATTCGGGAGTGCCTAACACCTTCTCCCGGGTTAACAGAATTCCTTATCCAGGTTTCTAGTTTCGCAGACTGTAATACAGAGTCATAAATTTTCTCGGTTCGGGATTAACCGGTGACTTGGGACACCATTATTTTCCCAAGTGGCGACTCTGAAAAATTAAATAAATTGATCCCGTTCCGACTGTCCTTTAAGTGGAAAAACTCCTTCCCTGATTATTAGTATATCCTTTCTCGGGATGTAGTATTAAACAGTGGCACATTACATTTGTGCATGTGTGGAAAAAGGAGGTGTGATAACAGAATGAAAAGCATAGATAGAAGAGACAACGGGTCCTGCGGACACCTGCAAGGCTACCTCGTAGTCTCAGTAGTCGGAAAATCCACAAATCGCTACTGCCGCTGCTGCTGTCCGTAACCTGTATCTGCGCAAAAAGAGCGCAGAGTGTAGTATCAGCACAACCGACCCCATGTGCTGGTAAGTGCCTGGCCT
This sequence comes from Nicotiana noctiflora, assembly GCA_032618575.1. Taxonomy (NCBI): domain Eukaryota; kingdom Viridiplantae; phylum Streptophyta; class Magnoliopsida; order Solanales; family Solanaceae; genus Nicotiana; species Nicotiana noctiflora. The sequence goes on along the minus strand of JASVEL010012455.1, from coordinate 678,980 downwards.
ATCCCGGCGAAGTAGTGACGAGACTAAGGCCAGTCACCCACATAAACCTGTACAGTTGCAATATATATATATATATATATATATATATATATATATATATATATATATATATACAAGACATTTATAAGGAAAGACTCTGCTCTGAAATAACAGTCAATAACTCGTGATATCCAGAATAATCTAATCAACAGAATAAATCTTACTTTCATGTCTCAATTCCTTTCTCATTTCATATCTCGTGGTAGGCGTACCACCCGCTCCCAACTATCACAGTAATTACATCTTGTGGTAGGCGTACCACCCGCTCCCAAATATATCAATAGGCTACGGCAACTATGGCCAATGCCAAGATTTAAATCACTTTGTGGTCGGCGTGCCACACGATCCCATTTATTATTATATAAGTGGTCGGCGCGCCACACGATCCCAATTCATAAATATATATAAGTGGTCGGCGCGCCACACGATCCCAATTCATAAATATATATATTACCGGCATTTAGCCAATAATCTCTGCATCAACAATATTTATAATTACCGGTTTTAAACCAATAATTGATAATAATTTCAACAATTTATCTCCATTACCGGTATAACTCCAATAACTCTTAATCAACAATTCATTCATAACTAAATTCCTATTCCTTCAAACTAGGATAGAACAAACACTTACCTCAAATGTTTTACGAACAATTCAATCTGTGGCAATGCCTTTTCCTTTCAAATTCGGCTCCAATCCAATCGTATCTATACACAATTGATTTAATATCATCAATACAACTCAACAAACTAATTCATAAAGTCAATTTCAACTTTTACAACATTCTGCCCGGAATAGTGAATTTCGACCCCGGGCCCACATGGTCGAACTCGGGGTTCGGACCAAAATCCGGTTACCCATCCCCCCACGAGTTCAAGTATATGATTTGTTTCAAAATCGGACCTCAATTCGAGGTCCAATTTCCGAATTTATGAAAAACTCTATATTCTACCAAAAACAAGAAATTCTACCGTGAAACCTTTGATTTCTGTTGAAAAACATGTTTAATGATGTTAGGAATTGAAAGAATTAAGTAAAAAGTGACTTACAATTGTTTTGAAGAAGAGGAAGTCCGTGAAGAATCGCAAATGGGTGTTTTTGGGTTATGAAATGTGAAGAATGAAGCTGGAAATCGTGATTTACAGGTCTCTGTGTTCGCATTTGCGAACATGGGTTCGCAATTGCGAACCCCGACCAATTTCAGGAGTTTGAAAAATAAGCTAAGGCTGGGAAGTTCGCATTTGCGAACTATTGTTCGCATTTGCAAACCCAGGCTCTGGCGACTCTGCTGGGGACAAGTAACCCAGAACTTCGGTTCAGGGTTTAAGAATTCGAGCTCAGTGAAATTGCTATTTTTGCTTATATTTGATTTCATTATATGTTTTGATTAATGTGCTACATGTTTACCGCTTTGATATTGTGTGAATTGTATATATAAAACTGTGCCGAAAACCCTTCTCTTCTTTACCTCCGGGGATGTGCTTACTGGTTGAGACTCCCCTTTCTGTTAGTGTCAATACCAAAAATAAGAAAAAGAGGCCGGACAAGTTACAAAGCCGATTGACTCCGCGGGTCACCGGTACGTAGCCCCATCTTCGATCCGAGTTGTTCGCTCGGGTACACGATCTAGCACCATATGAAAACTTCAGGATATTGAACCTAGGTCTAGGACATTTATTTGCATCATATCTGACTTAGGGGACTCAACATAGGGGTTGGGTCCGTCTAGGACAGGTGACCCGGAATTAAGACCGAGCATATTATGTGTTGCATTTTAATTGTCCTTGATCATTATGCGGACCGGCGAAAATCCCGAGGGTAGAAAAATTATTGAAAAGAAAAAAAAAGAGAGAAATAAGAGTTAGTGAAAATGGGTATCCGGAAAATCCAAAAAAATTGAAAAAAATGGTTTTGTTGTTGAAATAAATTGGTCAATTAATCTAATCGAACTACGCAGGTTTGATTCTCGCCATTAGGTGGGATACGTAGGCAACCCTTGAACGGGTCCAACCACACCTTTAGAAAAAGACAAAAAAAGATTTTTTTTCTTTTCAAATAATCGAGGCGACTGCTATTTTTGGAAACGGCCGAATGTTTCGAAAGGACGCCGGAAGGCTGTTTTGGCAAAAATGGCCACTTCGAAAGCCATATTTCTTTCAAAAAATGAAAACTTGCATTGAAAAAGATTTTCCTCTTTTCTAAATAAAATCGCCTTAATAAATGTGCAGGACGAGCACAATGATGAATGAGCATTTCTCCTTAATGAATAAAATCCCTTTGGAGCTTAAACTGTGGTGGCAAGACATGGGAACGGAAAATCAGGACTGGGTCAAAGGTTACTTGAAAGATCTTACGGGGTTATTGGACATAATTCCCCGAGGCGACGTGATTAGAGCATTGGTCATATTTTGGGATCCGGCACACAATGTATTACATCTCCTGGATTTTGAACTCACTCCTACTCTGGAGGAAATTGCTTTCTATATAGGGAAGAATGAGGTCCCCTTAAAAGGAAAATACCCGGTATCTCCAAGAACAGTGACGGTGCATCGTTTTCTGGATTATTTGAAAATTGCCAGGAATGTTCACAACGAAGATTTAGCCAACGGGTTTTGCTCTCTGAACTTCATCTATGGTAGGTATGGACACGTTGGGGGTTTCAACGACTCCACGAACAAGTTATGCAGCAAGTCCAACCGAGCGAAATGGGAGGAGCACCGAAGGTTTGCTTTCTTAGTGGCGTTTCTCGGGATTGTCATATTTCCGAGAAAAGATGGGCACATCAGCATAAAGGTTGTCGGGGTAGCGAGCACATTAATAGTACAAGACAATTGTACTCTAGCTCCAATGATTGTAGCTGACATCTACCGCGCTCTGACTACATGCAAAGCTGGAGCCAACTTCTTTGAAGGGTGCAATTTGATTTTGCAGATTTGGTTGATTGAACATCTATGCCATCATCCTTCGTTCTCAAGTTATGTTCCGACTGGACGAACATGTTTGGAAGAATTCTGTACGAGAACAAAAGAAATCAAACTGCCAGAGGGAATAAAGGATTGGGTTTCGCATCTTCGATCATTAACTGATAGCCAGATTGATTGGACATACGATTGGCTACCTCTTGACGAGGTAATATATATGCCAACAGAAGGGTCACCATTTTTGATCATGGGTTTAAAAAGCATCCAACCTTACGCTCCGTACAGGACCCTGCGACAGCTGGGTAGATGTCAAGTTATTCCGAGAGACGGGGACCTCAGTTCGCAAGTTATAGAAATTGGTCCGGATGGGCAATTCCCGAAAGCAAAAATCCGGCAAATTTGGAATGAGTGCCAAAACCTGAAAGTGGATACTTGTGTGCAAAATAGAGCTCGGGGAGAAGTATCGTCTGGATACTCCACATGGTACCGACGGGGTGTTGAGCATGAACCGCTTTCGAAAAGACCTCACCTGCAAGATTTGGTAGAGCAGTCTGAGGAAAATCAGAATTGGGCAGCCAAAGAAAAAGAATACAAGGCCAAAATCAGCTCGTTAGAGGAACAATTGAGAAATCTCCAGTTTGAAAGTGGTTTACAGGCAGCATCTGATGAAGGAGAGAAAAAGCAACTGAAGAAAGAAAACGAAATGTTAAAGGCTCAGATTGCTCAAATGAAAATTGCATCCGAGACCCCGATTCGCTTAGCCCGGGACGAGAAGTTGATTGAGACTCTCCGGCGCAAAGTGAATGACTACAGCTTTGACTTGGACAAGGCGGAAAAGGAATTAGTCAGGGCTCGGAAGCAAATAACCAGAGATGCTGAGGAAAGGGCCAAGTTGGTTCGGCAATTACAAGATAAGCACAAATTTGAGGTAGTTCGGCTGAGAAGGAAAATGGTTTCAGCCACGGTTAAAAGTGACAAGATTATCAAGGATCTTGAAGAAGAGAGAGAGCATTGTTACACAACTATGGCTCGACTAGAGTTGGAGCTGCAGCAAATACAGAAAGATAACCAACATACCTTGGATGCTCGCACTGAACAGATAAGCCGTTTGCTTCAGGAAAAAGGAATTATTCGAGAGAAGATTGTTCGCATTGCCCAATACATCACCCGGAAGAGTCAGCTGTGTGAAGATATGTCCCGAGGAACCTTTGTATTAGCGGTGAAGTTCTTCGTGCAACAAGTCATGTCTGACCTGGATAGGCTCCAAAAGGGATTAGCATATAGGCCCGCGGCAAGGCCGAACGATGTCTCACGGGCACTAGGAGCATTAATGTATTCATAGGGCATGCATTTTATTTTTCTCGGCATTAGCATTACAACGTCATCTTGTAAACCAATGTTTTTGAACTATCAATGAAAATCAAGTGTTTTTGTCAATCCTTTTGCTTTATGTTATTTCTTTTAATTACGATAGGAAAATAAATAGGAACGCAATTATGAAATGAAAATGAAAAAAAAGAGAAAGAGAGAGAAAAGTGAAAAAAAGATGATTGGTTCAAATAAGGCCGGGATGATGCATGACGACTCGAGGAAAATGTGTTTATGTTTAAAGTAGTTGCATCTTATCTCCTCATGCGCTAACAACTAATGGGTGTTGATGTTTGTGAGCTTCAGATTTTAGTGGCAACTGGCATTCTGGCTACTCACCCTTACAACACGAGATATAAGAAAATGACGAAAGCTGTGTCGCAAGAGATTGAGGCAACTGTCATGGATCCCGCCCAAGAGGAAGAAATTGTGGACGTAGCGGGGATGAAGGAGGAAATGTACAAATTAAAATATCAGATGTCCGAAATGTATCAGGCTTGGTCAAGGGGTCAACCCTTGCCAACTTACCCTGCCAATCCCACATACATCCCTCCAGCTAACCCCAATCCCGAACCACCCACGATGAATTCATCCTCCACATACCCTGATTATCACCACTATTATGTTTCCACTTCCCAAGTACCACCACCTCCAGCAAAACAAGTACCACCTCATCCACCCCAAGTTGCTCCAGTGTACGTGGCACCTCCACCTACTGCCCTGCACAAATCATCTAGTGAACCAATGTTCCATATACAAGATCCCCATTACTACCCACCCGAACCAAATTTCCGACAGCACGAATCTCACACTCCGCTGATGGAGACGAGCGAAGAGAAAACTACTAAGAATGCAGGGCAAGAAGAGATGGCTAGGAAGGTGAAAAGTTTGGAAAACGCCTTTCGCAATATGCAAGGATTGGGAGGGCAAGTAAGCGTGGCATACAAGGATTTGTGTTTGTTTCCTGAAGTGCAACTTCCCGTTGGATTTAAGTTGCCGAAGTTTGATATGTATAGTGGACATGGAGACCCGGTGGCCCACCTCAGGGGATATTGCAGTAAAATGAGAGGTGCAGGAGGCAGGGATGAGCTGTTGATGGTGTATTTTAGCCAAAGTCTAAGCGGTTCTGCTTTGGAGTGGTATACTCGTCAGGATCACACCAGGTGGTTCGTCTGGGACGATCTCGCGCAAGCCTTTGCAAACCATTTTCAATACAATCTAGAAATCATACCAGATAGGCTATCGCTCACGAAAATGGAGAAAAAGCCAGGAGAAAGCTTCAGGGAGTTTGGTTTCAGGTGGAGAGAACAAGCGGCAAGAGTAGATCCGCCGATGAAGGAAGGAGAAATGGTAGATTGTTTATTACAAGCTTTGGAGCCTACTTATTATGGGCATTTAGTGTCAGCAATTGGAAAAAATTTTAATGAGGTTGTGAAGATGGGAAGTTTTGTTGAGGAATGTTTGAAAACCAACAAGATCATGAGTTTTTCGGCAATTAAGGCCACGAATCAGGCAATACAGAGTGGGAATGGAGGAGCAATTGGGAAGAAGAAAAAAGAAGAAGTAGCAGTTGTGGAAAGCGGGCCTTGGAATCGCAACCAACATCATCATCCACCAAGACCATACCATCCATACCCACCAAACCCATCAACTCCATACAACCCGCCAACCACATATAACCCACCAACCCCATACAATACACCAACCACATATAACCCACCGCCACCATATTACCCACCAATTGCCCCGCACTACCACCACCCACAAGCCCAAACCTACTCACTACCACCGCCACATATGTGGAGAGCCCAAGCCCCACATAATGTCTACCACACACAAAACACATACCCTGCATCTAGAACCTACAGAAACCCAAACAGACCCAGGCCTGACCCAGAATGGAGGAATAAGGCAAAGAAAACATTCACCCCGTTGGGGGAGTCATATACCAGCCTCTATCACAGATTAAAAGAATTGGGGATGTTGAGCCCGATTGAGTCTAAACTTCCAAACCCGCCTCCGAAACACATTGATCAATTTGTCAGGTATGAATATTGTTCAGGAGCACCAGGACACGATACTGAAAAGTGTTGGCATCTGAAGAATGCTATCCAGGATCTTATTGATAGTCGGAGAATTGAAGTGCAAGCTCCGGAAGCTCCAAACATCACGCAGAACCCACTGCCAACTCACCATGAAACGCATATGATAGAATTGGCGCAGGATGAGAGCAGTCGGAAGCCGTTTCAGTCTGTTATGATGATTAAGGCCAGTAGCAGAACAGAAAAAGAAGCCGAGAAAGAAAAAGTGATTGTTGAGGAACTAGTAAAAAGGCCAGTAGTGGTGGAGAATTTAAAGGTTGTAGTACCAGGCGTGAAGCCGCTAATAGTGAAAGGCGCGAATGTGGAACCAGTGATCATAAGACCGGTGGTGCAGATGCCGGTAGTAAACACGAAGACTGTACCTTGGAATTACAACAAGGTAGCAGTGATCTATAAAGGGAAAGAGGTATCTGGGGAAATCAATGAAACTCACGGTCTGACTCGGTCTGGGAGGTGTTTTGCCCCAGAAGAGTTAAGAAGAATGAAAACAGTGAAAGAGAATTAGTTGAAGAAGCCAGTGTCAGAAGAAGAGGCAGAGGAATTCCTCAAAAAGATAAAGTCGCAGGATTACTCTATAGTCGAGCAGCTGAGGAAAACCCCCGCGCAGATCTCTTTGCTCTCGTTGTTAATACACTCGGAAGAACACAGGAAAGCTCTGATGAAGATATCGAACGAGGCTCATGTCCCAGAGAAGATCTCGGTCTGTCACCTTGAAAAGATTACCAATAAGATCCTTCGAGTCTAATAAGATCACGTTCTCAGATAAGGAATTGCCTGTTGAGGGAACCGAGCACAATAGGGCGCTTTACCTTACGGTAAAAAGCGAGGAGTCGGTGGTGACCAGAGTGTTAATAGATAACGGTTCAAGTGCTAACATTTGCCCATTGTCAACTCTTGGAAAGCTGAATATCAGTCCAGATAGAATTCGGAGGAACAGTATAAGTGTGAGAGGATTTGATGGTGGAGGTAAGAACACGTTGGGAGACATTGTCCTGGAGGTGACCATTGGTCCTGTGGATTTTACTATGGAATTCCAGGTGCTGGACATTGTTGTGTCTTATAATTTGTTGCTAGGCCGACCCTGGATCCACGCGGCCAAGGCAGTGCCGTCGTCTTTACACCAGATGGTCAAATTCGAATGGGAGCAACAGGAAATTGTGGTGCATGGAGAAGAAAATACCTGCAGTGTTGTGATGCCATTTGATGATGCCGATGGAGATAGGGGTCTTTGGGTCTACCAAGTGACAGATACCATAGCAGTGAACAGAATTGCTGAAGGAGAGAAACTGCCGATCCCTACGGTAGCACCTACTGCTGTAATGGTGGCCCGGGAGATGCTTAAGAACGGGTTTGCACCTGGAAAGGGATTGGGCAAAGCATTGCAAGGGGTCACTCAACCGGTTCAACTGCCAGAGAACAAAGGTACTTTCGGCTTAGGGTTCAAACCCACCTATGCCGACATCTAGAGAACCTCCAAGACCAAAAAGAACTGGACCTTGCCTAAGCCTATACCCAAACTATCTGATACCTTCACCAAGCCTGGTACTAAATATCGGGCATTTGCTGTGTCAAGGTACATCAAGACCCGACCTGATGAAGAACTTCCGAGGTTTGAGAAGATATTTGGGGATGTGAATATGGTTGAGGTGGGGGTAGGCACTAGCAAAATGGATGTGCAGTTTGTGGGATCTGGCATCGCGCTGAACAATTGGGAAGCCACTCCTTTCCCTATCAGGAAGTAGTCCTGGTAGTTAGCTCTGAAAATTTCATCATCACTTTCCCAGAAAAATAATTGTTACTTTTTGTAGTTCTCCCACACCCTCATGAAAAGAAAAATCAATATGTATCCCGAACTTTGTTCATCTTTTATCAATGAAATGCAGTTCTCCTTTTTCTTCATTTTTTGCCTTATTTTTCTTTATTTTTTCTTCTGTACAGTTCTGTATGTGTTGATTCTGATGCCATGTCATGCGTGAAGGATTCTCGACCCAGTTCTGATAGTTGCATTACCATACAAGAAATTGAGGAGGATAGTAAGATAGAATGTGAGGATGAGGAAGTCCTGGAGGAAATAAGTAAGGACATGAAACAATATGAGGAAAATCCCAAACCGAATTTGAGTGATACAGAATCCATCAATTTGGGGAGCGAAGATAATGTCCGGGAAACAAAAATTAGTGTTCATTTGGAGACACCCCTCAGGGAAGAATTGACAAGGTTGTTGCATGAATTTAAGGACATCTTTGCTTGGTCCTATGATGACATGCCTGGACTTAGCACTGATTTGGTAGTACACAAGTTGCCTATCTACCCCGAATGCCGGCCAGTAAAGCAAAAGTTGCGGAAATTCAAAACGGACATTAGTATAAAGATAAAAGAAAAGGTGAATAAGCAGTTTGAGGCGAAGAACATACGAGTCACTAAATACCCCACCTGGTTGGCGAACGTCGTGCCGGTCCCAAAGAAAGATGGAAAAACCAGAGTGTGTGTAGCTACAGAGACCTCAACAAAGCTAGTCCAAAATATGATTTCCCATTACCAAACATCCACATATTGATCGACAATTGTGCCAAGCATGAGATCGGTTCATTTGTAGATTGTTATGCAGGTTATCACCAGATCTTGATGGACGAAGAAGACGCGGAGAAAACTACTTTCATTACACCTTGGGGAACGTATTATTACAGAGTAATGCCGTTTGGATTGAAAAATGCCGGGGCAACTTATATGAGGGCAATGACCACGATGTTCCATGATATGATACACCAGGAAATCGAGGTGTATGTGGACGATGTCATCATAAAGTCCAAAAAGCAACCTGATCATGTGAGGGATTTGAGAAAGTTTTTCCAAAGACTCCGGAGGTACAATCTAAAGCTCAATCCTGCGAAGTGTGCCTTCGGAGTACCTTCAGGGAAGTTGTTGGGGTTTATAGTGAGTCAGCGAGGTATTGAACTAGATCCATCAAAGATCAAGGCCATCCAAAGTCTACCTCCACCGAAGAACAAGAAGGAGGTAATGAGCTTATTGGGGAGGTTGAATTACATTAGCCGGTTCATCGCTTAGTTGACATCAACATGTGAGCCAATATTCAAGTTGTTAAAGAAAGATGCGGCAGTGAAATAGACCGACGAATGTCAGGAAGCCTTCGACAAGATCAAGGAATATTTGGCCAATCCTCCAGTGTTAGTTCCTCCAGAGCCGGGGCGACCTCTGATTTTGTATTTGACAGTGCTTGACAACTCCTTTGGTTGTGTACTGGGCCAACACGACGAGACGGGCAAGAAAGAGCAAGCTATATATTACCTCAGTAAGAAGTTTACATCTTACGAGGTGAAATATACTCAGCTAGAAAGAACTTGTTGTGCGTTGATCTGGGTGGCTCAGAAATTGAAGCATTATTTGTCAGCATATACCACATACTTGATATCACGACTGGATCCTCTGAAGTACATATTTCAGAAGCCTATGCCTACAGGGAGACTTGCTAAGTGGCAGATTCTGCTCACAGAATTTGACATTATCTATGTGACTCGCACGACAATGAAGGCGCAAGCAATTGTAGACCACTTAGCAGAGAATCCAGTGGATGATGAATATGAGCCTTTGAAGACATACTTTCCGAATGAGGAGGCAATAAATGTCGAGGAAATGGAATAAGATGAGAAGCCAGGATGGAGAATGTACTTCGACGGAGCCGTCAACAGTAAGGGCGTTGGTATTGGAGCAGTACTCATTTTAGTTACAGGTCAACACTACCCCGTCACAGCTCAGCTTCAATTTTTTTGTACCAACAACATGGCCGAATATGAGGCGTGTATCTTGGGATTAAGGATGGCAATTTCCATGGGTATTCAAGCGATTTTGGTCATGGGTGACTCGGATCTTTTGGTACACCAAATCCAGGGAGAATGGGAGACACGAGATTTGAAATTGATACCTTACCGGTATTGTTTGCACGAGTTGTACCAAAGATTCCAGTTCATAGAATTCAAGCACATCCCAAGAATGCACAATGAGGTTGCAGATGCTTTGGCCACACTGTCCTCCATGCTGCATCATCCGGATAAGACCTATATAGATCCACTCCAGATCCAAGTCCGTGATCAAAATGCTTACTGCTTTGCTGTGGAAGAAGAATTGGATGGAGAACCGTGGTATCATGACATCAGGGAATACTTGAAGGCTGGCAAATACCCAGAGCAGGCCACTGGAGATCAGAAAAGAGCTATCAGGCGTTTGGCTAATGGATTTTTTCTCAGTGGAGGAGTTATATACAAGAGAATACCAGATCTGGGGTTATTGAGGTGTGTGGATGCACAACAAGCTGATGAGATTATGAATGAAGTAGATGCTGGAGCTTGTGGACCCCACATGAGCGGATATGTCCTAGCAAAGAAGATTTTGAGAGCTGGATATTATTGGCTCACTATGGAGCGTGACTGTATCAGATATGTGAGGAAATGTCACCAGTGCCAGGTACATGGAGATATGATCCATTCCCCGCCTTATGAATTGCATACAATGTCCGTACCGTGGCCCTTTGTTGCCTGGGGCATGGATGTTATCGGCCCGATAGATCCAGCAGCTTCCAATAGGCATAGATTCATTTTGGTTGCAATCGATTATTTCACCAAGTGGGTTGAGGCAAAGACGTTCAAGGCAGTGACAAAGAAAGCGGTGGTTGACTTTGTGCATGAGAATATTATATGCCGGTTTGGAATTCCCAAGGTGATCATCACAGATAATGGAGCCAATCTAAACAGTCATCTCATGGCGGAAGTTTGCGAGAGATTTAAGATCACGCACCGCAATTCCACACCTTATAGGCCAAAGGCAAATGGGGCAGTAGAAGCGGCAAATAAGAATATCAAGAAGATCCTCAGGAAAATGGTGGAGGGATCCAGGCAATGGCATGAAAAGTTACCTTTTGCTCTCATGGGTTACCGCACGACAGTGCGTACTTCTATCGGAACCACACCTTACTCACTGGTGTATGGAACAGAGGCTGTTATACCCGCAGAAATAGAAATACCGTCATTACGGATCATAGCTGAAGCTCGAATAGATGACGAAGAATGGGTAAAAGCCCGGCTGGAATAATTGAGTTTGATTGATGAAAAGAGATTGGCCGCAGTTTGCCATAGGCAGTTGTATCAACGAAGAATGGCCAGAGCATACAATAAGAAGGCGCGTCCTCGGAAGTTTGAAGTTGGGCAACTTATATTGAGGCGTATCTTACCGCATTGGGCCGAGGCAAAGGGCAAGTTTGCGCCAAATTGGCAGGGACCATTTGTGGTATCGCGGGTGTTGTCCAATGGAGCACTATATTTGACAGATGTTGAAGGGAAATGCGTAGAGACTGCTATCAATTCAGATGCGGTCAAAAGATACTATGTATGACTCCTTCTCAAATTGTACGTTTTGTATTCTGTTGTGATTTTGGAATTGAAATGACGAAGGCGTTTTATTCTCTATCCAAACACTTTATCCATTGACACCCCCTTTGAGCCTTAATGAATATATTCTTTCATACCCCTCTCTCGGAATCGCTTCTAGCGCGATAAGGAAAATGAAGATTAAAATTGACAAAATGGAAAGTGATGAATGAATGAAAAAAAAAGATAAAAAAAGAAAAAAAAAGAGAAAAAAAAAGACAAAGAAATCGGGAAAAAGTCAAAAGAAATTCATTAACTAATGATGTTTCTGAACTACGTTTTGACTTGATCCCGAAAGGGTACGTAGGCAGCCTTACTAAGGTTCAGTCACAATAAAGAAAAAATCCAAAAATTCCCCACATATTGAAACTGGGGCAGAAGTTATGTTAAATAATTCCGAGAGTTGTAAATATTTTTGAACATCATAAATTTTTGAGCCTTCATACCTTTCTTTCTTTAACCCATTTAAAAGCCATGTTACGGTCCAAAGAAAGACCTTCTGATCAATTCCACAATGATAACGAAATACAATGAAGGAAGAGCAAGACGTTGGACAATACCCATGGTATAGAAAACAAAAGACAAAAGGAAAAATGAAAAAATGGAAAATAAATGAGAGAGTCTCACCGGAGAAAACCTTAACCGGCACTGTGAGGCGATGGTGAGTTTGAGAGAAATAAAATGAGAGAGTCTTGTCAGTGAAAACCTTAAACGGCATTGCAAGGCGATGGTGAGGATTTGAGGGAATAAATGAGAGAGTCCTATTGGTGAAAACCTTTTGAGGCACCGTAGGGCGATCGTAAGGACTACCAGAAAAAGAGAAAAGGCAACAGAAAATAGTATCGGTTTGGGGTTGAAGACAATTCGGAGCCAGAATAATGATTGGAACGAAATGGGTCAGAGTTTAAATACATGGCATGGTCAGCGGAATCAGCCAGCAAATACCCAGATAAGTTCTATCATCTCTCCCAAAACACCCTTACTCTCTTTCATTTTTCTGCATTTCATTGTTTACCTTTTGAGAGCTAACTACCAGCTCCTAATGACGAAAGTTGAAACAACACTGGATCAGAAAGAAAGAAGAGTTGGGGAGGAAATAAAGAAGTTTGGCAAACATGGCCAAAAGAAGAAAAAAAAAACAAAAAAGGGAAAAGTAAGAAAATACAAAAAGAGTTCGCAAGAGATAGGCGGCTGAAAAGCCACACTGCAGAAGAAAAAGCAAAAAAAGAGGAAAGCAATAAGAGGCAGGGACGGCAGATTCCAGTTGCCAGCAGTTTATAACTAATAAATTTTGTTTCATGATTCATGCAGGAACAAGTTGTCACTATTCACTTTAAAGTGAATGTGACCAATGTGAAAAATAGAAAACACCAAAAAGAGGAAGTTTGCCAATAAGTGGAGAAATTCACAGGTGAGAGACAATTGGTCAAAAAAGAAATATCAAAAAGAGGAAGGTAGCATCTTTATAATCCATTTCCCGGTCACCAGGCTAAGGGAATACTTTTCTGCATTGCACGTTTAATTTCTGTTAGGCGCCCACCTTCTAACAAAGGGAATACTTTTCTGCATTGCACGTTTAATTTCTGTTAGGTGCCCACCTTCGAATACGGGAATACTTTTGTGCATCGCATAGCACGTTTAATTTCTGTTAGGCGCCCACCTTCTAACAAAGGGAATACTTTTCTGCATTGCACGTTTAATTTCCGTTAGGCGCCCACCTTCTAACAAAGGGAATACATTTCTGCATACTTACTTCCTGCAATTTTTGGTTTTATGTTCGCTTGCACGTTTAATTTCTGTTAGGCGCCCACCTTCTAACAAAGGGAATACTTTTCTGCATTGCATTGCACGTTTAATTTCTATTAGGCGCCCACCTTCAAACAAAGGGAATACTTTTCTGCACTGCATTGCACGTTTAATTTCTGTTAGGCGCCCACCTTCTAACAAAGGGAATACTTTTCTGCATTGCATAGCACGTTTAATTTCTGTTAGGCGCCCACCTTCTAACAAAGGGAATACTTTTCTGTATTGCATAGCACGTTTAATTTCTGTTAAGCGCCCACCTTCTAACAAAGGGAATACTTTTCTGCATTGCATAGCACGTTTAATTTCTGTTAGGCGCCCACCTTCTAACAAAGGGAATACTTTTCTGCATTGCATTGCACGTTTAATTTCTGTTAGGCGCCCACCTTCTAACAAAGGGAATACTTTTCTGCATTGCACGTTTAATTTCTGTTAGGCGCCCACCTTCTAACAAAGGGAATACTTTTCTACATTGCATAACACGTTTAATTTCTGTTAGGCGCCTACCTTCTAGCAAAGGGAATACTTTTCTGCATTGCATAGCACGTTTAATTTCTGTTAGGCGCCCACCTTCTAACAAAGGGAATACTTTTCTGCATTGCATAGCACGTTTAATTTCTTTTAGGCGCCCACCTTCTAACAAAGGGAATACTTTTCTGCATCGCATAGCACGTTTAATTTCTGTTAGGTACCCACCTTCTAACAAAGGGAATACTTTTCTGCATTGCACGTTTAATTTCTGTTAGGTGCCCACCTTCTAACAAAGGGAATACTTTTCTGCATTGCATAACACGTTTAAATTCTGTTAGGCGCCCACCTTCTAGCAAAGGGAATACTTTTCGGCATTGCATAGCACGTTTAATTTCTGTTAGGCGCCCACCTTCTAACAAAGGGAATACTTTTCTGCATTGCATAGCACATTTAATTTCTTTTAGGCGCCCACCTTCTAACAAAGGGAATACTTTTCTGCATCGCATAGCACGTTTAATTTCTGTTAGGCGCCCACCTTCTAACAAAGGGAATACTTTTCTGCATTGCATAGCACGTTTAATTTATGTTAGGCTCCCACCTTCTAACAAAGGGAATACTTTTCTGCATTGCATAGCACGTTTAATTTCTGTTAGGCGCCCACCTTCTAACAAAGGGAATACTTTTCTGCATTGCATAGCACGTTTTATTTCTGTTAGGCGCCCACCTTCTAATAAAGGGAATACTTTTCTGCATTGCATAGCACGTTTAGTTTCTGTTAGGCGCCCACCTTCCAACAAAGGGAATACTTTTCTGCATTGCATTGCATTTAATTTCTGTTAGGCGCCCACCTTCTAACAAATGGAATACTTTTCTGCATTGCATTGCACGTTTAATTTCTGTTAGGCGCCCACCTTCTAACAAAGGGAATATTTTTCTGCATTGCACGTTTAATTTATGTTAGGCGCCCACCTTCTAACAAAGGGAATACTTTTCTGCATTACATTGCACGTTTAATTTCTGTTAGGCGCCCACCTTCTAACAAGGGAATACATTTCTGCATATTTACTTCCCGCAATTTTTGGTTTATGTTAGCTAAAAGCCCACACTGGGCCAGAAGAAAAAATTCGTTGTTTTTGTTTTGTTTTGAACAGGCTTTAGCTCGAGGACAAGAAGTACCATTGAAAATCAAAAAAAAAAGAGGAAAACGAGAAATAAAATCAACAAAAAAAAGAGTCGGCATCAAAGAAAATCAACAAAAAAGAGAGTCGGCATCAAAGAAAATCAACAAAAAAGAGAGTCGGTATCACAGAAAATCAAGAAAAAGAAAGAGAAGCAAAAGCTAGATTAGGGACAATTGTAATTGTAGGATCATAGCTTAGAATAGCTTTTTCATTTTACATTTTCCCCCGGTGTAATAAGGAGGTCAGCCAGCAGTAACCGCAACAGCAGCAACAGCAACAGCAACAGCAAAAAACCGCAGTTTCATTGGTAGTCCCAGCTACCAAATCGTTCCGAACTACATTGGCCTGATTCCCTTTAAGCCAGGGATATGTAGGAAACCTTTTGAAGCAAAGGTTCGGTCAAAATTTTGAAAAAAAAAATGCTTCTCACGGAGTGCTCAAATGGGCAAAAATCGCTCGTATCCGCTCACTTGTCTTTGCACAGAAACTCTTCGTGTTTACGCGCAAAGAGGGGCAGCTCTGAGCACATGATTTTTGTCCTATATGAGAATTACTCCCAATATTTATGAATTTTGTGTTATTTTTCTTGAATTGTTTGCATTTATCTGTGCATATTTATTTGTTTAAATAAATAAAAAATATAAAAATATGTTGCATTTGTATATAAAATTCAAGTTTATACTTAGGAATAATTAAATTTATTTATAAAATCACAAAAATAGGTATGTTTGCATTTTTAGCATTTAATGTCTAATTTGTGCGATTTTCATTTTAATTAACGTCTAATTTTGTGTGATAATTATTATTCTGAGTTAATTAGTATTTTTAAGATAATTTTGATTTTATAATTTAATCTTAACATTTTTTTTAATTTATTTCATAATAAATAATTTTTTTTTATAGAGAAGACAAATTCGGAATTGGGCCTTTTCTTAAATTTTAAACCTAGGCCCAAACTTATTCTACCCAACCCAAAACCCCATAACCCAAACTCATGACCCATGACCCATAACTCATAAACTACACTACTATATACTATTCAAACAAACCTTAAACCTACATAACACACATAACAAAAAAAAAAGCCTCTACCTTAACTATTTCCTCTCTTCTTCTTTCTTCTTCTTCACCTTACCTCTGCCGCCAGCCACCATGGCTGCCACCCATCGCCGACTACCTTTCCAGCACCAACGAACCAACCCTCCCACCATGAACGACCAACCAACAGTCCGTTTCTCACGTCCAGCCACAAACGACCCTCCACCGTCAGTCTCGTTGCAAAATATAGACTGTCCTTCTTATTTTTCCTTTCATGGCTCACACAAAAGTAATCCTTGCCATCATTCTCCTTGCTATGATATTCTCTCATATTACATAACCTATTGAGGGAGGAAAAATAAAGATCGAGAGGAATAATTTCTTGAAACATGATGTTTATAAAAAGACATCAAAAAAGAGAAACCAGTGAAAACTCTCAACCTTATTGTTACGCCCCAAATCGAGGGACATGACCGGCGCCTGACCGAGTTGCCCCAGTCAAGCGGACCTGGGTGCCTTTCATTCCCACGCATTAACCCTGGGTTGATTGTTTCTTATTAACCAAATATTTTACCAATAATGACTGATTTCATAATGCATAAACATAACCATGTGATTGATTCACTAACAAGTTCATAATTTATATTTACAACGCCCCATACATATACATAGGCCACAATCCCACGGTTTACATGTCTATGGAGCCTCTAGGATACAAAAAGGGAAATACAATACTTGCCGGTAACAAGGCTCCGGCTATACCTTACAAAACCAAAATGAAATCTAAGCCGAGTGGCATGAACCACACAAGGCCCCGAGGAAGAAAGGGGCTCACCAAAACGGGCAGTGGAAGGAGAAGGATACTACTGCCGATGAGCTGAAGTGCCTGCTACTGATCCACCTACAATCATGACACGAATGTAGCGCCCCGGCAAAAGGGACGTCAGTACACTTGAATTGTACTGGTATGTATGGACAAACTTTGTCCCAAGTAAACTCAAGCCATTAAATTACATCAACAATTAATTAAGCCAACCAACCATGTTTCCACATTTTTCCTCATTTCAAATAATTCTCACACAAAGCACTTTCTACGATCAACCAATTTAACAATAACCAATCAATCACGTAAAGCACAAGTAGTCAAACAAAGGGGCAATCGGTGCCCCACAGGTTGCAAACTCTCCTGCTGTCTCCTTTCACAATTTCACATTATTGATTTTTGTATCAATTTTCAATAGCGATTTCGATCGCTTTCCACCCTTATTGCCCCTGACCACCCTTATTACCTCGGCCACCCTTATCACCCCAACCCACACCTTATTTCACCACGTTGCGGCGCGCAACACGACCCCGCCTTACGGTTGAAAACACAACAATTTCAAACAGCAGATAAGGTACTACACACAATTTCAACAAGTTCAAATAAGCAACTTACACATTGGTTCATGTTCTCAATTTCTCCTCAAGCCAATATCAAAACCAAGTTACAATATTTCCATAATCAAGAATATTCACACAAGTATGTTCAACAATTTTCCACAATTCAAGTGTTTCATCTCTTTCCACAATAAACCAATTCTCGAGTGTTTCGTTTCCTTTCCACAAAGTGCCATATAGGCCATCATAAGCATTATTCACAATTCTTTACCCAATTCAACTCTCATTTAACTTCGGTTCATATTCTATACCACATCACTCATATTTCAACAACAACTTTGAGAATTTCACACAACTTGTCAAATTAACATTAACCAAGCAATTTTCACACATATAGGCGATTTCACAAGAATAAAAATTAGCCATACATACCTGGTGATGAGTTTTCTTCCTACTTTATGCTTACCCAAGATATCCTACTCTTGCCAACCTTGTTCTTGAAGACTCTTACTTCTACTCACTTCTTTTTACTAGAAATCAAGTTCAATAATCATGCATGAGTGTAAAAATTCTATTTTCAAAAGCTATTATATGTAAACCTCTCTTTACCCAATTAAAACTGAAAGTCAAAGAAAATAGTTAGGGTTTTTACCTTGAAAAGATTGGGGAAGTTGAATCCTTGCCCTAAGATCCCTTGGAATTAAGATGGTTGGAACAATCTTTGAAGATGAAAGATTTCTCTCTCTAAAAACCCTCTCTTCTCTCTCTAATTCTGGTAAGATGATATGATAAAATGAAGAAGAAGTGTGTTATATTAAAGAAGAGCTCGGGTCAAAATGTTACAAAAATCTGGGCCGGGGTCAATTATGCGGTGCACTATGCGACCGCAGAATCAACATGCGGTCCGCATAGTGACCGCAGAATTGCCCCAAATTTTACACAGGTTCTGTTAAGGAATGCGGTCACTATGCGGACCGCATGTTGATTCTGCGGTCGCAAAGTGCATCGCAGATTTGACATGCGATCGCATATCGACCGCACTTTTCAACACGATTTTGGGCAACTCTGTGGAACGTTTTGCGGCAAGAATGCGGTCCGCATGTTAGGTTTGCGGTCGCATTCTTGACCGCATATTTGACATTTTTCGGAAAAATTAATTCTCTACATTTTTGCAACTTAAACCACTACCAAGGGTCCGAACCGCGGCGAGCAAGCTCGCCGCGAAGAATTCTACGCATTCCTAACACATTATTCGGACCATGACACCATAGCTACTAGGTTTTATGCACAAATATTTTACGGGGCCTTACATCCTCCCCCCCTTAAGATCATTCGTCCTCGAATGAGGACTTTGAAAATAAATTGGTTTTGAAAGATATGATATGCAAGCTATCAGAATTTTGACTAACTCTTATATTTTAGAAAAATTTCGCTAGAGTTTCCTTTGTATTATGGACATATCCACCTGTCAGAGGGCCCCCGAAACACATTACCAAACAACAATATACAAGTACAACACTTTCCACAACTGGTATACACTTTATTGCCTCAACGAATGCACATATTCTATCACATTGTTACAATTGCACATAAACTAGTCACTTCAATGAATCCTTACCTTATTTAACCATTTTAACACACCATGTACACTTAACAAACCATTACCAATCTACACTTACTATTAGTTGTTTAATAAACACGTAAATCTTTATAAGGCTTTCATTTATCAAGAACGGTTCAAGTGACCCAAGGTAACAACACATTTAACTCATTACAAAATGAAGGAGACTTTACTAATACTAAGAGGGAAACAACATAGGCAAGATGACGAGTTACTAAGAGTAGGAGGGTCACCTAATTTCTTCTAGGCTTGATCAAACAATTGGGGGTACTTTTCCTTCATCTCTTTTTCCGCTTCCCATGTGGCCTCCTCAACTTGTTGACTTCGCCACAATACTTTAACAGAGGCAACTTCCTTATTTCTCAACTTACGGACTTGCCTATCAAGAATGGCAACTGGAACTTCTTCATATGACAAATCTTCATTAACCTCTATAGCTTCGACTGGCATGATGGTGGATGGATCTCCAATCACTTTCTTCAACATGGACACATGGAATACCGGATGCACTGATGACATCTCGGGAGGCAACTCTAGCCTATAAGCAACTTGACCAATCCTTTGAACGATCCGATATGGCCCGACATACCTAGGACTCAATTTCCCTTTCTTTCCGAATCGCATGACTCCCTTCATAGGAGATACCCTCAAGAACACCCAATCATCGACTTGAAACTCCAAATCCCTTCGACGAACGTCCGCATAGGACTTTTGACGACTCTGTGCTGTTTTCATTCTCTCCTGAATAACCTTGACCTTTTCCATAGCTTCGTACACCATATCTGGCCCTAGCAATTCCGTTTCACCTACCTCAAACCACCCGATTGGCGATCTACATCTTCTCCCGTACAATGCCTCAAACGGGGCCATTTGAATGCTAGCATGATAGCTGTTATTGTAAGCAAATTCTATCAGTGGCAAGTGTTCATCCCAATTACCTTTAAAATCTAAGACACAAGCCCGCAACATATCTTCGAGCGTCTGAATGGTCCGCTCGGCCTGTCCATCGGTCTGTGGATGGAAAGCTGTGCTGAGATTCACCTGAGTTCCCAAACCTTGCTGAAACTTCTTCCAAAAGTTAGCGGTGAACTGAGCCCCGCGATCCGAGATGATAGAAAGTGGAGTGCCATGAAGCCTTACTACCTCTTTGATGTACAATCTTGCATATTGCTCCGCAGGTATCAGTGGACTTGACGGGCATGAGTGTAAAAATTCTATTTTCAAAAGCTATTATATGTAAACCTCTATTTACCCAATTAAAACTGAAAGTCAAAGAAAATAGTTAGGGTTTTTACCTTGAAAAGATTGGGGAAGTTGAATCCTTGCCCTAAGATCCCTTGGAATTAAGATGGTTGGAACAATCTTTGAAGATGAAAGATTTCTCTCTCTAAAAACCCTCTCTTCTCTCTCTAATTTTGGTAAGATGATATGATAAAATGAAGAAGAAGTGTGTTATATTAAAGAAGAGCTCGGGTCAAAATGTTACAAAAATCTGGGCCGGGGTCAATTATGCGGTGCACTATGCGACCGCAGAATCAACATGCGGTCCGCATAGTGACCGCAGAATTGCCCCAAATTTTACACAGGTTCTGGTAAGGAATGCGGTCACTATGCGGACCGCATGTTGATTCTGCGGTCGCAAAGTGCACCGCAGATTTGACATGCGATTGCATATCGACCGCACTTTTCAACACGATTTTGGGCAACTCTCTCGAACGTTTTGCGGCAAGAATGCGGTCCGCATGTCAGGTTTGCGGTCGCATTCTTGACCGCATATTTGACATTTTTCGGAAAAATTAATTCTCTACATTTTTGCAACTTAAACCACTACCAAGGGTCCGAACCGCGGCGAGCAAGCTCGCCGCGAAGAATTCTACGCATTCCTAACACATTATTCGGACCATGACACCATAGCTACTAGGTTTTATGCACAAATATTTTACGGGGCCTTACACTTATACAACAAGGAATTGCACATTAGAGAATGAGCCTGCACCACCCATCGCCGGCTACCTTTCCAGCACCAACTAACCAGCCCTCCCCCGTTATTGTTTTTTATTTTTATTATTATTATTATTATTATTATTATTATATAGATGAGTTAGTATATATATATATATATATATATATATATATATATATATATATATATATATATATATATATATATATATATATATATATATATATATAGTGCGTTGCACGTTAATAATGGCACGTGATGGTTTCACCATTTAAATCATTTGAAAGCTATTATTACATTAACATAATATGTGAATTCAAAATAAAAGAAAATCATAAAAACTTACACAAATGATCAATTTAATCATGTTAGTTAGAAAATTACGTATTATAATTTAAAAGTATTTAATTTGATGGTATCTTATCGAACACTTCTTTGTAGATGATTTTTTTCTTTTGTATGTTTCCTTCTAATGCTTCGGTTGCTCTATCATAACCAGAACTCCTGTTGTTGATTCATATTCATCCCTCTTGAAAGTGCAATATATAGTTGTTCATGCAAGAAAATATATTGCGATAAATATAATCTTAGGAAGTTTTTATTTACTTAGACAAATCAATCAATTATTTGTTAGGACGAGCATAGATGGATTCTTCTCACTCTTTTAGCTAATTAACATGATGTATTTTGTATTAATATTATTCTTTGTGGTTACTTATGTGAACAAAATGTGCAAGATTTCTATATGCGTATGAGAAGACTTGGTATTGAATCATAAGAACTTGCTGAAAGATCCTGAAAGATAACATTTTTCATCAAAGGATTATTCTGATACTTGCATCATGTTATGACTTCTTACTACATGAGGAGAAAAGGTTTTTTGGATTATCTACACCTCTTACCTTTTATATTCTTCTTCTTATTAATTAATTATCTACTTTTTTGTACTTTTGCTCTCTTATGTGATACTTATAATTTGAGTTTGGCACGTTATATTACTATATTACTTTCTCAATGAAAGTAACTGGTGCTTAATAGTTTGTTTCAGTTAATAAATTTACCTTAAGAATTTATTTCACCTTGAGAAATTAGATAGATGTTATTTTAATGGTAATATGATATGTAAATATCAAACCAATTACTTATGAAATAAATAATATCTATCTAATTTGGTCACTCCTGTTATTTACATATCACTTGTAAATATCAAGTGATATGTAAATATCACCTTGAGTTGTAACAACTAATGTTATATGATATGTTTGAGATTCTGCAGATTGAATGTCACCTTCGGAGAAAGTTGAATCCAAGTAAAATTCGAAGAAGTTGAAACTAAGTTCATATGAATGAGAACTTAATATTTTGTCTATATTGAAAAGCTCTTGTTTAATTTGGTCATAGTTTTTGCTCGTTATTCCATGACCATCTAATAAAATCATGTTTAAAATTGCATAAGATCTTCAAATATTTGCTATTTTAAAATTTTAATTTTATTCAACATACAATTATTTTTAAGGAAATAATTTATTTTGCGAAGGATATAAAATTTGATTAATATGTTGAAAATATTCTTGTTGATCAACATTCCAATTTAAAGTTTGTAGAACCAGGTATATATTAGCATAATCATGTCATTTATTAATTACAGATAAATTTATAGATAAAATTATGATAATCTGATGAAAGTGCTAAATAATATGTGAAGACTGATAATGCAAAGAAGAAACCTTTGCACTATCAATATATATTACCTAAATATTAATTCATATTCTAATAAAAATACTAACGAATATGTGAAGTTCACATATAATGCAAAAAGAAACCTTATCCACTGCTAATATATATGACTTAATTCTATTGAAGATATCTTAGGTGAAGAAAGACATTAATAATAGCTTGTTTGGCCAATTTTCTAAAATCAGATTAATTTGAAAAGTATTTTTTTAGAGTGCATCTCAAAAAATATTTTTGGTGATAAATAATTTGTGTTTGGCTAATTAATTTGAAGAGAAAAAAATACTTTTAAGCAACAATTAGTGTTTGACCAAGCTTTTAAAAGAGTTTCTAAGTGTATTTTTCTCAATATAGCTTTTAAAAAAAATATTTAGAAAGAAACTAATTCTTTTGCTTCTCAAAAACTATTTCTGCTTCTGCACAAAAGCATTTTTTTCTTCTTCTAAAAGCTTGACCAAAGACATTAACTTTAGAAGAATAAAATACTTTTAGCAAAATAGACATTTTTGACAAAAAGAAGCTTAGACCAAACATGCTTATAAGTCCCATGACTTTGCCATTTTAGACCTTTTTTATGCGATTTATTTTTTTGGACTAATACTCTTATAATTGGTGCATGCTTGCTTTAAGGAAATCATGTATTCTTAAACTACGCTATAAGGAAATCATGTATTCTTAAAAATAAGTATTTTAATATTTATTTTTATTTTTTGTATTAGTACTTGACATTAGCTCAATAAAAGAAAGACTCTAAAAACTAAGTAGTAATTAAAGTCTTTTTCTCCGGAAAATTAAAGTTACGTGCTTTTTTTTAAATCCTTATGGAACCTATTTGAGTGGTTAAAGAATAGTACTAAAAACGTTTTCCCCGAATACAAATTCTTAATTGAATTAGAAGTACTAAAAATTTTAAAGTTATCAATATGACAATTTTATCCAACATGTTTAAAAAAATAATTTAATATTATAAGGTTATTTTTGTAAACCGATATTATATTCATGCTTTTATAATAATATAGATATAGATATAGATAGATAGATAATATAGGTACATAGATACATATATATACGTATATACACGAGTATATATGTATCTTAGGTTTATATGTATATATGTATATATTAGGTATATCTTATGTATATATATGTATATACGAGTATATTATCTATATATATATATATATATATATATATATATATATATATATATATATATATATATATATATATATATATATATATATATATATTATATATATATATATATATATATATTTCGTTTTATTATTATTGTTATTTTTATTTTTGGACAGATTTTTTTAGTTATTTATCTTTATTTTTCGGATGATATATGCATATATATATATATATATATATATATATATATAGGAATTTCATTTCTATGTATATTATGAATATATGTATATATATAGACCGGTTCTATATATATAAATATATATATGTATATTTTCGGATTTAGATAAGTATATGGTTGATTTTGTTTCTTTTTTGTTGTTCATCATGTTCTTGATTATTTCTTCATTTTTCATACTTTAATCATGTGTTTTGTTAAGTTGTTAATATAGAAATGTTATAGTCAATAATGTTTTGCATCTTAAATCTTGGTTGTAATGTTGGTAGATTTAAATTGAATTTTTAGATGATTATTGAGTTTATTAGATTGAATTTGGTTCTTTATTTTTTGCTTAATTCTAATTTCGGATTTTAATTATAGAATTAAAATAGTTTGTTTGATATGTTAAGTTTAAGTGATTTAAAGTTACTTGTTTGTTGTTATTATGAATCTAGAAATTTTTGTTGTTAAAAATCATGTTGTTCTTGGTTGTTCATCAAGATTGTTAGAATTGTTGTTAAAATTGTTTAAGAATTGGTTAAATTTGTTATATTTTGGTTGTTTGATTTAGGTGAATTGGTTATAGCTGATAAGGGTATAGTAGTAAATTTTAATAATTTTGGGGTTATTTTGATCATTAATTTGTAGTCAATTATTTGAATTAAAGTATTTTGTCCATTAGTTGTTTAGATATTGTTAAAATAATTAGGGTGGAAGATAAAATATTTGATAGTGTAGAATAATTCTTTCTTTAATGAAAGAGTGGGAAATAAAGTGTAGTGGTGTTAAAAGAATTAATTAAATATACATAATCATGATTTGAAATAATTAAAATAAAAATAGCGGGGAATAAAACATAATTTAGTGGGATTAAAAGTTAGGATTAAAATAAAATGAAAGTGGAGTCTTACTTTTAGTTTTTAATTAATAGTGGTTTATTTTTTTTTAATTAAAAGGGAAGCTTAAGTCTTGTATATATAAGTTGGAATCATATTTCATTAGGGGAGAGACAATCAAGAGAAGAAAAATTTTAGAGAGAAGAATCTGAAAAACAAAAATCTTAAAGAGTGTTAGCAAATAGTAAAAACAAAAAAAACAAAATAAAAAACGAAAAAAAAATCTAAAAAAAAAAATTAGTCTTCCATTTTTACAAATCTTATTCTGAAGTTCAATTCGGGTTATTAATTCTTATTGCTTAAATCCGGATACTGGGTATTTTTGAGGTTGATGTTGCTGTGATATTGCTGTGTTGTTATTTGGTGTGTTGATCATCGGTGTTCTTTTACTTCCAATATCAGGTACATACCTAATTATGTTTAAATAATAGATGAAAACATGTGAAAGATAAGAATTTTGTTGAAATTTTAAATAGTTTCTATTTCTATCTTCTTTTACAGATTATGTTTCAATAAATTCCATATTAATATTCTGTAAGATTTGTGATAACTTTAAATAATTAATCCTTGTTGTAGTAATAATAGTTCACTTCTAAAAATGGTTATTAAATAGTATAATTATAAATGTGTTTATTAATGTTCAAATCATTTAGTAAATAAAAGGAAGAATGAATTACTCTTTTTGTTAATCGAATTAATTAGAACTTTTTTTTTAATATTGTCTTTAATAAACTAAGTTGTAAATATGTAGTTAATTTTAACAAAAAAAAATGTGAATTGTAATTATTTTTGCGTAATTTAGGCATTTAGGTACGGTTTAAGTTTTAAATGATAAAAGAATTGTTTTCTTCAAATTTATCAAATCTCCAAATATAGGTGTAAATAATTAAGGTTGATTATGGTTTTAAAAAATAGTTGTAAATAGTTAATATCAAGGGTTTAAGTCAAAAATAGTAAAAACTTTAAAAAAATGAGTTTAAATTAGTTGTAAGATAATTGGTTTAGTTTGTATATATATTAATTGTCGATTTTGCACTTATATTTTCAGTTTTATTTAAGTAATGTCTATTTTTATTAAACATTTATCTAAATATAACAAATAATATATTTTTCTTTAAGCTAATATAAAAAAAACGAATTTAAATAAAATTATAGTTAATTTATAATTGCTGTTTTTCTAAAAAATAAACTTAGTTTTGAACGATTGGAAATAAAAAATAATTTTACCATACAAGCTTTAATATGGCTATAATTTTGATAATTTTGAATAAATGATTTTATTGGTTTTTCTTTTATATATATTACCACTCAAGATTTTTCAATATTGTTCTAATTATGTTTCTTTTATTATTAAGTTAAGAAATTTCGTATTTACAAAAATAATAAAAAATAATAATATTAATAATAAAAAATAATTCCGAAAAAAAAATATTTTCTGTTTAAACATAGATTAAAATCTGTTTCATTAAGTCTTTGTCATAAATTAGATAAGTATTGCATTTTTAATTTCTAAATTAATTATGAGATTTCTTTATTTATAAAAACTAAAAAAAAAAGGAAATGTAGTCATTTTAGGATTATTTTGTTAATAAATGAGACGAGACTCGCCAAATAAATCGCAAAAGTTGTGAGGCCCTCATAAGTGTATGTATTTACTTAGAAATCCGAGACTCGGAAGGACCGTTTAGCGAATTTCACGGTCTTTTCCAGAAGTTAACAACACGATAGACTCTTTAGGCACGACTTTAATAAAATATTTTCCTAAATACGGGTGCGCATTTATGTGACCTAACTCTTACTCTCGGCGAAACTGAAATACGTAAAAGTCACAGGCGTACTGGTTGCGGTGTGACTCGAAATGTGTTTTCGTGATGTCGCAATTCTTTTAAAATTGAAAAGCGGAACATTAAAAGCACATAAATTGAAATATAAAAAGAAATCAGATAAAAGCAAAAAGAGCAATTGAGCGACCGTGCTAAAACTACGGAATTCGGGAGTGCCTAACACCTTCTCCCGGGTTAACAGAATTCCTTATCTAGGTTTCTAGTTTCGCAGACTGTATTACAGAGTCATAAATTTCCTCGGATCGGGATTAACCGGTGACTTGGGACACCATTATTTTCCCAAGTGGCGACTCTGAAAAATTAAATAAATTGATCCCGTTCCGACTATCCTTTAAGTGGAAAAACTCCTTCCCTGATTATTAGTATATCCTTTCTCGGGATGTAGTATTAAACAGTGGCACATTACATTTGTGCATGTGTGGAAAAATGAGGTGTGACAACAATACTCACGAACTTCTAAGAATAATACACACAATTGTCTGAAAGAAAATATAAGCTGTTTATCTCGATTACATGAGATAACAGAATGAAAAGCATAGATAGAAGAGACAACGGGTCCTGCGGACGCCTGCAAGGCTACCTCGTAGTCTCAGTAGTCGAAAAATCCACAAGTCGCTACCGCCGCTACTGCTGTCCGTAACCTGTATCTGCGCAAAAAGAGCGAGTGTAGTATCAGCACAACCGACCCTATGTGCTGGTAAGTGCCTGGCCTATCCCAGCGAACTAGTAAGAAGGCTAAGGCCAGTCACCCACCTAAACCTGTACAGTTGCAATATAGACATATATATACAATACATTTATAAGGAAATACTCTGCTCTGAAATAATATTCAATAACTCAAGATATCCAAAATAATCTTACTTTCATGTCTCAATTTCCTCTTTCATTTCATGTCTCGTGGTAGGCGTACCACCCGGTCTCAATTCCTTTCTCATTTCATATCTCGTGGTAGGCGTACCACCCGCTCCCAACTATCACAGTAATTACATCTTGTGGTAGGCGTACCACCCGCTCCCAAATATATCAATAGGCTACCGGCAACTATGGCCAATACCAAGATTTAAATCACTTTGTGGTCGGCGTGCCACACGATCCCTTTTATTATTATATAAGTGGTCGGCGCGCCACACGATCCCAATTCATAAATATATATAAGTGGTCGGTGCGCCACACGATCCCAATTTATAAATATATATATTACCGGCATTTAGCCAATAATCACTACATCAACAATATTTATAATTACCGGTTTTAAACCAATAATTGATAATAATTTCAACAATTTATCTCCATTACCGGTATAACTCCAATAACTCTTAATCAACAATTTATTCATAACTAAATTCCTATTCCTTCAAACTAGGATAGAACAAACACTTACCTCAAATGTTTTACGAACAATTCAATCCGTGGCAATGCCTTTTCCTTTCAAATTCGGCTCCAATCCAATCGTATCTATACACAATTGATTTAATATCATCAATACTACTCAACAAACTAATTCATAAATCCAATTTCAACTTTTACAACATTCTGCCCGGAATAGTGAAATTCGTCCCCGGGCCCACATGGTCGGAACTCGGGGTTCGGACCAAAATCCGGTTACCCATCCCCCCACGAGTTCAAGTATATGATTTGTTTCAAAATCGGACCTCAATTCGAGGTCCAATTTCCGAATTTATGAAAAACCCTATATTCTACCAAAAACAAGAAATTCTACCATGAAACCTTTGATTTCTATTGAAAAACATGTTTAATGATGTTAGGAATTGAAAGAATTAAGTAAAAAGTGACTTACAATTGTTTTGAAGAAGAGGAAGTCCGTGAATTATCGCAAATGGGTGTTTTTGGGTTATGAAATGTGAAGAATGAAGCTGGAAATAGTGATTTACAGGTCTCTGTGTTCGCATTTGCGAACATGGGTTCGCAATTGCGAACCCCGACCAATTTCTGGAGTTTGAAAAATAAGCTAAGGCTGGGAAGTTCGCATTTGCGAACTTTTGTTCGCATTTGCGAAGCCAAGGCAAAATTGGGAAGTTCGCATTTGCGAACTATTGTTCGCATTTGCGAACACAGGCACAACACTGGATTGTTCACATTTGCGAACTATTGTTCGCATTTGCGAACACAGGCGGGATATAGGGATGTTCGCATTTGCGAACTATTGTTCGCATTTGCGAACACAGGCGGGATATAGGGATGTTCGCATTTGCGAACTATTGTTCGCATTTGCGGACAAGGCTGGGCATGAAGGGACTTCGCATTTTCGATCAATGGTTCGCATTTGCGAACCATGCACTGATCTACCACCTTCGCAATTGCGAGAAATGCTTCGCAATTGCGAAGCCAACAGCTGGGTGAAAAACTAGCAGTGCAAAAATACAGAATTAATCCAACGGCCTATCAAATCTCTACGACCCAAAGGGTCATCACTTATTTAATTAATCATTTCGAGCTTCCGAGGCCTTGAAAACCTCATTCTATGTTGCCTCGATTTATGTGCACGATCCGAGCATGTAGCCGGAAAGATTTTGTGATAGAAAATATGAATTCTATGGGAAATTTGGATAAAAATGATATTAATATTGATATGGTTGACTTCGGTCAACATTTTTGGTAAACGGATCCGGACCCGAGATTTGATGGTCCCGAGAGGTCCGTAGGAAAATATGGGACTTGGACATGCGTCCGGAGTCGAATTCTGAGGCCTAGAGCCCAAGTTATGAATTTTTATGTGAAATTGTTTTTGATGAAATTATTAAAGGAAATAAATTAATTGACCTTGGTATCGGGCTCGTATTTTGGTTCCGACGCCCGGTACAAGTCTTAAATATTATATATGTGATTTCTGTAAAGTTTGGTGACATTTGGATGTCGTTTGAGTTGTTTTGGACCTTGAGTCCCAAGTTTGAAAGTTTTGAAAACTAAAGGTATGAAAATCATGCATTTGAGGCTTGATTTGATGAAAACGAGGTGATATTGGCGATGTGATCACACGAACAAGTTCATAATGTGTTTTTGAGGTTATGTGCATATTTGGTTTGGAGCCCCGAGGGCTCGGGTGAACTTTGGATAGGCCACGAGATCAATTTTTCATGTTAGAAGTTCCTGTCTGCAACTGGTCTGCAGAGTTCGCAAATGCGAACAATAGTTCGCAAATGCGAACTCCCCACTATTCTGCAGAGTTCGCAAATGCGAACAATAGTTCGCAAATGCGAACTCCCCACTATTCTGCAGAGTTCGCAAATGCGAACAATAGTTCGCAAATGCGAACTCCCCCCTACTGTGCCTGTGTTCGCAAATGCGAACTATAGTTCGCAAATGCGAACTAGACACTATTCTGCCCGGGTTCGCAAATGCGAACAATAGTTCGCAAATGCGAACCTCCCCATATTTAGCATGTGTTCGCAATTGCGAACAATAGTTCGCAAATGCGAACTTCCCAGTTTTTGCCTTGGCTTCGCAAATGCGAAGAAAAGTTCGCAAATGCGAACTTCCCATCCTTAGCTTATTTTTCAAACTCCAGAAATTGGTCGGGGTTCGCAATTGCGAACCCATGTTCGCAAATGCGAACACAGAGACCTGAAAAACACGAATTTCAGTCATTTCTTCACATTTTACAAAAACAAAACACCCATTTGCGATTCTTCAAGGATTTCTTCTTCATCAAAACGATTGTAAGTCACTTTTTACTTAATTCTTTCAATTCCTAACATCATTAAACATGTTTTTCATAAGAAATCAATGATTTTCATGGTAGAATTCTTGTTTTTGTTAGAAAATAGGGTTTTTCATAAATTGGGCAATTGGACCTCGAATTGAGGTCCGATTTTGAAACAAATCATATATATGAACTCGTGGGGGGATGGGTAACCGGATTTTGGTACTAATCCCGAATTCCGACCATGTGGGCCCGGGGTTGAAATTCACTATTCCGGGCATAATGTTGTAAAAGTTGTAATTGGTCTTGGGAATTAGTTTGTTGAGTAGTATTGATGATATTAAATCAATTGTGTATAGATACGATTGGATTGGAGTCAAATTCGAAAGGAAAGGGCATTGCTACGGATTAAATCATTCGTAAACTTTCGAGGTAAGTGTTTGTTCTATCCTAGTTTGTAGGAATATGAATTTAGTTATGAATAAATTGTTGAATAAGAGTTATTGGTGTTATACCGGTAATGAAGGTAATTTGTTGAAATTATTACAAATTATTGGTTTAAAACCGGTAATTATAAATATTGTTGATATAGAGATTATTGGCTAAATGCCGGTAACTTATATATTTTATATTTGGGATCGTGTGGTACGCCGACTACAAAGTGACTTAAAATCTTGGCATGGCCATAGTTGTCGGTAGCCGATTGATATATTTGGGAGCGGGTGGTACGCCTACCACAAGATATGATTATTGATATATTTGGGAGCGGGTGGTACGCCTACCACAAGATATGATTATTGATATATTTGGGAGCGGGTGGTACGCCTACCACAAGATATAACTATTGATATATTTGGGAGCGGGTGGTACGCCTACCACAAGATATGATTGTTGATAATTGGGAGCGGGTGGTACGCCTACCACAAGAGATAATTACTGTGATAGTTGGGAGCGGGTGGTACGCCTACCACGAGACATGAAATGAAAGAGGAAATTTAGACATGGAAGTAAGATTATTTTGGATATCTTGAGTTATTGAATATTATTTCAGAGCAGAGTATTTCTTTATAAATGTATTGTATATATATATATATCTATATTGCAACTGTACAGGTTTAGGTGGGTGACTGGCCTTAGCCTTGTCACTAGTTCGCTGGGATAGGCCAGGCACTTACCAGCACATGGGGTCGGTTGTGCTGATACTACACTCTGCGCTCTTTTTGCGCAGGATACAGGTTACGGACAGCAGCAGCGGCAGTAGCGACTTGTGGATTTTTCGACTACTGAGACTACGAGGTAGCCTTGCAGGCGTCCGCAGGACCCGTTGTCTCTCCTATCTATGCTTTTCATTCCGTTATCTCATGTAATCGAGATAAACAGCTTGTATTTTCTTTCAAACAATTATGTGTATTATTCTTAGAAGTTCGTGAGTATTGTGACACCAGTCTTGGGTAGTGTATCAGATTTGGATTTTTCTTTATTATATCTGACTAAGTCTTCCGCAAATTTTGATTTTTCCGCTGTAATTTTATGTTGTTAATAAGAAATTGGTTATTAATGGAGATGTAATTAATATTTGGCTTGCCTGGCTTCTATTTAGTAGGCGCCATCATGACCCCGATGGTGGGAAGTCCGGGTCGTGACAAGTTGGTATCAGAGCACTAGGTTGCATAGGTCTCATAACTCACGAACAACCTTAGTAGAGTCTGAAGGATCGGTACGGAGACGTCTGTATTTATCCTCCAGAGGCTACAGAGTTAGGAAAATATTCTCTTTATTCTTTCCAGCCGTGCGACTTGATCTTTTGAATGTTAATTGAACTTCTACTCGTTCTTCCGCAGATGGTAAGGACACGTGCATCCTCATCTACCGACCAGCAGCCCGAGGTCCCAGCAGCGGCAGCTCCTGCTAGGGGTAGAGGCCGAGGTCGAGGTCGTCCCAGAGGACAAGGTAGGGGCAGAGCTCAGCCCCGAGCAGCAGCACGAGTGGCAGAACCTCATGTTCATATAGAGGAGGAAATTCCAGCCCCAGCAGCTCCGGTAGGCCCAGCTCAGGTCCCAGGAGGAGCTTTATTTTCACCGGATCTTCGGGATGCTTTGGTCCGGATAGCAGAGGTTTTATGGATCATGTCACCGGAGCAGGTTTATTACCGGTAGCACCAGCCCACTTCTCAGCCGGAGGAGGTAATCGGACCCTCGCTACGCGCACTCCGCAGCCGGTAATTCCCCGGTGCTCGAGATCCCATGATTCAGCCCGCTGAGGCAGCTCGGCCTATTATCGCGACTCCGTCTAATGATGGTGCAGCTATGCCTGGCCGATGCGTTGTGGAGATTGGACAGAGTTTACCAAGTCGTTCACTACCACATTCGGTGGTACTCCTTCACAGGATCCACAGGATTTCCTATACAACTGCCACGAAGTTCTCCGTACTATGGGTATTATGGAGACTAATGGTGTGGATTTTGCTACTTTTCGGTTATCCGGTTCCGCCAAGACTTGGTGGAGAGATTATTGTCTAACCGGGCCAGCGGGATCGTCATCTTTGACTTGGGAGCAGTTTGCAGAATTATTCTTGGAGAAGTTCCTTCCGGCAACTCAGCGGGAGGTTATGCGCAGACAATTTGAGCGTCTTCATCAGGGTTCTATGTCTGTCACACAGCACGAGACTAGGTTCGTGGACCTGGCTCGTCATGCTATTATCATACTTCCCACAGAGCGGGAGAGAGTGAGGAGGTTTATCGATGGCTTGAATCAGCCAATTCGGCTACAGATGGCTATGGGTGCAGGAACTGAAATCACTTTTCAGGAGGCGGCTAATGCAGCCCGCCGGATCGAGATGGCTCTGTCACAGGGAGCGAGACATGGATCAGATAAGAGATCTCGTAATTCGGGTAGATTCAGTGGTACCTCGTCCGGAGATAGAGATTTTTATGATAGAGGCCATCCTCCTAGGCCTTATCGGTCAGCTCTTCAGGTTTCTCATGATGCTTCAGGTGATCGTAATTCTCAGCCACGCTACTCTGATCAGCAGCCTATCAGTGCACCACCACTTCGCCATTTTCAGTAGCCGAGGGCTTGTTTTACGTGCGGTGATCTTAGGCACATTGCAAGGTATTGCCCTCGAGCTTCGGACAGATCTCACCAGCAGGGTTCTCGTGCCATGATTCAGGCCCCAGTTCCCTCATAGCCTGCCCAGCCAGCTAGAGACGGGGGTAGAGGGCATAGAGGTGGAGGTAGAGGTCATAGAGGTGGAGCTCAGACCGATAGAGGTAAAGACTAGCCAGCAGCCGATCGTCCTAGAGATATTGCTCAGGGTGGTGGGGCACAGCCCCGATGTTATGCACTTCCCGCCAGACCAGAGGCTGAGTCTTCCGATGCCGTCATTACAGGTATTATTTTGGTTTGTGATAGAAAGGCATCAGCATTATTTGACCCTGGGTCTACATATTCGTATGTGTCTTCCTATTTTGCACCATACTTGGTTCGGCCCAGTGATCCACTGAGTGTTCCTGTTCATGTGTCTACACCAGTAGGCGACTCTATTGTGGTTGATCGAGTTCATCGGTCATGTATTATAGTAATTGAGGGTCTCGAGACCCGTGCTAATTTATTACTCCTAAATATGGTGGACTTCGATATTATACTAGGCATGGACTGGCTATCTCCTTATCATGCTATTTTAGATTGCCATGCCAAGACTGTGACTTTAGCCTCGCCGAATTCGCCTCGTATAGAGTGGAAAGGGATTTCAGGTCATACTAGCCGTAATGTTATTTCTTATGTTAAAGCTCAGCGTATGGTTGGAAAGGGATGCTTGGCTTATTTGGCCTATGTCCATGATTCTAGTGCTGAGGTTCCTTCTATTGACTCTGTGCCTGTGGTTCGCGAATTTCCTGAAGTATTTCCTTCAGACTTGCTAGGTATGCCGCCCGATAGGGACATTGATTTTTGCATTGACTTGGTTCCAAGCACTCAGCCCATTTCCATTCCCCCATACCGTATGGCTCCACCAGAGTTAAAAGAATTGAAGGAACAATTGCAGGATTTACTTGAAAAGGGTTTCATTAGGCCCAGTGTTTCGCCGTGGGGTGCACCTGTATTATTTGTAAAGAAGAAAGATGGTTCGATGAGAATGTGCATTGACTATCGATAGTTAAACAAGGTGACTATCAAAAATAAATATCCACTTCCGAGAATTGATGATTTATTTGACCAGCTTCAGGGTGCCAAGGTATTTTCAAAGATAGATTTGAGATCTGGCTATCATCAGCTGAAGATTAGGGCATCCGATGTCCCTAAGACCGCGTTCCGCACTCGGTATGGACATTATGAATTTCTGGTCATATCTTTTGGGTTGACAAATGCTCCAGCAGCTTTTATAGAATTAATGAATCGGGTGTTCCGGCCTTATTTAGACTTGTTTGTAATAGTCTTCATTGATGACATATTAATATATTCCCGCAGTCAGAAGGAGCATGCGCAACATCTCAGAGTGGCCTTACAGACTCTGAGAGATAGCCAGCTATATGCAAAATTTTCAAAGTGTGAATTTTGGCTAAGTTCAGTTGCATTCCTGGGTCATATTGTGACGGCAGCAGGTATTCAGGTTGATCCGAAGAAAATTGAGGCAGTCAAGAGCCGGCCTAGACCGACATCAGCCACAGATATTCGGAGTTTCTTGGGGTTAGCGGGCTATTATCGCCGATTCGTAGAAGGATTTTCGTCTATTGCAACCCCACTGACCAGATTGACCCAGAAGGGTGTCCAATTTGAATGGTCCGATGAATGTGAGGCGAGCTTTCAAAAGCTCAAGACAACCTTGACCACAACACCGGTATTGGTTTTACCCACAGGTACGGGACCTTATACCGTTTATTGTGATGCTTCCCGTATTGGGCTTGGTGCAGTGTTAATGCAGGATGGCAAAGTTATTGCCTATGCTTCGAGGTAGTTGAAGATTCATGAAAAGAACTATCAAGTGCATGATCTAGAATTGGCGGCGATTATTCACGCATTGAAGATCCGGAGGCATTATTTGTATGGTGTAACATGTGAAGTATACACCGATCATAAGAGTCTTCAGTACATGTTTAAACAGAAGGAGTTGAGTTTGAGGCAGAGAAGGTGGTTAGAGTTGCTGAAAGACTATGATGTTACTATCCTATATCACCCAGGTAAGACCAATGTGGTGGCCGATGCATTGAGTAGAAAGTCTACCAACATGGGTAGTCTTGCATTCATTCCGGTTAGTCAGAGACCATTTGCTCTAAATGTCCAGGCCTTAGCCAACCGGTTCGTGAGATTGGACATTTCTGAGCCTAGCAGAGTGTTAGCCCGCACGGTCGCTCGTTCTTCTTTATTAGAGCGTATCCGTGAGAGGCAATTTGATGATCCTCATTTGCGTGAGTTGAGAGATACAGCACAGCGGGGAGGTGCCACACAGGTAAATCTAGATGATGATGGGATATTGAAATTGCAGGGTCGAGTTTGTGTGCCCAATGTCGAAGGGATTCGAGAGTTAATCTTAGCAGAGGCCCACGGTTCGCGGTATTCTATTCACCCAGGCGCCGCGAAGATGTATCAGGACTTACGTCAGCACTATTGGTGGCGCAGAATGAAGAAAGATATCGTTGCGTATGTCGTTCGGTGTCTAAATTGTCAGTAGGTGAAATATGAGCACCAGAGACCTGGTGGTGTATTCCGGAGGATTGAAATTCCCGAGTGGAAATGGGAGCGGATCACTATGGATTTCGTTACTGGACTTCCTTTGACTAGAAGGAAATTTGATGCTATTTGTGTCATTGTTGATAGGCTGACCAAGTCAGCACATTTTATTCCAATATCTATCTCCTACTCATCGGAGAGGTTAGCGGAGATTTACATTAGGGAGATTGTTCGTCTTCATGGGGTGCCGCATCTATTATCTCCGATCGGGGTACACAGCTTACCTCGCGGTTCCGGAGAGCGATCCAGCAAGGAGTTAGGCACCCGGGTTCGACTGAGTACAGCATTTCATCCTCGGACGGATGGCCACTCCGAGAGGACTATTCGTATTCTCGAGGACATGCTTCGAGCCCGTGTTATTGATTTCGGAGGCTCGTGGGATCGGCTTCTACCATTAGCAGAGTTCTCCTACAATAACCAGCTACCAATCTAGCATCCGGATGGCTCCGTACGAGGCGTTGTATGGTAGGCGATGTCGATCACCGGTCGGATGGTTTGAACCGGGAGAGGCTCGGTTGTTGGGTACAGACTTAGTTCAGGAGGCCTTAGATAAGGTCAAGACTATTCAGGAGAGATTGCGTTCAGCTCAGCCTAGGCAAAAGACTTATGCGGATCGCAAGGTTCGAGATGTAGATTTCATGGTTGGTGAACGAGTATTGCTTCGGGTGTCGCCTATGAAGGGCGTGATGAGGTTCGGAAAGAAGGGCAAGCTCAGCCCTAGGTATATTGGTCCATTTGAGATTTTAGACAGAGTGGGAGGGGTGGCTTACAGATTAGCTTTGCCGCCTAGCTTATCAGCCGTGCATCCAGTTTTTCATGTATCTATGCTTCGGAGATACCACGGCGATCCCACACATGTGTTAGACTTCAGTATTGTCCAATTGGACAATGATCTATCTTACGAGGAGGAGCCGGTAGCCATTCTAGACCGGCAGGTTCGACAGCTGAGGTCGAAGAGTTATCCTTCTGTGCGTGTTCAGTGGAGAGGTCAGCCTCCTGAGGCATCGACCTGGGAGTCCGAGTCTGATATGCGGAGCCGTTACCCACACTTGTTTCCTGACTCGGTACTTCTTTCTTTTGTCCGTTCGAGGACGAACGGTTGTTTTAGAGGTGGAGATTGTGACGACCCAAAGGGTCATCACTTATTTAATTAATCATTTCGAGCTTCTGAGGCCTTGAAAACCTCATTCTATGTTGCCTCGATTTACGTGCACAATCCGAGCATGTAGCCGGAAAGATTTTGTGATAGAAAATATGAATTCTATGAGAAATTTGGATGAAAATGATATTAATATTGATATGGTTGACTTCGGTCAACATTTTTGGTAAACGGATCCGGACCCGAGATTTGATGGTCCCGAGAGGTCCGTAGGAAAATATGGGACTTGGACATGCGTCCGGAGTCGAATTCTGAGGCCTAGAGCCCGAGTTATGAATTTTTATGTGAAATTGTTTTTGATGCAATTATTAAAGGAAATAAATTAATTGACCTTGGTATCGGGCTCGTATTTTGGTTCCGACGCCCTGTACAAGTCTTAAATATTATATATATGATTTATGTAAAGTTTGGTGACATTTGGATGTCGTTTGAGTTGTTTTGGACCTTGAGTCCCAAGTTTGAAAGTTTTGAAAACTAAAGGTATGAAAATCATGCATTTGAGGCTTGATTTGATGAAAACGAGGTGATATTGGCGATGTGATCGCACGAACAAGTTCATAATGTGTTTTTGAGGTTATGTGCATATTTGGTTTGGAGCCCCGAGGGCTCGGGTGAACTTTGGATAGGCCACGAGATCAATTTTTCATGTTAGAAGTTGCTGTCTCCAACTGGTCTGCAGAGTTCGCAAATGCGAACAATAGTTCGCAAATGCGAACTCCCCACTATTTCGCAGAGTTCGCAAATACGAACTCCCCCCTACTGTGCCTGTGTTCGCAAATGCGAACTCGACACTATTCTGCCTCCCCCCTACTGTGCCTGTGTTCGCAAATGCGAACTATAGTTCGCAAATGCGAACTAGACACTATTCTGCCCGGGTTCGCAAATGCGAACAATAGTTCGCAAATGCGAACCTCCCCATATTTAGCCCTTGTTCGCAATTGCGAACAATAGTTCGCAAATGCGAACTCCCCAGAATTGCCTTGGCTTCGCAAATGCGAACAAAAGTTCGCAAATGCGAACTTCCCGTCCTTAGCTTATTTTTCAAACTCCATAAATTGGTTGGGGTTCGCAATTGCGAACCCATGTTCGCAAATGCGAACACAGAGACCTGAAAAACACGAATTTCAGTCATTTCTTCACATTTTACAAAAACAAAACACCCATTTGCGATTCTTCAAGGATTTCTTCTTCATCAAAACGATTGTAAGTCACTTTTTACTTAATTCTTTCAATTCCTAACATCATTAAACATGTTTTTCATAAAAAATCAATGATTTTCATGGTAGAATTCTTGTTTTCGTTAGAAAATAGGGTTTTTCATAAATTGGGGAATTGGACCTCGAATTTAGGTCCGATTTTGAAACAAATCATATATATGAACTCGTGGGGGGATGGGTAACCGGATTTTGGTACTAATCCCGAATTCCGACCATGTGGGCCCGGGGTTGAAATTCACTATTCCGGGCAGAATGTTGTAAAAGTTGTAAGTGGTCTTGGGAATTAGTTTGTTGAGTAGTATTGATGATATTAAATCAATTGTGTATAAATACGATTGGATTGGAGTCAAATTCGAAAGGAAAGGGCATTGCTACGGATTAAATCATTCGTAAACTTTCGAGGTAAGTGTTTGTTCTATCCTAGTTTGTAGGAATATGAATTTAGTTATGAATAAATTGCTGAATAAGAGTTATTGGTGTTATACCGGTAATGAAGGTAATTTGTTGAAATTATTACAAATTATTGGTTTAAAACCGGTAATTATAAATATTGTTGATATAGAGATTATTGGCTAAATGCCGGTAACTTATATATTTTATATTTGGGATCGTGTGGTACGCCGACCACAAAGTGACTTAAAATCTTGGCATTGGCCATAGTTGCCGGTAGCCGATTGATATATTTGGGAGCGGGTGGTACGCCTACCACAAGATATGATTATTGATATATTTGGGAGCGGGTGGTACGCCTACCACAAGATATGATTATTGATATATTTGGGAGCGGGTGGTACGCCTACCACAAGATATAACTATTGATATATTTGGGAGCGGGTGGTACGCCTACCACAAGATATGATTGTTGATAATTGGGAGCGGGTGGTACGCCTACCACAAGAGATAATTACTGTGATAGTTGGGAGCGGGTGGTACGCCTACCACGAGACATGAAATGAAAGAGGAAATTTAGACATGAAAGTAAGATTATTTTGGATATCTTGAGTTATTGAATATTATTTCAGAGAGTATTTCTTTATAAATGTATTGTATATATATATATATATCTATATTGCAACTGTACAGGTTTAGGTGGGTGACTGGCCTTAGCCTTGTCACTAGTTCGCCGGGATAGGCCAGGCACTTACCAGCACATGGGGTCGGTTGTGCTGATACTACACTCTGCGCTCTTTTTGCGCAGATACAGGTTACGGACAACAGCAACGGTAGTAGCGACTTGTGGATTTTTCGACTACCGAGACTACGAGGTAGCCTTGCAGGCGTCCGCAGGACCCGTTGTCTCTCCTATCTATGCTTTTCATTCCGTTATCTCATGTAATCGAGATAAACAGCTTGTATTTTCTTTCAAACAATTATGTGTATTATTCTTAGAAGTTCGTGAGTATTGTGACACCAGTCTTGGGTAGTGTATCAGATTTGGATTTTTCTTTATCATATCTGACTAAGTCTTCCGCAAATTTTGATTTTTCCACTGTAATTTTATGTTGTTAATAAGAAATTAGTTATTAATGGAGATGTAATTAATATTTGGCTTGCCTAGCTTCTATTTAGTAGGCGCCATCATGACCCCGATGGTGGGAAGTCCGGGTCGTGATACGAGCCCCCCAGGCTCCAAACCAAACATGTACACAACATCAAAAACACATTATGAACTTGTTCGTGCGATCACAATGCCAATAACACATCGTTTTCATCAAATCTAGCCTCAAGTTCATGATTTTCATACTTTTGGTTTTCAAAACTTTCAAACTTGGAACTCAAGGTCCAAAACATATCAAACGACATCCGAATGTCACCAAACTTTACAGAAAGCACATATATAATATTTAAGACTTGTACCGGGCGTCGGAACCAAAATACGAGCCCGATACCAAGGTCAATTAATTCATTTTCCTTTAACAATTACATCGAAAACAATTTCATAGAAAAATTCATAACTTGGGCTCTAGGACTCAGAATTCGACTCCGGACGCATGTCCAAGTCCCATATTTTCCTACAGACCTTTCGGGACCATCCAATCTCGGGTCCGGATCCGTTTACCAAAAATGTTGACCGAAGTCAACCATATCAATATTAATATCATTTTTATCCAAATTTCTCATAGAATTCATATTTTCTATCACAAAATCTTTCCGGTTACATGCTCGGATCGTGCACGTAGATCGAGGCAACATAGAATGAGGTTTTCAAGGCCCCAGAAGCTCGAAATGATTAATAAAATAAGTGATGACCCTTTGGGTCGTCACATTTAATATGTTATTGTACATCATGTTAGCGTAGAGCCTGTTAGCGTAGAGCCTTGTAGCGTAGGGCCTTATAAAAATTTAGCGTAGAACCTTAGTATCAATTTACCATGTTTTGATATTTTTATCATGTTGTCATAAATAATGTTATAAAAATATTGAAATTGAGAGTTATAATAATTAATAATTATAATATGGTCCCGGGCATCAAAAATCAAGCCTGAAATCTTTAAACAACCATTATCTTTATTTTGTAAAATTATACGTAATTTAATTAATTAAGTCAATAAAATTATAAAAATATTAAAATTTAGACTTATAATAATTAAGCATTATTATGTGGTCACAGGCCTCAAAAATCAAGCCTTGGACCTTTACACAACCGTTATCTTCATTTTGTAAAATTATACGTAATTTAATTAATTAAGTCAATAAAATTATAAAAATATTAAAATTGAGATTTATAATAATTAAGCATTATATGTGGTCCCAGGCCTAAAAAATCAAGCCTGGAACCTTTAAACAACCATTATCTTCATTTTGTAAAATTATACGTCATTTAATTAATTAATTCAATAAAATTATGAAAATATTAAAATTGAG
This sequence comes from Nicotiana noctiflora, assembly GCA_032618575.1. Lineage (NCBI taxonomy): Eukaryota > Viridiplantae > Streptophyta > Magnoliopsida > Solanales > Solanaceae > Nicotiana > Nicotiana noctiflora. The sequence goes on along the minus strand of JASVEL010012455.1, from coordinate 637,200 downwards.
ACTTATAATAATTAAGCATTATTATGTGGTCGCGGGCCTAAAAAATCAAGTCTTGGACCTTTACACAACTATTATATTTAATTTGTAAAATTATACTTAATTTAATTAATTAAGTTAAGAAAATTTTAAAAATATTGAAATTGAGAGTTATAATAATTAATAATTATAATGTGGTCCCGGGCGTCAAAAATCAAGCCTGGAACCTTTAAACAACCATTATCTTCATTTTGTAAAATTATACGTAATTTAATTAATTAAGTCAATAAAATTATAAAAATATTAAAATTGAGACTTATAATAAATACGCATTATTATGTGGTCCCGGGCGTCAAAAATCAAGCATTGGACCTTTATACAACCATTATATTTAATTTATAAAATTATACTTATAATTAATTCAAAGTGTGTCTTCATTTATCCAATAATTAATTTTTCTTATTTATAGTACACGACATGGCATTTCGTCCACCTGCACACCCTGGACCTGCGGCAGAAGGATTATTAGTACTGCAGGGTGGCCATAGGTCATCATTTGTCTGGGAGGGCCAGCTAGGTGTTCAGACTATCCGCCCTAGGAGGACGGACGATCCATGGGAGTTTATGGCGCAGCATCCCTTTCATCCACGTGTTGTACATCTTCTAGAGCAGACCGGCTTGTATACTATATTTGAGCTGGGACGGATCCAGCTTGACTGGTCGCTCATCACAGCCTTGATAGAGCGGTGGCAACCAGAAACGCATACATTTCACCTGCCTACTGGAGAGGCTACGATCACTCTTCAGGATGTACAAGTGTTATATGGATTGCGCATTGAGGGACGCGCATTGACACTGCCCCAGGAGTGGAGACGGGCATAGATGGTAGATATGATGGGACAGATGACTGGTTTGCTTCGACGGGCAACCATGGTGGTAGTCGTGTGCAGCTATCATTCATTAGCGCTTCCATGGCGGAGTTGCATCCATAGATTACGCATGAGACAGAGGACCTGTGGATTATTCGTTACACTCGGATGGCATTGCTCATGCTATTCGGGTGTGTCTTATTTCCCGACACGTCGGGGAATAAGATGTCGATGCGGTCTCTCCACTGTCTGGAGGATATGGAGAAGGTGCAGCATTACAGTTGGGCAGCTGCTGTTCTGGTGTATCTCTAAAGGAGCATGTGCCGGGCTAGCATCGGTCCAACTACTGATATTGCCACTCTTTTAGGTGCAAAATATTTCCGAATACATTCTTTATTAAACCCAAATTCTATATTGTGAAATGACTTATAATTTACATCAACATTTGATCTTAGGTTTGGGCATGGCAGCGTATCATGCCACTGCAACCACCTCTGCCGGCACAGTATTATCCGCCCCTCCCGCTAGCTGTGAGATGGATTCTCCGGCGGGGGAATTACCGAGAAGTAGATGTGCACCACAATCTCCCCCTTATTAGGGACCTATTGGATATGTTGGTGGCTGGATAGGTAAATACCTACATAAAGTTGGTTGTTTTAAATGTAGTTGTACTTTGCATACTAATTTGTTGTTTTTGCTTGTAGTTCATCTGGATGTCGTACACCGATGAGTTGCCTTGCCAACCTACCTGCTATTTTCTCGGTAGACTGGCTCATATGGAGCAGCTCCATCCCATTGATATTCTTAGATGTTGTTGAGTATCATGCGACGGAGCGTGTGCTTCGTCAGTTTGGTCGTTCTCAGCCGGTACCGAGTGATCCCGTATGGGAGCCTACTCATTATCAGCGGGACGACCTTCACAACATGAGCCGGGAGTATGTTGCGTGGCTGCATCAGTAGGTAGTTCATTGGGAGGAGCGAGCTCAGTGCATCCCGCCACCACATACACCGTACCAGGAGGCGAGAATTGCGCTATATGAGAGCTGGTACAGACGTCACACCCGACGGCATGTCGGGAACCCCACCCACATGCTTGACGGCCGATACGACTGTATGCCTGGAGGCACGAGTCACTGGTATGTTTTTTTGACTTATTAATATCATATAATTGTGGGATAGAGTTATTTAATTACTAATTGACTTATTTCACAGGTTATTGGGCTTCACCCATTTACCAGTCTGGTATAGATATGCAGCAGTATGAAGACACCCCTAGACTGGTTGATTATGGACGGGAGATAGCCTAGATGGCTCGTTTGGCACTTGAGGAGTCGAGGGAGGGCAGTAGGTTAGACCATGAGCCCGAGTATGTGGCTCCAGACGCGTAGTGGAGGGGTAGGCCAGTCCCCCGTGCAGGGGCTAAGGGTCGTAGGGGACGACGAGGACGTGCCCGGCAAGGGGGCGTTGAGGAGCCGGTCGACCCACCTGCAGGGTTCGGAGCTGGGGGTTTTGGAGATGAACAGCAGGGTTATGTGCCTCATCCAGCTGACCCTTCGAGCAGCATGCAGCGGGGTTTTATGACCCTTCCAGCTGACCCTTCGAGCAGCATGCAGCAGGGTTATATTGGTGGTTCAGCTGACCCTTCCAGCAGCATGCCCTCATACGACCTTCAGTTGTCATTGCCAGCGACGCAGATGACCCCGTCCGGACCATTGCCGATTATGGGTACCTTTGACGGGGATGTACATCAATACTTCGCTGGCACATCTACCGCAGGTGAGCATCGGCCGACCCGTGACGTGGATGGCGGTTGTAGGTTGAGTTATCCATCGTCCCCTACATTTGATGCGGTATGTTTGTATTACTTTTGTTTTTCAATTCTAATTTATTTTTACTTTCGCTGCAATAAATTAATTACATCTATTTTTTATGCAGTCTTCATCCCAGACCATGTTTGAGCATACTACATGCGGTGATGAGCTGATCATCGATGAATATACGCAGGACCCCGACGAGACCATAGTGAGAGAAATAATTTGTTAACCCTAATAAATTAAATACCTATCTGATTTTATCTAACATTACTTATTGTTTTATAGGTTGGTGCCGTCCCGACGGTCTATTCCTCCGACCCTGCCAGTTGTGCTGTAGATGCCGCTGCACATCCTCCCATAAAGAGGCGGCTTAACGATGATGATCCAGATAGTGTGCCCGACCGACAGGGGATGCGACTTAGACCAGCAGCAAATCTGAGGCACAAAGCCTGCGCCACTCATTGATTTCATTATGTATATAGACTTGTGTAAATAACATTTATTGTGAATAAATAAATATTTTTTGATTTCATTATTGTGTAAATACAAACATAGCATTAATAAACGAAACAACACGAACAGAAACATAATATAGAACAGTGAAACTTAAAATAGAACAACACGAATAGAAACATAATATACCAATAAAACTTAAAATTGTACAATACAAACACAAACATACTATTACACTTAAAATGAAATGCCACTTAAACAAGAGTAAAATCAAGTAGACAAACCTAAAATTCAACTAAACACATAGTACGAATTGTTCCGTTTATGGGCTTCCATTTATTCTGCGTTCTAGCCACTTAAATTGTTCTAGCAGTTGTTCTTTTTCGTCTTCTAACTCTTTTACTCTCGCCTTAAGCTCCGCAATTTCCTGTTTATTTTTTTTTGCTTTGTTCCGTAACTGCTGCCAAATTCCATTCCGCTCTACGTTTTTTATCATTTACTTCCCTCAGCTCGTCCCTGAGTTCTATCATTCTTTTATGGCTATCGTAGCTCAAATCTGCTTGGGCTAACCACATATTATGCAGATTAAGCATTCGTTCTCTGTAGTTTGCTTGGAGACATTGTTCCTCAGCCCATTCATTAAACTCACACATTGGTTCATTCGGATTTTTGTACGCATCCAACTGGTTCATGCACATCCAGTAGTTATGTCCAACATCATCACCTTCCCAACATTTTTGTTGCACACAAGCTTTTCCACAGTAACACACTAGTGTACCATATTGAGCCATTTAAAATATTGCACAGTAACACACTTCGAAAATATCAAACGTTTGGAAGAAATATTTGCGTTTTGTAAGATTTTGAGCACATCTAATGACTGGAATGAGCCCGGTATTTATAGCCAACATGTAACATAAATCGCCATATTATACTATGAATTGCAACTTCACATTTCGTAGTATTAAACTACGAATTACAAAAAAATTTAGCTTTTTCGTATGAAAGGACAACTTTACATTTTGTAGTATTGAACTACGAATTACATGGACATGACAAATCACATAATTTTCAGATTTTTCAAATAAAAGGACAACTTTACATTTCGTAATATTGAACTACAAATTACATGGACATAACAATTCACATGATTTTCAGCTTTTTCAGACGAAAGGAAAAATTTACATTTCGTAGTATTAAACTATGAATTACATAGACAAAATGACATAGACGTGAAAATTCACATGATTTTCAGTTTTTTAGACAAAATCATAACTTCACATTTCGTATTATTATAGGACAAATTATATAGACATGACAATTCATGATTTTCACCGTTTTATACAAAATGACAACTAAAAAATATGTAGTATTGAACTACGAATTACATAGAGACTACGTAGTATTTGGACATAACCTTTTAAAATTGCACAATATCACATTAAGAAAATTTGAACAAGATACGTAACTTGAAGAATAATTTTATTTCAAATGTACAAAACGTACTACATACATATATTACAACTAATAATACAAAAATAAAGAACTAGCGTTATGGTTGATAGTTGGGTACATTGGACGAACTTGCAACAGTATTACCCCCCACCACGCCCAGCACCTGAAGGACATTTACGGCGGTCATGTCTAGTTTGGGAGCATATGCTATATTTACGTGCATAAACAGACTCGCCAACATCCATTTGGTTTGGTATACGTGTTCTCTTTTGCACTCTCAGCTTGCGAAAGTACTCCTTGTTACATACCAACTTAAAAGGTTCCGGCGGCCAATAATGCTCAGCACCTAATGGATGCAACTTCCCACTATATGTGTCTACGTATGCTGCAAGACTCTAGTGCCTATCAATGTAGTTTGTTGCCCCATAGACAACTTGTTGAAAGCACTTCAATTCATGTGGGCACGACATGTGGTAGATGGTCCATTTTCCATATGAATATAACCTTCTATTTTCATTCACCGTATGTACATTATTCCCACGGTATCCACGATTACCAGTCTTAACTTCAAAAACACCCAGTTCAATGTCGTACTGAAGAAAATAATGCTACTGTGCTCGCTTCCTGTACTTTTCGAATCTTACCATGGGTATTGGCATAAATTCAACACCCATGTCCAACAATGATGATGTAGCTGCATGCCTTTTAACAAACCTCTCTGCACTCTGTTTGAAAGTCATGCGGACCATGGCAGTGACAGGCAGTCCACGAGCAGATTTTAACAAGCCATTAAATGACTCTGACACATTCGTGGTGAGGGCTCCCCATCGTCTGCCACCATCATCATGCAATGTCCACATTTGAGGGTCATGTTGCATCAACCAAGTATAGGGTCGTGGTTCCATCTGCTGGATTGCTTCCATGCGCCTCGTGAATTTACAGAGCTGGTGCTCGGTTGCAGCCATCCACATAAAGTCATGCAATGCCTTGTAAGGAAATCTCTTTTGAAAATTGGCCTTTAGGTGCCTCACACAGTAACGGTGGTATGCATGTGGTGCCTACCATTCAGGCAAGTGACGTACAGAACTTAAAATACCACCATGCCGATCAGATATTAGACAAATACCTGAACGATGTTTGACAACGTGCTGCTTCAAGTGGTTCAAGAACTGCGTCCATGTCTCTTCACTTTCGTTCGCACAAATGGCAAAAGCTAGTGGAAATATTTGACCGTTGGCATCTATAGCAACTGCAATCAAAAGCTTAATATCATACTTTCCATAGACATGAGTACCGTCTATGGAAATTACAGGACGACAATGCACAAAACCATCTATTGCTGGTTTAAATGACCAAAATAGATAGTTGAATATAAATTTCGGTCTGCCAGGACTTCGCTCGCGCCTCCATTTAACAATAGTACCGGGGTTAAATTGTTGCAGTGCAGCCATGTACCTGGGAAGATTTGAAAAGGACTTATCCCAGTCGCCATAAATTAGTTCAAAGGCACGTTTGAGACCGAGATATGCCTTTCTTTTAGTTATAGTACAACCATACTCCTGGTGGACAGCTGTAATACACTCTTTAATCTTAAATCTAATAGACACTTCCAAAAATGGAACCAAGACAAGGGAAATCAAGTCAACATCCAGGTTGAAGTGGTTCTCATTGAATGTGTCCATTTCACATCTATGATCGCTAATAAATTTACCAACTTTCCACAAACCTGATTTTTTCTTTGTAGCACGGAGCATCCAGTGACAGCCCAAGAACCACCTACGACATATAGCCTTGTATCTATCCGTAGTTGACTCACTTACCATCATCTCACGACACTCCATTATGTTATAGATTTCTACAGCCCTAACTAGGCGAGATTTGTCAAGGAAATACATGCCCTTTGTAAGAACAGCTGGTCTAGATTCATCCCACATCTTTGATCGTAATTCATCATCATCCCTTGTCAATGCATCAACATTAGGCATGGCTGGAAAATTATCAAGGTATGGAATATTTCTCTCATGAAAAGGCACGTGGGATTCATACACTCTTGGTCTAACGGGGGTGGAGGAACATGCTCCCTAGTCAACTCAGGTTCCACATTCACTTCCTCCTCCTCATCGTCACCCTCCTCATCATCACCCTCCTCACGGAAGGGTGTCTCATCCCTAGACTCATCCGCATTGTTATCATAATCACTATCATCCTCCTGACTTTGCGCATCTGCTAAGTCACGAGTAAAAACATTGTCTACGGGCAACTGTGTTAGTCCAGGAGCTTCAAGAAGCTCGTTTTCACCGCATAAAACCAACAAAAATTTAAGTTTCCTAATACTTAGTAAAAATATTGTACATATCACTATATCACTTTACTTACAAATCGTATTGTCTTGAAGTTTCATGCTGGCTATCTTGAGGTTGATGATAACTACCAGATGGACCACCGTGCTCCAATACTGCAGTGTTTTGCAAATTCTAACTAGGGGCGCGGTCATAATTTGTCAAATTCAAATTTGGACGGTACACCCTATGAAAATTAGAACTATTAATACAAATCCAATTAAAACATCAAGAAACAAATTTCACTAAAATTAAGTTTACCAGTCGTCTTGTTGATTATACGAAGTAGTAACATTATTTTCTGGCTGCTCATTCGCCTGTGGTGACAAGTTCAAATCAAGATAACCTCTTCCATCTCCAACCTGTCCGACTAATGCTGCTCCAAAATAACCACCCGATGATTGAGGGTTATTGCTTATACGCACTCCATCATTACTACTAAGGTCTTCAACCTTCACATATATTTCTAATAATTTTATTATAATGTATTCTCTATATTCGTCTGGAACTCGCAAAAAATCTCTAAGACTTTCATCATCGAATGTTAAACTCAGAATAATAAGCAAAGCCATGCGGAGTTACTGAATAAGGAAATCTTCCGGTTACTTTAATGCAAGCCGAATGCCTCCGCTCACTCATTTTTTTACGTAACAACGATACCAAAGTATCGTACTCCATATTAAGCGGCAATTTAACATGACACTGTGGAGGAGAGCTCTACCTCACAGCGTTATTATCCACAACAACCTCACCCTCCCAATACAATGAAACCCTTATTTTGACAACTTTAGATATTATAAAAAATGGATTGATAAGGAGAAGAGAGAATAAGCGTTTGTTTGAAGTTTAAGTGTTGATGGAATTTTCATGAAGTTGAATCGTCTATAAATAAGGAAACTTTAAGCAATTATTCAATGAAAATTCGCACTATACTACTATGAATTATGAATTTTAATTAAAAGTGGGCCCAAAATGCAGCCTATTTCGCAATTTTGTACTGCGAAATAGCCAATTCGCAGTACAAAACTGCGAATTAGGCTATTTTTCAAAAACCGGCCATTTTTTAAAAAAAAAATTTTAATAGCAATTCGCAGTATAAAACTGCGAAATGCACTAGCGGTCGTTAGTGCATTTCGCAGTATTATACTGCGAATTAGGCATTTTTGTATTTTTTTAATTGTAAAAACGTGTTTTTTGTTATATTAGTCATTATTTAGGTTCCGGGCTCTCTTTCAAATGTGTTAGAATGTGTGTATTTTATAGGAGAGAAAACCCAGCCTTCATGATTGAAAAATTGACAGTTTTTTCCAACAAAATCTGCTCTAAATATTATAAACACAAGACTTTTTGGTTAAAAAATCTGTCCAAAAAGAGTATTTTCACCAAAAGTCTGCTATTACTATTCAAAAGACAGACTTTGGTTCAAAAGCTATCCAAAAGTAGTTTTGTGATGACCCGGCCCGTCATCATATGAGTTATCACCTCGTTATCCCCGTTAAATGCTTGTTAATGTTTCGATATGCATGTTTGGCGAGTTTGAGTCAATTCGGATTGAGTTTAGTTAAAAATGAGACAAAAAGTCTCTTTGAAGAAGGAATAGTTGGGAAAAGTCAACTGGACGTTGACTTGTGAGTTAGAGAGCTCGGAATTGAAGTCTAATGATTCGGTCAGCTCCGGGAGGTCATTTATGAGCTAGGAAAGAGATCGGAAGTGAATTTGGAGGCCTGGTGTAGTTTTAGGCTTGAATTGGCTATGGTTGAATTTTGGCAAAATCCGAACGGTAGGTGAGATTTTGACCCGACAGTCGGAATGGAATTCCGACATTTGCAGTAGCTCCGTTAGGTGATTTTGGATATGCTTGCAAATTTTCAGGTCATTCGGACATCGTTTGGTCGGGTTTTTGATCGAATGTGAATTTTTGAAGTTAAAGTTAAACTTAAGCTTGAATTTGTTGAATAAGGACGATTTTGATGTTAACGATAGAGTATTGATGATTGAAACAAGTTTGAATGATGTTATAAGAGGTGTTAGTACTTTTGGTTGAGGTCCCGGAGGCATCGGGGTTAATTCGGATGCCCAACGGGTCATTTTTGGAAGATTTTTACCGTTTTGAGCATAAATGTAATGATCCAAAGGTCTATTTTTAGTTTTAGAGATCCAAATTTGATTTCGAGACTTTGAGAATTTAAATAATGAATTATAGGACTGATTCGAAAATTTTGGTTTAATTTCATCAAGTCGCGATTGGGTTTTTGATGCGAAACATGAGTTAATTGTTTAACGAGCGAAAGTGATGTTTCACTGAGCAAATGAGATCCAAATTCATTTTTGTTTGAACCACTGGATCCGTATCGGAATTACGGAGCCATAGGAAAAAGAATTGTCAAATTCCAAGTTTGTATGATTGAGTTATAGCATTTTTAGTGAAATAAAAAGCTGCTGCAATTTTCTGGGGCAAATCTGGTATTTTCGCTTATGCGATGAACAGTACCCGCAAAAGCGGGTGAACAGTAATTTTTCATTTCTGCGATGAACAGTGACGCAGAAGCGGTGAACAGTGAAATCGCACATGCGGTGAACAGTAACCGTAGATGCTAAAATCGTTGGGCTTTTAATTGGAGCAGTCCGAGAGTTTCTTCATTTTTGGAGCTCGGGAGCTCGGATTGAAGCGATTTTCGAAGCGATTTTCACCATATGGATGGGGGTAAGTGTTCTATATCCAAAAGTAATTATATTCAATGATTCCATGGTTATTTTCCATCAAGTATTAGTGAATCAAATGGAAGAAATTGGAGAAAATTTGTAAACTTTTCAAAAACAAAAATTTAGGATTTGAAGGGTCATTTGTGGTCCGATTTGGGAGTTCTTGATATGTACGGACTCGTGGAGAGACGAAGATTCCGAAAATATAACTTCTGTAATTTTTCGAGAAGTGTACCGAAAGTCAGGTTTTGGCAACTTTGTGGGTTTTAGTGCAATTTGAGTTATTTCGAATGTGTTGTGTGTAATTAGCATATATTGATGTATTCTTTATGAATTTGAACAGATTCGACATCTGAGGCGGTTGAATTGTGAGGAAAGCGCAAGGTGGACTAAGGCTTCTACCGGATCGAGGTGAGTGGTAATAGTAAATAATGTACTGAGGGTTTGAAACCCCGTAATTGCACTTCACAGTGCTATGTTGAGATGAGACAGGCATCTTGTGACGGGCGTGATGACATTGTGATTGGGGAATTGGACTTGGTCCTTCCCGGCTAGTAGTGTATTATGTGTTATGACTGAGAATGAGATTATAACCGTATAATTGGGTTAATAGTCATTTTTGGGGCCTTGTGTCGATCTGTAGAGCATTAGGGGACCTGTAAAGCTAGGCGACCCCTATATATCATGTTGGAAACTTCCACTCAGCCGTAAAATTAGCGGAATGGCATATTAAGAGCCACTACTTGATGTGTACTGTGAGAGATAGATTACTTAGGGTGGAAATTCCCTGATTTAGCTGAGTGGGCCTGAAAGGCCAATCTTATACTAATTGGGACAGGGTCGAGGACCCGTTATGAGGTATTATTTATATATATATACCTATATTGAATCGGGCTGCACGCCGCAGCAGTATTTATATTGGATCGGGCTGCACGTCGCAGCAGTATTTATATTGGATCGGGCTACACGCCGCAACAGTATTTATATTGGATCGGGTTGCACACCACAGCAGTATATTATAGGATCGGGCTGCACGCCGCAGCAGTATATATGTTGGATCGGGCTGCACGCCGCAGCAGTATATATGTTGGATCGGACTGCACGCCGCAGTATTATTGCGCTTGGGCTGTAGGAGCCCCTTCGAAGTCGCAGTCTGCACACATTCTTAGTGAGCGCTGGAGTATATTCTTGGATCGGGCTGCATGCCGCAGCAGAATAGTTATATAAGTATATATATATATATTTATATTGGATCGGACTACACGCCGCAGTATATATGTGTGGATCGGGCTGCACGCCACAGCATCATAGCGCTTGGACCTAGGGAGCCCCTCTGAAGTCTGTATACACCCCCAGTGAGCACCGTCGATGTTAAATGGAGTGGGCTGTGCACCGCAGCGGTATATGTATTGGAGCGGGCTACACGCCGCAGCATTTTACTTATTCATATCCATATACATACTCAAATACTTATACATTATAGACATATGTGCATATTTACATACATTAAGTTGACGGTACACCGTAGCGGTACGAGTGAGGATTTGGCCAGTGTGGGACCTTGTTGAGATAGATGTGGACTGGAGATGAGAGTATTCACCGTAGTGATGACTTACCCGTGAGGCTGCCCTTAGAACTATTTAGTGATAGTACCGGAGTTCTCATTTTCAATTATTGTTTAGTATTGTTACTCACTGAGTTGAAATATACTCACCCCACTCCCCTGCACTTCAGGAAGGCAGTTGAGCTATCGCAACTGCTTTATTATCCCCATTCTGTGGTGACTTCGAGGTAGCTGCCGACGTTCGCAGTACCTGACCTTTTTTATCATTCTGTTGTCTCTATTTTTCTTAGACTTGATTGTGTAGTAGATCTTATTTATAGAGGCTCATACTTGTGACACCACGATTTAGTGGGACTGTATTCGTGTATTGCATTTCTGCACTTCTTGATTTGTTATAAAGACAAGCTAATTATGCCGATTAATCAGTAATTATTTATAACTGGCTGGTTTAAATGGATAAGATGGTCGGGCTTACCTAGCAATGTGTTGGGCGCCATCACGACCGGGGTTTGGGTCATGACAAGTTGGTATCAGAGCCTAGGTTAACAGGTCTCGCGAGTCATGAGCCGGTTTAGTAGAGTCTTGTGGATCGGTACGGGGACGCCTGTACTTATCCTCGGGAGGCTGCAAACCTTTAGGAAAGTTTCAATTCTTGAAATTCTTATCGTGCATACTTGATTCAGTTAGAGGTGTGATTCCTAAAATTCCTTCTGCACGTTGATGTGCGCACTCGAGTGCTTAGTGATAAATTTGCCTTGACGACTTATAATTCCCCAATCGAGGGATGAGATATAATCTCTGTGAGTTCCTGTTGGGCCAGTTTGGAGGACTGGAGTCCGGATCCTTGTCTATGGCTTGAGCCCCGAGGTGCTAATTTCGCGAGCTGGTATTATGAAATTCATGCGATCGATATTGATCTTAATTGTTAAAATGGCAGTTTGATAATGGGTGAGCTGCAAGGTGTTCAATCCTTATTGTGATCTGTTACGTAGCCCTAGCTATGGGCGTGGTGAGTATGTTCATGTTCCTTAGTGGGAAGGTAAAGTGCATTACGTGTGGTAGTATGAGTTCGGACGCAGGAAGACCAAATTGGTTGTGCTAGGTGTATCATGGTGAAAGGTATATGTGTTATGATTGGAGCAGGTGCAGCGTATGTTCATGTACTAATGCTGATGATATAATTGTGTAGTATTGAGATTTATGTTGTTGTTATGCATTGTGATATCTTTTCGAGTTGTGAACGTATTGTTGGGATGGTTTTGGTGATTCTCTGGCAGGTGGATACGCCAAATTACAAGGGAAACTTTGTCAAAAGTTTTGGAAAATTTGGGACTTAGAAAAGATTTTTGTCACCTAAAGAGTGGGCTTAACTGTTGTGTGTGAATGAATACAAGAATTGCAAAAGAGTTAATATTTCTGATGATTCGAATCTCCGTCGAAGCTTGTAAAAGACTTGAGTTTAATCTAACTAGAACTTTGTGACATCATTTGAGTAAGAATGCTATGAGTGGCTAAAAGTGCTTTGATGTATGGCTCCGAGCCAAGTTGGGGAGGTTGTTATTGATTAACTGATTGCACTGTTGTGTACTATGTTGGTTCTTTCTCTAAGTATGTTGGGAAATTCTAATAAAGGTTATGGTGCTTCGTAGATATGAAGAAATAATAGGATGGTTTGAACTGCTGCTGGTAAGAATGTTCAGTGTATAGGAAGGAAAGATATAGCTAAATGCATCTGTATGTAATCATGTTCTATGGTGCCAGAGTTCTAACAAGGCACGAGTGGTCCTGTCCAATAAGACAGTTGAATTATAATTGAATAAGCGTGAATGACGCCCGAGAATGGCCTTGCGGTGTTCAAGACTTTGCTTGTAAAGGTAAGGTATCTTAATATTGTGTATATGGCTAAAGACGGTGGTTTCGTTAGAATGAATCAAGACTTGTGTATGTTATGTGAATGAGGGGATTCTATGTATCTGTGTTGGGGAGTAATGATAACGAATTCAAAATCGCAGGAAGTTCTTCAAAACAAAGTATTGTAGAATGTGGTACTTCTAGGAAACATTGAGAGAGTATTCAGCGGCCTGTGAGCCTTAGACTGTGTAGGCTTGTATATGAGTCTGTGTGGTAACATGAGTTGAGATACTGTAGTGCTACAGTAAAGAGAATATTAAACTTAAGATTAATCAGAAAGGAAATTGGGTAAATGGAGCAACTTGTTAATAAACAGGAACGGTATGATAAGGATATGATTAACTCCTGGTATGTCTTCGGAGTAATGAGTCTTGCAGAAATGGTGCAACAAAGCTCTTGAGTGCTGGCACTTGCGTAGCTCGGTGTGGGTAGAAGGACTCAGTCCTGGCAGTTAAACTTATGCAATGAATGGGAAGAAGGAGTTGTGATGTGTTTTATCATGGTTTGAAAATAAGTATATTTCTTATCGGTATGCAAAGCATGGAATGTGTAATGACTTTTCTTCTATTTCTTATCGGTATGCAAAGCATGGAATGTGTAATGACTTTTCTTCTATATGGGATCATGAAGGTCCTTGACTAGTTGAGTGCGTCGATGTTTGCGGCGTAGGAGAGGGATAGAAATTCTCCATGTATCTTGGTGCAGTATGGTATATACGATTCGTTATGGAAAGATGATAACGACATGTTCAAGGTTTGGAGATCAGTTCATATTATATGGAAAGTTATTAAAATTCTCAAGCAGCGTGGGCAACTGCAGATAATATGAGAATTAATCTTTCTGGTGATTAAGGAAAATGGTACTGCAATTCTAGTGATTTGGCAGAGTATATGGTCAAAAAGGGAAAGGTAATGTAAATTGTTAATATCTAATGGTATTGTGGTATCCCCTTATTGGGTTGACGGTGATGATTGAGTTGTTGATGGCATATGGAAAGGTTTGATTGGATATCGTGGTATGAATGAATGCTTGATGTGTGTTATGTGTTCGTGCGGTGGAGTGTGGAATCAGGCATAGTGATTCATGTGTTATGTATGTGTTGGAGACTAGAAGTTCTCGTAATCCGCCTATGCAGTGGTAGTGTATCATGTGTATCGGCACCGTTTAACGGTTATTGGAAATTGGAAGCCCTAGTGGTTATCTCGTTACTTAATATGATGAATTTGAATAATGATATATGATTGCAGACTGGTTGCCATAAGTCAGGTTGTCTAGACTAATGCGATATGGACTATGATGGAATTGCACAAATTGCGTAGCAGAGTGCATCAGAGTATTCTCCAGCAGGGTAGTTGTACCCAGGACCAGTGGATGGCTGGTAGGTATTACTTTGTCAGCTAGGCCTTCGTGGCGGATGTCGGGGTAGAGGTATCTACCATTGATTTAGTTCTGGTATTGAGGAACTTTGTCTGATGCATTTCATGTGGCCGAGCTTGAGGCTATGTATATGTTTGTTGCAATGAGCGACTTGACTCGATGTGCGTTCCCTTTGCTAGATGTATTCGTGGATCGGGTGGCACGCCACCACAGGTATAGTATTTGGATCGGGTGGCACGCCGCCACATGTATGGTATCAGGATCGGGTGGCACACCGCCACAGGTATGGTATCTAGATCGAGTGGCACGCCGCCATGGGTATTTTATTGGAATGGTATTGAGGAATTTGAATTATAGCTCTTTTGTGTGAGTCGGTTGTCATGATTCGAGTGTGTTCGGATCGTTCTTATTGGAGCCTGTGTTGTTCTCGTTGTGTCATAGGCCGATGCTGAGGTGTCATGTCACCAATGTGGTGTGTTATGATCGAAATGATCGTTGGAGTCATTAATGAGTACGAGCATATTTGATCTTAGCTTGTTAGAAAGGTAATATCGAGGTTTGGCTCCGAAACCTATTGTGGTATCGGTTTTAAAAGGGAAATGGATTCACGAATGGTTGACCCGATAGATAGGTTCGGTATATCGCGTGCTTCAGTTGCCGTGGGCAGGGTATGAATGTGTTGGAATAAGACTCTATCTAATGAGAAAGGTTCTTTCTGCTAGTATTTGGTTATTGTGGCCAGTTGTCGTAATTAGAGGTTATCATATCGAGTGATTGGGTTGTTTGATACATCATGTGATGTCACCCAGAGTGGCGAGTTGGCTAGTACAAATGGATCGTGTGTATTTTGAGTATAGGCATGTGATTCAGATTTGGTATGTGATTTCGGAAAGTGCAATGTGGTCTATGATGCGGATGGGCTGTGAGATTTCCATCTATAGTGTGTACCGGACTCGTATGAGATAGGGTGACGTGGGATCGCCCCGAATATATGCTTGGTAGGGTCATTCAGCTATTGGGTTACTTCCAGTAAACCTCTTAGTCCGCTCGAGTACGAGCGTTTGCTTAAGTTGGGGAGAATGTGATGACCCGGCCCGTCATCATGTGAGTTATCACCTCGTTATAACCGTTAAATGCTTGTTAATGATTCAATATGCATGTTTGGCGAGTTTGAGTCAATTCGGATTGAGTTTAGTTGGAAATGAGACAAAAAGTCTCTTAGAAGAAGGAATAGTTGGGAAAAGTCAACATGACGTTGACTTGTGAGTTAGAGAGCTCAGAATTGAATTCTAATGATTCGGTCAGCTCCGGGAGGTCATTTATGACCTAGGAAAGCGATCGGAAGTGAATTTGGAGGCCCGGTGTAGTTTTAGGCTTGAATTGGCTAAGGTTGAATTTTGGCGAAATCCGAATGGTAGGTGAGATTTTCACCCGACAGTCGGAATGGAATTCCGATAGTTGCAGTAGCTCCGTTAGGTGATTTTGGATATACCTGCAAATTTTCAGGTCATTCGGACATCGTTTGGTCGGGGTTTTTTTTATCGAATGTGAATTTTTGAAGTTAAAGTTAAACTTAAGCTTGAATTTTTTGAATAAGGACGATTTTGATGTTAACGATAGAGTTTTGATGATTGGAACAAGTTTGAATGATGTTATAAGAGGTGTTAGTACTTTTGGTTGAGGTCCCGAAGGCTTCGGGGTAAATTCGGATGCCCAACGGGTCATTTTTGGAAGATTTTTGCCGTTTTGAGCATAAATGTAATGATCCAAAGGTCTATTTTTAGTTCTAGAGATCCAAATTTAATTTCGAGACTTTGAGAATTTAAATAATGAATTATAGGACTGATCCGGAAATTTTGGTTTAATTTCATCAAGTCGCGATTGGGTTTTTGACGCGAAACATGAGTTAATTGTTTAACGAGCGAAATTGATGTTGCACTGAGCAAATAATATCCAAATTTCATTTTGTTTGAACGAGTGGATCCGTATCGAAATTACGGAGTCATAGGAGAAAGAATCGTCAAATTCCGAGTTCGTATGATTGAGTTATAACATTTTTGATAAACAGTACCCGCAGAATCGGGTGAACAGTGATGTTTCGCTTCAGCGATGAACAGTGCCACAGAAGCGGTGAACAGTGAAATCGCACATGCGGTGAACAGTAACCGCAGATGCGAAAATCGCTGGGCTTTTAATTGGGGCAGTCCGAGAGTTTCTTCATTTTTAGAGCTAGGGAGCTCGGATTGAAGCGATTTTCGAATCGATTTTCACCATATGGATGGGGGTAAGTGTTCTATATCCAAAAGTGATTATATTCAATGATTCCATGGTTATTTTTCATCAAGTATTAGTGAATCAAATGGAAGAAATTGGAGAAAATTTGTAAATTTTTCAAAAACGAAAATTTAGGATTTGAAGGGTCATTTGTGGTCCGATTTGGGAGTTCTTGATATGTACGGACTCGTGGAGAGATGAGGATTCCGACAATGTAACTTTTGTAAGTTTTTGAGAAGTGTTCCGAAAGTCGGGTTTTGGTGCAATTTGAGTTATTTCGAATGGGTTGTGTGTAATTAGCATATATTGATGTATTCTCTATGAATTTGAACAGCTTTGACATCCGAGGTGGTTGAATTGCGAGGAAAGCACAAGGCGGACTAAGGCTTCTATCGGATCGAGGTGAGTGGTGATAGTAAATAATGTACTGAGGGTTTGAAACCCCGTACTTGCACTTCACAGTGCTATGTTGAGATGAGACACGCATCTTGTGACGGGCGTGGTGACATTGTGATTGGGGAATTGGACTTGGTCCTTCCCGTCTAGTAGTGTATTATGTATTATGACTGAGAATGAGATTATAACCGTGTAATTGGGCTAATAGTCATGTTTGGGGCCTTGTGCCGATCTGTAGAGCATTAGGGGACCTGTAGAGCTAGGCGACCCCTATATATCATGTTGAAAACTTCCACTCAGCCGTAAAATTAGCTGAATGGCATATTAAGAGCCAGTACTTGATGTGTACTATGAGAGATAGATTACTTAGGGTGGAAATTCCCTGATTTAGCTGAGTGGGCCTGAAAGGCCAATCTTATACTAATTGGGACAGGGTCGAGGACCCGTTATGAGGTATTATTTATATATATATACCTATATTGGATCGGGCTGGACACCGCAGCAGTATTTATATTGGATCAGACTGCACGCCGTAGCAGTATATTATGGGATCGGTCTGCACACCGCAGCAGTATATATATTGGATCGAGCTGCACACCGCAACAATATATATGTTGGATCGGACTGCACGTCGCAGTATTATTGCGCTTGGGCTGTAGGAGACCCTCGGAGTCTGGCTCTGCACACATTCTCAGTGAGCGCCGGAGTATATTATGGGATCGGGCTGCACGCCGCAGTAGTATAGTTATATATGTATATATATATATTGGATCGGACTGCACGCCGCAGTATATATGTGTGGATCGGGCTGCACGCCACAGCATCATAGCATTTGGGCCTAGGGAGCCCCTCCAAAGTCTGTATACACCCCCAGTGAGCGCCATCGACGTTAAATGGAGTGGGCTGCGCGCCGCAGCGGTATATGTATTGGAGCGGGCTGCACGCCGCAACATTTTACTTATTCATATTCATATACATACTCAAATACTTATACATTATAGACATATGTACATATTTACATACATTGAGTTGACGGTATACCGTAGTGGTACGAGTGAGGATTTGGTCAGTGTGGGACCTTGTTGGGATAGATATGGACTGGAGTTGAGAGTATTCACCGTAGTGATGACTTACCTGTGAGGTTGCCTTAGAACTGTTTAGTGATAGTACAGGTGTTCTCACTTTCAGTTATTGTTTATTATTATTACTCACTGAGTTGAAATATACTCACCCCACTCCCCTGCACTTTTTGTGCAGATATACAGGTTCAGGAGGGCAGTTGAGCTATCGCAACTGCTTTATTATCCCCATTCTGTGGAGACTTCGAGGTAGCTGCCGACGTCCGCAGTACCTGACCTCTTCCTTTTTATCATTCTGTTGTCTCCATTCTGCTTAGACTTGATTGTGTAGTAGATCTTATTTGTAGAGGCTCGGACTTGTGACACCACGATTTAGTGGGACTGTATTCGTGTATTTCATTTTTACATTTTCTTGATTTGTTATAAAGACAAGCTAATTATGCCGATTAATCAGTATTGATTTATAACTGGCTGGTTTAAATGGATAAGATGGTTGGGCTTGCCTAGCAATGTGCTGGGCGCCATCACAACCGGGGTTTGAATCGTGACAAGTTTATTTCACCAAACAAATGCCTTTTGAATTTTGTAATTCAAAGTCTTAAAAAATAACCAAAGAGTTACTATGTACTCAAGTATTAAGCCTTTATCACTAGGTGGCTGAAATTCAGCTTATACACTCCGACTCAAACCAACTACAGATTAGCAAAGCATAAACAAGACTCAAAATGTAATTGAACTAAGTATTCAAACAAACTAGATTGGAATAAATTAGATTTGCGCAAACTAGACTCGAGCGAGAAGCTATTGCGCGAAACAGAAACTAAATGAACATTGCTAATCACGATTAATAACAACTAAACATACGACTAATTATATTAACAATTTAACTACTATACAAAAAAACTAACGTTTGATCAATAACAGTTTTACAAATAACTAAACTAAATGGAGATAACTAATTAAATAAACCTAATATGAAACTCTAATTAACAACAAACAAAAATCAAAAAATTCTAACAAGAAGCTAACTTACTACGATAATAAAAAAATAGAAATTAATTAAGGAGATGATGCTTATATCTAACGAGTATACTTGAAATTGTTCGAGCCATGAGAAGACGCCGGAGATGCTAAAAGGTGACTGTCCAATTTCAAAATGCATATTTCTTTCGGGTAGACGCTAAAACAAAAAGAATTTTAGCATCTCGCCAAGAGAATTGAGTGCCTATTAGTCGAAAAATAGCTAAAATTGGGGTTTGTGGCATTTGGTGGTGGGTGGACGACCGTAGAGTGGTCTTCAGAGGCGAGGGAGCGGATTTTGAGGATTTTTATTTGTGGATTTGAACTGAGGTGAGGGAGAAGAGAGGATGAAGTTGTGAACCTTTGATGGTGTTCAAAACGGTGGTCAGTGGTGGCGGGTGACGATAATGGTGGTTGAAAAAATTATTGCCGGAGTTTCAGAGTGGAATTGACATTAATAGGTAGGTCTTGAGGAGCTCTATTCGTTGATATAGTTATTATAAGGTGGTACGGCTGGAGATTCAATAATTTGGGCAAAAAAGTGGCAGATAAAGTTTCCTAGATCAAAATTCAAGTAGTTTGAGGGGACGTTGAAGGACTTAGTTTGAAGATATGAAAGAGGAAGTTATAGAGATACTAGAAATTCATGAAAACTTAGCAAAAAAGGGGAAGACTTAGGGCTTGAAATTTGATATTTCAATTGGGTTTTGATGGGTCATTTGGGAGTTCTTAGTATGTATGGACTCGTGGAGAAATAAGGATTTCGTTGATGTAAAAAAATTTGAATTTTGAGAAGTGGGTCCGGGGCTCGGGTTTTGCTAATTTTGAGATTTTTGCTATTTTTCAATTGTTTTCGATTGGGTATTGTTCCATTGCCATATTGTAATGACCCGGCCTGTCGTTACGGAAATTTATCGCCCCGTTTCCTTCATTTAATACTTCAAAATGCTTATTTATATGTGTTTGCAGAGTTAGAAGCAAATCAGAGAGAATTCATATAGAAATGAGGCCATAAACCTCTTTATGAGAAGAATAGTTTGGAAACGTCAACCGAATATTGACCGATGAGTTAGACAGTTCGGAATGGAATTCTGATGAATCGACTAGTTTCGGGAGATCATTTATGACTTAGGAGAGCAATCGGAACAGAATTCGGAGGTCCGGCGTAGATTTAGGCTTGAATTGGCTAAGGTTGAATTTTGGTGAAATACGAACGGTAGGTGAGATTTTGATCCGGGGCTCGGAATTAAATTCTGAGAATTGCAGTAGCTCCGTTAAGTGATTTTGGATATGTGTGTATAATTTCATGTCATTCGGAGGTGTTTAGATGGGGTATTAGATCGAATGTTAGTATCGGAAGTTTTAAAGAAATTTAGGCTTGAATCCGTGTGAAATTGGTGACTTTGATTACGATGGCGTTTTTATGTTACGAGCAAGTTTGAATGAGGTAATGTGTTGTTTTTGTGCTTTTGGTTGAGGTCCCGATGGTCTCGGGATGATTTCGTATACCCAACAGGAATTTTTAGTTAGAAAAATGCAACAGAAATTGCAGCAGAAACTGCCAGTGATTTTCTTCACTGCGATCGCGAGCATGGGGTTGCGATCGCGTATAAGAGAAATTGGGAAGCCATGATTTGCTCTATGTGATCGCGTGAAGAGGCCAGCGATCGAGTAGAAGGGTGACCTGGTTCACTGTGATCACATACAGGCTCCTGCGATCGCGTAAGACAAATAAGGGCCTGGAAAAAATTGTTCATCGCGATCGCGTGCATGGTGCCGCGATCGCATAGAGTAACCGTTAGGTCTGACAGAGGAGTTTAATAACAGAACCCCCGCGAGCAAAACCTATTTTTTTCATAAAAACTGAGCGTTTTGGAGAGCTTTTGGACGGGAAGTAAGAGGATTTTGTCGGGAAAACACTGGAGGTAAGTTTCTTGACTCAAAAATAAGAATTTATGCTAGAATTAACATCAAAACTCATGAAATTGGATAGAAATTCTGAAGAACTAGGGCCAAGATTATGAAAGCAAATTTTTGAGTTTTGAAAGGCCATTCGAACTCCGTTTTCGATAAATTTTATTTGCACGGACTCGTGGTGAGACGAGGAATCTGTTGGTATGATTTTCAGAATTTTTTTAGAAGCAGGCCCAGGGCCCGGGTTTTACCAACTTGGTGTATTTGCGTTTTTCAAGTAAATTAGATTGGGTTATGTTTTCTTTGACCCATATTGATGTGGTTTTGACTAGATTCGACGCACGAGGCAAGAAATTCAAAGGGAAAAGGCATCGCGGACGAGTCCACAGCCGGCTAGAGATGAGTAGTTAGTGTATATGGTAGCCTGAGGGTTCGAAACCCTGGCTTAGCATATTGTGATGCTTGTAGGGCGTGGCTTGCACCTCGTGGCAGGTGCGAGATTGATTATGACTGGGGATTGAGACTTGATCCATCCCGGATATGAATAACATGTTATATGTGGTCGAAATACACACTGTGATAGATATATTTGTGGGATGTAAGCCACGTTTGGGGCCGTGTGCCGACCTGTAGTATCCCTAGGGGATAGATATAAATGTGATAGCTTGATTTGCTTAATCACTTATGTCAGTCCTTGTTTGCAATCACCATGTTGAAATGCTAAGTCACATGTTCTTGGAAATTAAAAAAAAATTAAAATATTTTCATTATTAATGAACTGGAACCTGGAAATAAATAATGTGAACTGTTGTGTGACTCATATGCATGTGGTGGACTGAGGGTGGATCGGGCTGCACGCCGCAGCAGATGATATAAGGACCGGGCTGCACACCGCAGCATATTATATGATATTGCGCTTGGGCTGTAGGAGCCCCTCCGAAGTCTGTACACACCCCCAGTGAGCGTCGTCGATGTTAAATGGATCGGGCTACACGTCATAGCGGTCATGTGCATTGCATTGCATTTTTATCTGTGAATTATCTGTGCTAATTGTGATGTGCTGTTGTTACTAGTTCATAGGAGGTATTGGACTGTAGTTTAGCTTTACTTTGTGGTATTCTGTGGATTTCCTGCTTTCAGCTATTAATATATACGTTTTTACTCACTGAGTAATTAGTACTCACCCCTACTCCCTGCACCTTTGTGTGCAGATTCAGGTACACAAGAGGGTTAGACGAGAACTCCAGCTTATATCTGAGTTATTTCGAGTTGCTGAGGTAGCTGCCGGCATTCGTAGAACCTAGCTTCTCTTTCCATTGAGTTATTATTATATGTTTCACACTTGAGTATTTCATTTAGTATTTCTATGACTATTTAGTTATGTTTAGAGACTCTAAACTCGTGACCCCAGATCTTTGGGAGTGTTATTTCGTTTTCGCACTTCTCAGCATTTATTCAGACTATTATTATTGGACTATCTATTGACTCATAAAATCTTCTTAAGTTGTCCTTTTGGGACAGATTTTCTATTTGAAAATAGTTATTGGTCTGGCTGGCCTAGCTTTAGTGTTGGGCGCCTTCATGACCGGAATTGGGTCGTGACAAGTTGGTATCAGAGCCTAGGTTACTAGTATCACACCTCCCTTTTTACTTCCTTTTTTGATTTTCCCGACTAGGAGAATAAGGTATACCTCGATATAATAAATACCCCAAGAAAGGATATAATAACAATGAGGAAGGAGTTTTTCCAAATTAAGGACAATCGGTTCGGGATTTTATTTAAAATTTCAGAGTCGCCACTTGGGAAAATAATGGTGTCCCAAGTCACCGGTTAATCCCGAATCCGAGGAAGTTGACTCTGTTTAACAGTCCATGCAACAAGAAATCCGAATAAGCAATTCTGTTAACCCGGGAGAAGGTGTTAGGCACTCCCGGATTACGTGGTTTTAGCATGGTCGCTCAACTGTTGTTCTTGATTTTAATTGATTTATTATATGCTTTTAAACAATATGTACATGTTTTTCTTTGAATATTTTTACGAATTGCGACATCGCGAAAAATGTATTTCGAGTCACAGCGCAACCAGTACGCCTGTGATTGTTAGCACGCTTCAGCTTCGCCGAGATTTATGATTTGAGTCACATCAAATGTGCACTCGTATTAGGGAAAGTATATTTTAGAATCGCGCCTACATCGTCTATAGGCTTTTTAATCGTTTGGAAAGGTTGTGGAATTAGCTATCAACCTTCCCGAGTCTATTATATAATTATTCGTTTATATGGGGTCCCCGCTATTTTGTTTTCATGAGAGGCTCGTCCCACTTGATTTTTATAGTCTAATCCTAATATACAACTGTATTTTCTATCACTTGGTTTTTCCTTAATTAATAATTTTCAGAATACAAGTCCAGACCTTATTCTTTATATTACTGGGCCTGGACTCTTTGGGCTCATACTCAGTATGTTAATTTATGTGACTGGGTCTCAATAACCCAGAACACACGGAAGTTGTCTATCAGAAGCCCAATTATGTATCGGTATAGATCTGGGCCTTCGCTATCTATTAGGCCCAAACCAAACGTAATTGAAAAGGAGAAACGGATATTAAAATTCATCATATACACAAATGTTCAGAACCAGTAGAGAACAGACTCAAATTGTATTTATTCAATGAAGAAAAGCAATATTACAAAGTTATAGTGACAGTTTCAAATCTTAACTATCTAATGTGGATGAAATCCAATTAACAGACTACTTTTGCTTTTATGTTTCAACAACTAAATTAAACTACTGAAACAGGTTATTTATTGGCTATAATGACAGAATGTTACTCAACTTTACGAAACTACTTGACAATACACTAATCATGACTACTTGTAACTTTCAGGGAATTAATTATATCGAACGCTAAGCTAAATAGGTAACTCATTCTATTAAGTATTTGATTAGCGACTTCATATTTGGCTACCAATTTTACCCATACCACTGTAATCGCTATTAAACCGTCTGGATCAGACTAACAGATATTTAATTAAACTAATTACCACACATGCTAATATTGTTATTACTCTACCTGTTACAAACTTATTTTTAGATTAAATGATTCAGATTAATTATTAGACTATTTTAGTTAACTAGGTGATTATGACTACTATCACTACATCTAATGATACTTACTACTCTATTACATCATTTCCAGCATATGTTCGTGCTTCACGTAGATTACTTATACAACAAATTCCTATCGAATTACATATTTAACTACTTATATTCTAAAGACAAAAGTAGATGCAGAAACAATTCTCGAAAAATCATATCTATTTATTCATCCACATCAAATTCAACTGCACTTACATGTTGAAGTTTCAGCTGTGTACCTGATTCAGAAAACCTTATGAGTCTAAGGGAGTGAAGATGAGAGAATAAGCAGATTGATCAAAGCAGCAAAGCAACAGCAGTAGAGATGAATGAACACAGCAACACAGTTGAATTCAACAGTCGAATAAGAGTTTCAGATTCAGCAAAGCAGAAATTCAATAGCACAGTAGAAGAAAACCAGCAGAAAACCTAGCAAAACCTAGTGATGATAGAGGAATTCTACAGATTTCAGAATAATGCTTCGACTAAACCCAGAAATTTCTCCTAGTATATGATACCTTAGTTTTTTAGAATGTATTCTCTGAATTCATAAAAAATCCAACCGTTATTCAGGCTTTATTCAAGCCTATTTATAGATAAAAATGGTGAAATTTTGGGGGGAAATTTTAAAAAGTTATTCTTAATTTCCTCCCCTTATTTCTTTTGTTTATTACACTTTAATACCTATTTCAGATTCAAAAATGCCTTCCAGCATCTGCTGGAAGGTTCTATTGGCTTCTATTTGGGGTGATTTACTAATGTCCACTCACTTGCTAAGGTTGTTAACTAACATGTCTTTTTGTTGGGTCTATTATACCCTTTGTTTTGTGCAATATTGCAGAAATACTAGGCCTAAATATTTGATTTATCCTCATAGGCTCTATTAAATTTACAATTATGCCATTTTTCATTCCTTTTATACCCTTATTATTGATTACTATTTACCCGACCTTATCCAAGGTCCGGTACACAGCTTTATACCTTTATTTAACTTCTGGCCACTATTCTATAAGTCTTTTAGACTTAGCCAGATTTGGATCTTAGTTTCCTTTCAATTTTAACCTCTTTTAAGAGGTATTTATTTTATTATTACCTATGAGAATTAAATTGAAGAACTAGCCTACTTATTTATTAAGGATTAAACTCTTTCAGTTTTAGCCAGTCTAGTATTTTTGGGACTTGGCTTTGTAAAATTAGTCATTATTGTTCAATGGCTTCTTAGAATTAGTTTAAGACCTACAGATTTAGCCAGTTTAAGATTTATGGTCATTATTACAAAGTAAACTAGTTTCAGAACTAGCCAACTGGATTTAAGCCTTAGAATTTTACAGAGTTGGCCAGTTTCAACACTGACCACTCTATTGTTATTTTAATTATAATCATTTTTTATGTCATTTTCAACTTTAGCCTAATTAAACTACTTTTCATGCTTTCAAAGTTAGCCAGTTATCCAATTACTTATCTAAAACAGCTATAACCAATATCCCCTAGAGCATAATACGCTTAATTGTAGTCTAATAACATTAACTTATCACAAATATAGCCTTTCATATAAATTCGCACACATAGCCACAAATCAGAATCATTTATCATCTAACCAAAACTCAGAGAGAAATTTGAATATGGTAGAATTTCAATTAAACGACTTCACAACTCAGATTCAGGCGTAGCATAACAGATTTTGACATAAAAGATATATTCAGAATGTTTTCATGCTAAAAACTCACAAAAACCCTAAAAGGCTCGAGCATATTTAATCAAGTGTTAATAGACAGTTTTATCTAATAAAGCATGCTATTAAAAGAAACAGATTTATAATCAAGAATTTATTCAAAGAAGAAACTAATCTAACATGCAACTAACTAATCAAAGAAATTAAGGAAAAACAGAACTTACACATAAAATCATGCTTAAACATAATCAAAAATAGGGACAGGGGACTTAGCTTAGCTGGATTGGTCTCCTGAGCATCCCCGTATTTTCTTTTTTGTTCTTTCTTTTCTTTTCTTTTCTTCTTTTCTTTTTTCCAGTGTTCTTTTCTTTTCTTTCAGACTTCAGACTTCAGATTCGAAGTCATTTATCGGGTGTTTGATGAAGGAAAAGGTTTCAAAGACATGAAAGATGTCTTTTTGGTGATGGGGTTGTTAAGTCTGCCGGAGTTAGGGTTCCGACGACTTATTTTCTTAGATTCGAGGAGTTTGAAGGACATTCGAAGGAAAATAGGTTCATGGGGTTAAAGATTGAAGTAAGGCGGTTCTGGGGTGTTGGTTTGAAGGTTAGTATCAAGGGTGGTGGTCACCGGAGAAGAACTCCGGTGGCCGGATTTTCAAGAAACTTGGGGCTTTTGGGTTTTTTCTGGGTTTCCATGGAGGTTGGGGTAGAGAAGTAAGAAGAAAGTGGTTTGGGGTTTAGAAATGGTCGGAGACTGCCATGAACGGTGGCCAGTCTCCATGGCCAGCACGAGAGAGATGAGAGGATGAAGAAGAAGACAGGGCGGCTAGTGGCTGGTCTCTGAAGAGACCAAGCCTATTTATACCCCTGATGAATGAACGGATCCTGGCCCTTGGATCATCTTTGATCAACGACCAGGATCTAATTCCCCTAAACGGCGTCGTTCAATTTAAGCGAAGATTGTTCTATCTCCGTTAGATTAAATAGATGGACGACCCAGATTATTCGTCAAAAACTTATACTAATTCAATTAAAATCTCAGATTAATCATTAATCGTTGGATTGTGTAGATGGACGGCTCAGATTATTCATTACATATTAATTGGACCTGTCCTTCTAAATATACTGGGCCAATATATTTGGGCATGTACATTTGGCCCAGTTACGTATTTTCGTGTATTTTTCATGATTTTTAATTATTATTATATATTTACTTATTGTATTTTGTTTTCTCTTTTTATATTCCTTTTCAATTATTTAAATTCTTTTTATTTCCTATTTTCTCTAATTTTTCTGATATTTTTTGACATTTTTTGCCATTTTTCCTTATTTTCGGAATTTACTTGTATTTTTGTTAATTTCTTTTTAATTCCTTTTTTGTGATATTTATACTTAACCTATATTTGTAATTTTATAATTTTCATTTTTAATTATTCAATCATACAAATGCACTTTATTTCAATCAAAATATGTAATTGCACACAAAAATATTATTTATTTTAATTTTGGAATTTTATTGCTTAGGGCAAAAATCACGTGCTCACAGTTGCCCCTCTTTATACGGGAACACGAAGAGTTTCAGTGCAAAGACAAGTGAGCAGTAATGAGAGATTTTTGCCCACTAGCATATTCCGTGAGAAGCATTTTGAAAATCTTTTGACCGCACCCTGCCTCAGAGGTTGCTTACATATCCTGGGCTAAACAGGAATCAGGTTAGTGTAGTTCGGGAAGGTTTGGTAGTTTGAAACTACCAAGACTTTGTTGTTGCATTGCTATTGCTATCACTGACTTACTCCTTATTACACCAGGGATAAAATGTAAAATGAAGAAGCTATTCTAAGCTATAATCCTACAAATTACAATGGTTCCTATCTACTTCTTGTCTTCTTATTCTTCCTTGTCTCTTTTCTTGATTTTCCATGCTATCGTCTTTCTTTTTTTGTTGATTTTCTTTCTCTTGCTTTCTATCCTTTTGGTGTGACTTCCAATTGTACTCCTTGCTTTCGAATTGATACCTGCTTAAAACAAAACAAAACAACAAAACATTTCCCTCTGCCCAGTGTGGGCTTTTCTCATGTTACGGTGGTACTCATGTTAGCTAACACAAATCAAAATTTGTAGAAATTAAAAATTGCAGAAATGTATTCCCTTGTTATACATGTGGGCGCCTGAACAGAAATTAAAAAATTACATAAATGTATTGCCTTGTTATACAAGTGGGCGCCTGAACAGAAATTAAAAAATTGTAGAAATGTATTCCCTTGTTATACAGGTGGGCGCCTAAACAGAAATTAAAAATTGCAGAAATGTATTCCCTTGTTATACAGGTGGGCGCCTAAATATAAATTAAAAATTTCATAAATGTATTCCCTTGTTATACAGGTGGGCGCCTGAACAGAAATTAAAAATTGCATAAATGTATTCCCTTGTTATACAGGTGGGCGCATGAACATAAATTAAAAATTGCAGAAATGTATTCCCTTGTTATACAGGTGGGCGCCTGATGATGCATGAAATGCAAATGCAGAAAAGTATTCCCTTGTTATCCAGGTGGGCGCCTGATGCATGAAATGCAAATTCAGAAAAGTATTCTCTTGTTATCCAGGTGGGCGCATGATGCAGGTGGGCTCCTGATGCATGAAATGCAAATGCAGAAAAGTGTTCCCTTGTTATCCAGGTGGGCGCCTGATGCATGAAATGCAAATGCAGAAAAGTATTCCCTTGCTATCCAGGCCGTTGCATGAAATGCAAATGCAGAAAAGTATTCCCTTGTTATCCAGGTGGGCGCTTGATGCATGAAATGCAAATGCAGAAAAGCATTCCCTTGTTATCCAGGTGGGCGCCTGATGCATGAAATGCAAATGCATAAAAGTATTCCCTTGTTATCCAGGTGGACGCCTCATGCATGAAATGCAAATGCAGAAAAGTATTCCCTTGTTATCCAGGTGTGCGCCTGATGCATGAAATGCAAATGCAGAAAATTATTCCCTTATTATCCAGGTGGGCGCCTGATGCATGAAATGCAAATGCCGAAAAGTATTCCTTTAGTTTGATAACTGTGGTATGAATTCTGAAAAGATGATACCTTCTTGTTATTTTTGGTATTTTCTTGCTTGATTAAGTGAGTCCTCCATTACAGATTCCTCCTTTTATTGATGTACTTCTTTTTGTGTTTTTATATTCTTCCACATTGGTCACATTCACTTTAAAGTGATTAGAGACAATTAGTTCGTGTCTAAATCAAAGAACAATCTTATTAGTTGTAAATTGCTCGCAACTGGCATCTTGCTGCTCCTCTTTTATTGCCTTCCTCTTTTTGCTTTTTCCTCCGCTATGCAGATTTTTGCTGGATTTCCTTTGTAAGATCTTTTTGTATATCCTTTGTTTCTCTCTTTTTTCTCCTTCTCTTTTTTTTTATTTTCTTTAGCTTTAATCGCCATCCTTCTTTATTTCCTCTTTTTTTTCTTCTCTTTTTTTTTTGTTTTTTCAACCCAGTGTCATTTCTAGTCTTATTATAAGGAGTTAGTACTTAGACTTTAATGGGCAAATTAGTTTTTCAATCAATGAAATGCAGGAATAAATGAATTTAAAGGACAAGGGTTATTTGGAGTAGTGGCAGAACTTATCTGGGTATGTTGGCTGATTCCTCTGACCATACCATGTATTTAAACTCCGACCTAGTCTGTCCAATCAAATTGCCATTACCTCAACTCCAATTTTCTTTCAACCCAAACCAATCTTATTTTTTGTTGTTTTTCTTTTTCTCAAAATAATCTTCACAGTGGCCTTACGGTGCCGTTTAGGGTTTTCACCAATAAGACTCTCATTTATTTCTCTCAACCTCACAATCACCTCACGGTGCCGGTTAAGGTTTTCACCAATGAGACTCTCTCATTTTTATTCTCTCAGCCTCCTAATAGCCTCACGATGCCGGTTAAGGTTTTCACCGATGAGACTCTCTCATTTTTATTTTTTCAGCCTCACAATCGCCTCACGGTGTTGGTTAAGGTTTTCACCGATGAGACTCTTTCATTTTTATTCTCTCAGCCTCCCAATCGCCTCACGGTGCCGGTTAAGGTTTTCACCGATGAGACTCTCTCATTTTTTCATATATATATATATATATATATATATATATATATATATATATATATATATATATATATATATATATATATATATATATATATATTTTTTTTTTTTTTTTTTTGAATTGCCGATTTTGTCCATGCCCCGTTTTCCTTTATTCTCATTGCATTGTCATTTTCTTGAAATTTATTAGAAGGTCTTTCTTTGGACCGTAATGTGGCTATTGGATAGGTTTAGAAAGAAGGATATAAAGGCTCAAAATTTTCGAGGGTTCAAAAATATTTACAACTCTCGGAATTATAAAACATTACTTCTGCCCCAGTTTCAATATGTGGGGAATTTTTGGATTTTTCCTTTATTGTGACTGAACCTCAGTGAGGCTGCCTACGCACCCTTTTGGGATCAAGTCAAACATACTTCAAACCAAGTCAATAATTCATTATTTCGTTTGACTTTTTCCCGATTTTCTTTTGGCTTTTTTTCTTTTGTTTGCATTTGCTCTTTTTTTTTTCTTTTTTTCATCATTTTTCCATTTTTTCATTTTTCTACTTTTTCTCTTGTATCATGAGAAATTCCGAGAGAGGGGTATGAAAGAATAAATCAAATAAGGCTCAACGGGGATGTCAATGGATAAAGTGTTTGGAGAAAGAATAAAATGCCTTCATCATTTCAATTCCAAAATCGCGACAAATAGAATTATACAAATGAAAAGGAATCATACATAATATCTCTTGACTGCATCTGAATTGATTGCAGTCTCTACGCATTTTCCTTCGACATCTGTCAGATATAGGGCTCCATTGGACAACACCCGTGATACCATGAACGGTCCTTGCCAGTTTGGTGCAAATTTGCCTTTCGCTTCAGCCCAATGCGGCAAAATACGTCTCAATACTAATTGTCCCACTTCGAATTTCGAAGAACGTACCTTCTTATTGTATGCTCTATCCATTCTCCACTGATATAATTGCCCATGGCAAACCGCTGCTAACCTCTTTTCATCAATCAGATTCAATCCAACCGTGCTTTTACCCATTCACCATCATCGATCTCAGCTTCAGCTATAATTCGAAGGGATGATATCTCAATTTCCATGGGTATAACAGCCTCTGTTCAATACACTAATGAATAGGGTGTGGCACCAATCCAAGTACGTACGGTTGTGCGATAACCCATTAGAGCGAAAGGTAACTTATCATGCCATTGCCTTGACTCTTCCACCATTTTTCTGAGAATCTTCTTTATATTCTTATTTGCAGCTTCTACTGCTCCATTTGCCTTTGGTCTGTAAGGTGTAGAGTTACGATGCAGGATTTTAAACCTTTGATATGCTTCTGCCATGAGGTGACTGTTCAGATTTGCCCCATTGTCTGTGATAATTACTTTAGGAACTCCAAAACGGCATATGATATTTTCAAGCACGAAATCCACCACGGCCTTCTTCGTCACTACCTTAAATGTCTTTACCTCCACCCATTTGGTAAAATAGTCATTCACGACCAAGATAAATCTGTGTCCATTAGAGGCTGCAGGCTCTATTGGTCCGATGATATCCATGCCCCAGGCAACGAATGGCCAAGGTGCAGACATCGTATGCAATTCATAAGGTGGGGAGTGAATCAAATCTCCATGTACCTGACATTGATGTCATTTTCTCGCATATCTAATACAATCACGTTCCATGGTGAGCCAATAATATCCTGCTCTCAGTATCTTCTTTGATAAAAAGTATTCGCTCATATGAGGTCCGCAAGCTCCTGCATGTACCTCAGTCATAATCATGTCAGCTTGTTGTGCATCCACACATCTCAACAATCCCAAATCTCGTGTTCTTTTATATACAATCCCTCCACTGAGGAAAAATCCATTTGCCAAGTGTCTTATAGCCCTCTTCTGATCCCCAGTGGCTTGTTCTGGGTATTTTCCCGTCTTCAAGTATTCTTTGATATCATGATACCACGGCTCTCCATCTAGTTCTTCTTCCACATCAAAACAATAAGCATTTTGGTCATACACATGTATCTGAAGTGGATCTACATAAGCTTTATCCGGATGATGCAACATGGAGGATAATGTGGCTAGAGCATCCGCTACTTCATTGTGCATTCTTGGGATGTGTTTGAACTCTATAGATTGAAATCTCTGGGACAATTCATGTAGACAATGCCGATAAGGTATCAACTTCAAATCTCTTATCTCCCATTCTCCCTGAATCTGATGTATCAAGAGATCCGAGTCACCCATGACCAAAATCTCTTGAACACCCATATCTATTGCCATCCTCAATCCCAATATACATGCTTCATATCGGCCATATTGTTGGTGTAGAAAAATCGAAGTTGAGCGGTAACGGGATAATGTTGACCCGTTTCTGAAATAAGTACTACTCCATTTCCAACTCCTTTACTGTTGATGGCTCCTTCGAAGTACATTCTCCAACCTTGCTTGTCATTTTGCTCTATTTCTTCAACATTCATTGCCTCCTCATCCAGAAATTATGTCTTTAGCGGCTCATATTCATCATCCACTGGATTCTCTGCTAGATGATCTGCAACTGCTTGCACCTTCATTGCCGTACGTATTACATAGATTATGTCAAAATTCTGTGAGTATGCCATTTAGCAAGTCTTCCTGTAGGCATGGGCTTCTGAAATATATACTTCAATAGGTCTAACCGTGATATCAGATATGTGGTATAAGCTGACAAGTAGTCTTTCAGTTTCTGAGCAACCCAGGTTAATGAACAACATGTTATTTCCAACTGAGTGTATTTTACCTCATAAGATGTGAACTTTTTACTGAGGTAATATATCACCTACTCTTTCTTTCTAGTCTCATCGTGCTGCCCCAGTACGCAGCCAAAAGAATTGTCTAACACCGTCAAATACAAAATCAGAGATCTTTCCGGTTCCGAAGGAACTAACACTGGATGATTGGCCAAATATTCTTAATCTTATCAAAAGCTTTTTAGCATTCATCGGTCCAATTTACTACAGCATCTTTCATCAACAATTTGAAAATAGGCTCATATGTTGACGTTAGCTGAGCAATGAACCTGCTAATATAGTTCAATCTACCCAATAAACTCATCACTTCCTCCTTGTTCTTCGGCAGATGCAAATTCTGGATTGATTTTATCTTCGATGGATCCAATTCAATACCACGCCGGCTTACTATAAACCCCAATAACTTTCCTGAAGGCACCCCGAAAGCACACTTTGCTGGATTGAGCTTAAGATTATATCTTCGGAGCCTCTGAAAAAACTTCCTCAAATCTTTAACATGATCGCATTGCTTTTTGGACTTAATGATGACATCTTCCATATATACTTCTATCTCTCGGTGCATCATATCATGAAACATAGTGGTCATCGCCCTCATATATGTAGCCCCAACATTCTTCAACCCAAACGGCATCACCCTATAACAATATGTTCCCCAAGAAGTGATAAAGGCTAACATTTCTGCGTCTTCTTCGTCCATTAGGATCTGATGATAACCCGCATAACAGTCTACAAAAGAGCCAATTTCATGCTTGGCGCAATTGTCAATCAGTATATGGATATTTGGCAATGGAAAATCATCCTTTGGACTGGCCTTGTTGAGGTCTCTATAATCAACACACACCCTGGTTTTTCCATCCTTCTTCGGAACTGGCACAACTTTAGCTAACCAGGTGGGATATTTAGTAACTCGTATAACCTTTGCCTCGAATTGCTTGTTAACTTCTTCTTTTATTTTCACGCTGATGTCCTTTTTAAACTTTCTTAACTTCTGTTTTACCGGCCGGCATTCCGAATAAATGGGCAATTTATGTACCACCAGATCAGTGCTGAGTCCGGGCATGTCATCATAGGACCAAGCAAATATGTCCTTGTATTAATGTAATAACTTGATTAGATCTTCTCTGAGGGAAGCCTCTAAATGTACACTGATCTTTGTTTCTCGGACATTATCCTCACTCCCCAGATTAATAGATTCTGTCTCATTTAAGTTCGGTTTGGGTTTTTCCTTATATTGATTCAAATATTTACTGATTTCCTCCAGTATTTCTTCATCTTCATATTCTACTTCATACTCATTTTCAATTTCCTGTATAACTATTCGATTATCAAGACTGGACTGGGAATCCTTCATGCATGACACATATTTAGAATCAGCAAATATTGAACTGTACAAAAAGAAGAAAAAATAAAATAAGGCAAAAGTGAAGAAAGAAAGAAACCGCATTTCTTTGATTTTTCAAAAAGATAACACAGGTTGGGTACATTTGTTTTCAATGTGGTGTGTGATTACAAAATAGAACAGCTTTGGGAAAAATGAAATATTTTAAGGTTAACTACCACAACTCCCTCCTGATCGGAAGAGGAGTAGCTTCCCAATTATTAAGTGCAATGTTGGGTCCCATGAACTGAACATCCATCCTACTCGTTCCCTCACCCATCTCCAACATGTTTACATCCTAAAACAACATCTCAAACCTTTTTAGAAGCTCCGCATCCGGCCTCATTTCAGCATAATTTGGCATAGCAGTTGCCAAATGTCTTCGTGTACCAGGCCTAGTAAAGGTGTCGGATAATTTTGGAATTGGTTTTGGGAGGGTCCAACTTTTTTTCTTCATTCTTTTGGCCCTTTGGATGTCGGCATAAGTAGGCTTAGAACCAAGGCCGAAAGTGTCATTATTTCCCGGCAAGTGGACTAGTTGTGTTATCCCATGTAGAGTTATCCCCAAACCTTTTCCTAGTGCAAACCCATTTTTGATCATTTCTTTAGCCACCATTACTGCTGTAGGAGCCACTATAGGAATTGGCATGCTCTCCCCTTCGGATATTCTGTTAACTACCACAACATCCATCAATTGATATACCCATGGGCCCTTGTCCCCTTCAGTTTCTTCAAATGGCGTTATGGTGTTACAGACATCATCATCTCCATGCACTATGATTTCCTGCTATTCCCATTCAAATTTCACCATCTGGTGCAGAGAAGATGGTACAGCTTTTGCCGCGTGGATCCACGGACGTCCCAATAACAGATTGTAAGAAACAGTGACATTTAGCACTTGGAACTCCATGGTGAAGTCCACTGGTTCGATGGTAAGTTCCAGCACAATGTCCCCTAGAGTATTCTTGCCTCCTCTGTCAAAGCCTCGTACACACACACTGTTTCTACGGATTCTATCAGGATTGATCTTCAGCTTTCCCATGGTTGAGAATGGACAAATGTTCGCACTTGACCCATTGTCTACCAGAACACGGGTAACCACAGATTCTTCGCACTTGACAGTGAGATAAAGTGCTTTGTTATGCTCTGTCCCTTCAAGAGGCAATTCATTATCTGAGAATGTTATCTTGTTTCTCTCAAAGATTTTATTTTTGATTTTCTCAAGATGGCAGACTGCAATTTTCTCGGGCACATGTGCTTCGTTCAGAATTTTTATTAACGCCTTCATGTGCTCTTCAGAATGAATTAACAATGATAGCAATGAAATTTGCGCAGGCGTCTTTCTCAACAGCTCTACTATTGAATAGTCTTGAGCTTCCATCTTTTTCAAAAACTCTTCTGCTTCTTCTTCAGTAACCGCTTTCTTCACATGATTAGGATTCTACTTCACCACTTTTGTTTTCCTCAACTCTTCCGCGGCAAAGCATCGCCCGAAACGAGTTAGGCCATGTGTTTCATTGACTTCTCTTGTAACCTCCTTCCCTTTGTATGTCACTGTGACTTTGTTATAGTTCCACGGTATGGCTTTAGGGTTTACAACTGGCATTTGAACTACCGGTTTGATGACTACAGGTTCCACATATGCTCCATTCACTGTTAACAACGGCTTAGCTCCTGGCACTACTACTTTCATGGCCTCGACCGCTGCTGGCTTCTTCATTGGCAACTCGGCTGTCACTTTCTCTTTCTCAACCTCTCTTTCCACTTTGCTATTGGCTTTTATCATCATCAATGATTGGGAAGGTTTCTTATTGCTGTCTCCCTGTTCCAACTCTATCATGTGCGTCTCGTGATGGGCTGGCAGTGGGTTCTGTGTAATATTGGGAGTTTCTGGAGCCTGTACCTCAATCCTCCTGGTATCATTAAGCTCCTATATGGAGGATTAAGCTCTTGATTTGTGGCCTTAATAGCTGAA
This sequence comes from Nicotiana noctiflora, assembly GCA_032618575.1. NCBI lineage: Eukaryota > Viridiplantae > Streptophyta > Magnoliopsida > Solanales > Solanaceae > Nicotiana > Nicotiana noctiflora. Next base: position 601,020 of record JASVEL010012455.1, on the reverse strand, counting down.
AAGCTCATGATCTTATTGGTTTTCAATTCATCTTCTACGAAACTTCCCATTTTCACCACTTCATTAAAAGTTTTCCCAATAGCGGATACCAGATGACCATAGTAAGTAGGCTCTAAGGCCTATAGAAAGCAGTCCACCATTTCTGTTTCCTTCATAGAAGGGTCCACTCGTGCAGCTTGTTCCCTCCATCTAAACCCGTACTCCCAGAAACGTTCCCCGGGCTTCTTCTCCATTTTTGTTAGCGACAACATGTCTGGAATTATCTCCAAATTGTATTGGAAGTGGTTAGTGAATTACTGAGCTAGATCATCCCAGATGAACCATCTAGTGTGATCCTGACGGGTATACCACTCTAGTGCAGAACCGCTCAGACTCTGGCTAAAATAAGCCATCAACAGTTCATCTCTCCCCCTGCATCACATATCATGCTACAATAACCCCTTAGATGGGCTACCGGATCCCCATGTCCGTCGTACATATCGAACTTATGTAGCTTGAATCCAGCCGGAAGCTGCACTTCTGGAAAAAAACATAAGTCTTTATATGCGATGCTCACTTCGCCTCCTAGCCCTTGTATGTTACGGAAAGATTGTTCTAGACTTCTCATCTTCCGTGCCATCTCTTCTTGCTCCAAGTTTCTGACGGGCTTTTCTTTCATCATATCCATAAGTGGTGTATAGGAGTCATGATGCCTGAATGTTGGCTCCGGTGGATAATAATAAGTGTCTTGAACATGGAACACTGGTTCCCTTGACGATTTATGTAGAGCGGCAGGTGGTGGTGCCACATATATCGGGGCGACCTGAGGTGGTTGTGGTGGAACTTGTTTGGATAGTGGTGGTGGTGCCTGTGAAGTTGTGGCATAGTAGTGTTGGTAATTTGGGTACGTGGAGGATGAGTTCATGGTAGGTGGTTCAGGATTAGGATTTGCAGGAGGGACATATGCTGGATTGGCTGGATAGGTGGGCAAAGGTTGACCCTTGGACCAGGCTTGGTACATTTTCGACATTTGCTGCCTTA